>VZSE01003938.1:860655-930249 GCA_013398275.1 Promerops cafer | reverse complement strand
GTGGTTGTAGGGAGTAAAGTTAAACCATAAAAGCAGAAATTACTTTCTGCATGAAAATGCACCTTGAGAATCTGATGAAAATTCTCCTTGAGAATCTGAGATGGTGAAGTTGTCTTGTCTTTTTGAAATTAATTTTCTCAGTTGTACATAGAAATCCTATGTTGAATGTAATTAAAAAAAAAAAAAAAAGTTGACTTTGAGACACTGTGACTGTTATGTTTTGTTTGTTATTACAGCAGAGGCTTTTTATTAACACCTCACAAAGTAATGGAAATACACTTGAAAACCTCCGTATTTCAGAGCCCTAAGCTATATCGTGACCTTCTATACCACACAAAGCTATTCAGTTAGTTTTCTCCATTAGCCAAAGGGAGGAAACTAGTGTTAAACTAGCTTTATTTTTAACATTATGCTTTTATAGTTGATTGAAGATGTATTCAGTTTGTGGATTGACAAGAAATGTATGTGTAGAAGGTCAAGCAGATTATAAATATCTTTTAAATCTTATGTTTCCTGGTTCTATAAGACTATGAGCAAAATAACTTAATACAAAAAATGCATTCTCTTTATGTCGTTCCTTTACCTCTAAAGAAGAAAAACATTTAATAGCTCTCTACCCACTTTAACTTAGCTGCAATATCCTCTTCAAATTACCTAGGTCACTTAGGCCCACTTACAATTTAGCTATTTTTAGCTTGCTAGTTGTCTCCTACTTCTGGAGAATTATCCTGTTGGCAATTAAATTTCCTGACACTTTTTTTTTTTCCTCTCTGTAGACTGTGCATATTTGAGGTATACCAGCATAAAGTAATGTAGGTCACTGAAAGGTCCATATTTACAGCAATCTGTAATTTTTCTTGAGAATTTTTTTTTCAGTGAGGGTTTTTTCTTTGTTTGTTTCTTTTCTGGAAGAAGAATTTGAGAGCACAGTATCTGATAAGGAGAAGTAAGCCTGTCTTGGGGTGGAATACAGGTGCACAGGTCTCCCCTGGTGTACATTTAGACAAATTATGATGAACCTGTGTGTATGTATTTTCCTTTCTAACAACATGTCTGCTTCCTACATGAGTTGCAAAGACAACTGCTATCTCCAGGTGTGGACTTTGATGAATTGATCAGTGGGGCACAATTAAGAAACCTCTGAGCTTGGGTTGGTCATAGTGAAGATGGAAATCAAAGCTGTGTAGCTTCTTCGTGTGCAGTCGAGTTGTGAGGCACCATATGGCTCAACACAACTGTGCCCACAGTTGCACTCCTGGAACGTGGCACTGGCTGGCTGTAATACCTTGTTCTAGTTGCACAGACAGAGCCAAACACAACCCGCACCGAGCTTTGGTTATGACTTTTGGATATGGCTTTCATGTCTGTGTGAGCACACGCACAGCGCCCAGCCCTGGGTGTGTGACATTGCCTAGGCAGGCAGAAGTGAGCAAGCTGGTCTTCCTCAGATTTCCATACAGAGGAAAAGAGGAGTTAGATGAATGTAATATTTTAGAGGGAATTGGTTATTCTGAAAGCTTATGATAACTATGGCAATATAAGGAAATTAAAGTAGGAATCTTCTCTTCTGCTACTAACTGCCAGTGAAGAATGCATTACTATGTAATTATCTAAATGTTTGTATTGCTGATGAATACACTGGTGGCAGAATATGATCTTGTGCATCCATGAATTTTTCTTTAATTATAAACAGACAGAATGTATGAGAAATGTAATTTAACATTATTTTCTCTATAAAAATGTTCCATAAATGTTAATACTTTCATTGGCATTGCATGCCTAATCCAAATGAAAAACTGTCATTTGTTGTTACATCTCTTATCTACAAATGATAGTGGGAGAATTTGTGAAAGTAATTGCAATTTTAACAATACGCATATATGAAATTTTATGCCGTTTTAAAAGCTATACCATGATCTGAAATCACACTTGGAAAATATCAGAAGAGAAAGGATGTATTGCATATATGGTTTGCTCTGCAACTGATGCATGGGAGACCTATCTATCTATCTATAGATATAGATACGTATAAATATATGTGTATATATATATAAATCTCTCAAAATAAGTGGAAATCTGTGAAAAGTAGCCTCTGTATTTACTAGTTTCTCCCATAATAATGTTAAATAACTTTTCTCCCCTCTGTAGAATCAATAAATTCCAATGATCATAGCACAGTTCGCATTTTGGAAAAGAAAAGAGGATGATTTAGTATTTTGTGATGCTACAATTTGCTTTTAGGTTGACATATTCTGTTCCAAACAATTTGAAGATGCTTGATATACTTCAAGGTACAAAGAAGCTCATGAATCTTAAAATATAGTGGGTCACTATTTCAAACAGTTGTTTTATATAACCTTATTATGTGAGCTATAATATGGTAGAGATAGATTTGGAACCTGATAGCTGAGGAAAAGTAATCCCAACACAGAGTCAGATTTTGTTATCTTATTTTAGGTTAAATATTGATAAATAAATAAAAAAACTTCAGCTACTTAAAGGAGGAAAAGAAAAATTTTGTAGGAGAAAAAGGAAGAAGCCAAGAAGACTATAACCAGATATAACTTGATTATAATGCTGATCCTGCAAGCATACTTTATTTGTAAGAGAACTTTGCAGGTAATAAAAGGCAGAATACCTGTGGTTTAGGGTTTTAAAGTGTACAATATTTATTTATATTTTTCCCTTTAATTCCATTAATTAGATCTCAGGTTATATTCTCTCTCACATGTGCAAATGCTTCTCAGTTATATTGATAGTGACTTTTGCCTATGATGAGCCTGTATGTTGAGACCTGCAGTTCATTGTGGAACTTATTGATGAGGTATTCTGAACTTCCCTAGGAAATAACAGTAGTTGCTGAACTTAATTTCTCTTCAGGTTATAAGAGAACAATTTAGATGCTCATCAGAAAGATGTGAAGAATTGTATTTGAAAGTGTTCAGGAATCGACACAAAAGAGAAAAGCTTAAGTGGTCTTGAATGCACAGAAGTACCTTCTAAAACAAGAAAATGAATAATTATAGAGTGACAATTTCTTGGCATATACATTAAATATGAAAACATATGCATGTCTCTAAACCCTGGTTGAAATACTGGAGAAGCTGACAAATCTTGGTGATAAATATAATCTAAAAATGTGGTTTAATATTGTGTCAGAATTTTTGTGTCCAGTTTATAAAATATCTCAAATAAACTTAACCCCTGTTTTCCTAGGGCAGAACTTCAGTGGTGACTGAGGCACCACTGATGCCTCTAGACCTTGCAATGACAGGGCAAGAGTGGGGATTGAGCCCCCTAGAGACCCATAACAGATGTGATTTGTTCTGGCTTTTTTTTTTTTTTTTTTTTTTNAAGGTTTTTTTTTTTTTTTTTTTTTTTTTTTTTTTTTTTTTTTTTTTTTTAGAGGAGGAATGTGGGATTGAAATGTGAAATTAGGTGTTTTATGCTCAGAGAATGTGAGCAAAGTCAGATGCATTTTTCTGCCAGTTACAGAAATAATCAATATATGGGTCCCTAATTAGAACATGACGTATGATCAGAATAAAAGAGTGAAGTAGTGAGAAATTTTGTGAAGCACTTCAAAAATAATAAAAAATTGAAGGACAGTCTAGTCTTGTGCAAAATTAAATATTTCCTGATTATTTGAAGGCTCTGTGTACATTTTTAGTGACTCCTCTTCCTAGCTGCATCAGATACAACATAAATGCAGGTCTTTGCTTGCAAGGTCTTTTTCACCTTCTCTCTGCCCTTTCTGGCATCTAAATAATAAGAGTGAAATAGAGTGAACCTCTTATAAAGAGGTTTTACTAGCAATTTAATAAATTTATGTTCTCTATCTGTTTTGCCTCTTACACCAGAAAAGCTCCACACACATTTTTACAGATCTACTTGTCTGTCATACATTAAATTCTTTCTAAAGGACATCTTCCAGTGTTTGGGAATTTGGTATTTGCTTGTTTTTTTCTTTTAGCGTAATTCTTTTCAGGTATGTATTCCAAAGCTTTGGGATATGTTGTTGCTCATCTGATTTTCACCTTTTGCTCTATTGCATCTTTGTGCACAGTTCTGTCTTTATTAGTACTCGGATAGTGAGCTCTATAGGTCAGCAACCCCCTGGTGGTTTTTATGTTTATCCAGTGCCTATCCCAGTGGGCTTCTGGTTCAAGATTGATTCTTGAGTACTATGGTAATGCAAATTATAATTTTGAATAGGGTATGAGTTGCTAATATTCATATAATTCATAAGAATTATACGACCTGCAGTTGATGTTAGAAATATTGACCTTAGTATCCTGCTCAACTAATACTCTCCTCACTAAGCTATGAAAATATGGGCTAGGTGATGCAGGAATAAGCCCAGCTGGGTGGCAGAGTTGGGCTAGAAAAGATGTACTGAATAAGTATTTCATGATTTTTTCCATTATTTTCATCAGCATTTTGAACAGCTGAAAGAGAGAATACCAATATTAAATAACACCACATTTATGGAGATTGTGGCAACTAGCAATTTGGAATGGAGGATAAGATTTTGAAGTAAATGCATTCTTCCCAGTTGAGGCAATGACCAGAAATAAAATAGATTGAATAGAAAGTAATGTAAAATACCACAATTAGTTAGGAATAGCCAAACACGGGGTGTGGAATGGATCACAATTTTGTTTGTATCACAAAACAAACACAAGGCAACGTTGCTCCACACATGCAAGTAAGGCTATCACTGGAACCTGTATTGAGAGCTCTCTCTCATAGTCAGTGTAAACATGTTCTCCTGATCTCTAAGACACCTTGACAGCCCCGTTCTGTGTGAGGGAGGGACGAAGTGGGGTTGGCACAGTGGTTGCAGCTGCTCCCAGAGCCTCTTGAGGAGTGGCTGTGGGCCTGTGTCCCTGTCATAAGGAGGGAGAGGATGGTGGAAAATAAGCATCCTGCATTGTCTTGAAGGGCTGTACCAGCCCCTTCTGATAGGCTGTGGCATTTCTGGTGGGAGGGAAGCTGTGCCAGGGCACATGGCAAGAGGACATGCAAGGCCAGGATGGGAACGGGAAGCTGTGTTTTGTGTAAGTATCAATGGTATCAGTGTTGATCCTCATGGGGTGGATTATAGATACTATTATTTATATATGTTTATAGATACCGTTCAGTTACTGTGAATAAAACCAGGCTGCAAATATGGCCAGGCACTTCCCTCCTATTTTTTAATTTGTGGCAATCATTTCCTCCTTATAATGCCCTTTTATCCTGGAATGTGAGGTGAAAAATATTCTGTAAAGCTATGTTTGTTCCAACATGCTCTATGCCTTGCTGTGCATATTCAGTGATAAGATTTCTGTGCTTTCCTGTACATATTTAGTTAAAAGGAGATGGCAAAAGGCCCAAAATATTTGCCAAACTTTCCTGGGACATGCATGCAGGCATACTATGGAAATCGTACGTTCTGACATGGACTGAGAGTGATAGATGAGATGCCATGTTTCAGATAAAACACAAATTTGTTAGGTTTTTTTGTGAGGCATAAGTAAGATTATTTTCTCTGCAGAGCCAGTTACAGAGCTAGCATTATTAAAGCAGGTCACATACTATAAGCAAAGCCCTGATGTGGCCCTGGCAGCCAGGAGGGCCAAGCGTGTCCTGGGGGCATCAGGCCCAGCATGGCCAGCTGGGCAAGGGAGGGGATTGTCCTGCTCTGCTCTGCACTGGGGCAGCCTCACCTCGAGTGCTGGGGGCAGTTTTGGGCACCAGGATATTAAAAGGTGTTCAGTTATTGAAGGGCATTGAAAAGAGGGCAACAAAGATGGGGAAGGGTCTGGAGGGGAAGCCATATGAGGAGGGGCTGAGGGCACTGTCTCTGTTCAGCCTGGAGGAGACTGAGGGGAGACCTCACTGCAGTCACAACTTCCTCATGAGTGGAAGAAGAGGGGCAGGCACTGATCTCTGCTCTGTGGTGACAGTGACAGGGCCCGAGGGAATGGCCTAAAATTGTATCAGGGGAGCTTTAGGTTGGGTATCTGAAAAAGGTTCATCACCCAGAGGGTGGCTGGGCACTTGAACAGGGTCCACAGGGCAGTGGTCACAGCACCAGCCAGACAGAGCTCAAGTGTTTGGAGAACGCTCTCAGGCACATGGTGTGATGCTTGGGGATTCTGCTGTGCAGGGCAAGGAATTGGACGTGGTGATCCTTGAAGGTCCCTTCCAACTCAGTTTATTCTGTGTGATTCTGTGATTCTGTGTGTGCTTGAACACGGGGCTGGGCTGTACTTTTGTGTTTGGCCAGAGGGTGCTTCGCTGGCAGCTTTCCAGTGTGGCAGGAGTGTTCTGCCTGCTCAGCATGCATTAAGGTGCCCCCAACACAATTAGTGGGTGGTTTCCTCTTGACCTTCCCTCAGGAGTTCTTGGTGCATGTGAAAAATGAAGTGTGTGCATGGTGAGTGATGCCTTTTTGTTTTTTTTTTTTACATTTTCAGAAATTTGTTTTCTCGGGAACCAAATTCTTACACATTTTCTTCAGAGAATTAAGTGAGGAAAGGGCATCCTACATAAGCCTTGTCTAAACCAACTGTTTTGGCTAGCTATTTGAAAGGGAAAGGACAGATATATAGAACAGCAGCATGGAATACTGCTGTGAAAAATAAGTTACTTATGCAAAAACCTAGCAACTTCCTGCATCAAAAGAAAAAGGAAATAAAACCATGATGTATCAGTCTGTTTGAACTCCCTACAGGACCACTCCAGTAAGAGAGGATCATTTGAATTTTTTTCAAGTTCTTTTAGCAAATTAGTTTAAAAAAGTTAAAAAACTAAAGTTAACTAAAGTTTAAAAATTTTTGTTTTTTGCAGCAGAGGTTGTTTCATTATTCTACTGCAGAAACCTGAGTGTTTGGTATTTATTGTTTATCAGTTCTGACAGGGAAGTGTCAAAAACAGGTATATCTGTGCAAAATTCTGATTATCTTTTAGACTGCATTTTTATTGTCAGTGGTGAAAGGTATGGGCTGGACCTGGGGCTTCCAGTGCTTGTGTCATACTTACTGTGTATATATTAAGGAGTTCATTTATAGTTACTTTTAAAAGATCCTGGTTCTCTGTTTATTGATTAATGTTGTCTTCATTCTCATGCTCCTGAATTGCAGTTTTCCAGTAGTTTCTATGCTTCCAGAGACCATCTTGATGTTTGCATTACAGAAAAAAGAAGAAAAAAAGAAAAGAAAAGGAAAAAAAAAGAAGGTGGGAGGCTAGAAAAGAGGCTTTGTATTCCAGTGTGCTTCTAACCCCTTTCCTCCACATTTTTCTGTCACAAGAAGGTGGGGGGGGGGAATGGAGGTGTAACACTGTTTTCTAATAGACACCAAAGAGACTAGAAAAGTGTCCATGAAGAAACTGTAGAAGTTGTGTAATTACTTGAAATAAAAAAATCACATTCTTCCCAGATGTAAAGGCTTAACTGTGTTACAGTTTTGACTAAAAATCGATGTCGTCACTCATAAACCTAATGATATCTACTTTGTTATGAATGGATGAAATATGTGGATAGAAGTAGTATTACATTTTACAGCTATTGGCTTCCGGTGACAAGTACAACTACTTTGCTTTTATTGCACCATTTGTCTTGCAGGCTAATCTCTCTCATTTTTAAATTTATCCCCATGGTCCTTCAGTCACCCAGGTGTTTTCCTGCTGTGTCGCCCAACAGAACTCTGTGAAAGCTCTGACAGACTTGTCTCCCTTTGTTTTAGTCCCATGGGAATGGGCAGCTGCCCAGTTTGTCAGTGACCAATATTTTTGCTAACAGATCTGTTTCAGCAATTTTGCTTCAGATTAGTGTCTTGCCTAAGTTCAGTTCCACTGCCATGACCTCGCGATGACTTCTGAGAGTGAAAGTATTTGGGGGGGTATCTTTAGGAGGGGTCTCCAGGGGGATATTTTCCTTGGGATGAGGTGTTTCTCTACAGAAGACAGTGTGCAGAGGCCACACTTTCTGTTTTGTTCAAGCATCTTCCTCTGGGGCTCTGCAAAGCAGAATATATACAGGTTTAACACATTCAAAAGTTGTGTATTGCTTAGCATGCAAGATTTGTTTGGCTAAGCAGAAGCACTGGAAAGGCCCCAAAGAGTCAGGCCTGGCCTGGCAGACACATTTAGGCGAGAAAGAGTCCTCCCCAATGGCTCCCAGAGGTGGCTCCTCGAAGTGGCTGAGTTTCTGCCCTCCCCTGAGCATGGGTGACAGTGACAGCTGGACTTGACCAGTTCTGACCATCCCTGGCCAGTGCTAGCCTGCCTCTAGCAGATTTTCTCCTGTGGGATTTTGTACCTTTCTCTGACAAAGGTTTCCCTTTTAAGTCCTTCTAAAACCTAAATCCTCTCTGATGAGACACTGTCTGTCTGTGGTGGGGCTGGAGAGAGCCTTAAGGCAGAGGGGACGCCCTCTGAGTATGAGGGTGTGAAAAAGATTAGTTCTCCATCGTTCTTTGGTTTGGTTTTGAGTGATTTCCAGAATCTTCTGTGTCGTGACAGGATCCTTCTGAAGCACAAGTATGCAAGTATGTCCAGAGACATTGCTGAATGTCGCTACACAAAGTCTGTGATACTGTCCCTGACCAGTGTGCTTCCCGTTCTTATCCATAAGTTTCAGAGTCTTAAGGTAGACTTAAAGAACATGCTGTACATAAAAGATCTTTTTTCTTGGCTCTTAGAATAAAAGTTTCTTCTAAATATGCTGCATGAAACGCTCAGGTCAGAGCTTGTTCCTAATTTTGATGAAAAAATACTTGTGCGGCACAACTTGGTCTTGTCCCAGAGAGACCCTGAATCCCATTCTTTCATTTTCTTGCTTTCCTATTTGAATTCAGAACTCTAGGCAGAGTTTGAAAGGTGTGAATTTCAGCAATGTAAATATCTATCTATTATTTTTAGTCTTTTTATTGTCTACAGCTTGCTGCTACTCAGAAAGTTGGTACTCTGGTATTTTAATTTTTAATGATTGTTTGGGGTATATTTCTGTCTGAGAAATGCAAACGTACTGACATGAAAGAAATTATTTTTAATTTTTAATTGCATGAGAATCAAAATCACCATGAAATGTATCCTGCCGTCTTCTCTCTTGTTGTAGGATATACTGGAAAGAGAACCTAGTGTGGTTCTTTGTGACAGAAATGAGTCATATAGAGTGAGAAAAAAATTGTTTTGTAAAACCAGTATGGTTATGGGTTATTTTCATATAGCATTGCAACATATAATTGTAAAGAAAGTACCAGCAAAATTTCCCAGTTTGTTGAGTTTTGTGTTATGGTAATGCTATTTCATTCTGCAGAAATTCCCAGGTAAATAAGTAGGCAAATGCTGCTTTATGAGATTGATTCTCACTCTGCCTTTGTAATAGCTGGTTTTAGTGAGTGTTGTTTTCATACTGGTTTAGAACACTTTCTCACTGAAATATTTGCATTAAAAGTGTTACCTATTTATTTTTTCTGTAATCATATGTAGCTTGGATATAACATTTAAACTGTGACTAACATTTTTTATTTACACTTAATGTTACTTTGGAATTGTTTAAATCAGCATTTTAAATTGAACAAGGCCTTAGAGCCACTCTGGAGGGCTGTGTCATTAACCTATAATTGTATATTGCATGAAGTACTTTGTTTTCATTACTTTGGAAAAAGAAGTAATGACCTTGCAATTGACTCTTCTATTTAACATTTTCATCTGAGCTTTAACACCATTAGAAGTAACTGCTTGCATTGACCAGAGAAGGAGCCAAAGAAGCAATGTACTGCAGTCAAGCTAATTCAGTTTCAGGCTAACAAAGTTAATATTAATTGGTGATTTACCAAGTCAAGAGCCTCAGTTAAATAAAAGTCAAGAATTTCAAATTGCTTTTTCTTTTTGTCGATTGCCAAACCTGGGTTTTAAAATACACCGTGCAGAACTTAGGTTTTCCCATCAGGATATCTAACAATTGAGTAGCCAGTAGGTCTGTGCTGACACATTAGCCTAAACTGTTAAAGGTGAGTAATGAGTACAGAAAGTTCTTGTTATGAGAAAGACCCATTCCATGCAGATGTTACCTGGGAAATATCCTAAAAATATCTTTTTTTTCCTTATTTGTCTGGAGCGCGTTTCTCTCCAAACCGAACCTGTCAGTACTAAATAATCATCAGGCCCTAAGGTGTTTACTCATGTTGATAGGCAGCTCTAACAGCCAGGAGTGCCTCCCATTCATCTGCTCCCAGCATCAGCAGATGCAGGGAAGGCAGAGCAGACTGTCCAAACTGCCTGTCGTTTCAAGAAGGCTGGGGCACATAAAAGCAATAAGTAATAAAGACTTAGCTGGGGGACTGAGCGTTCTGAACCACATGAAAAATGTGCTTTGCTTAAAACCACGAAACTTGGCAGGTAGGCTTAGGATTTGCTAAGGCACAGAACAAAAGCAAATATGATGTTTTTCTGATTGCCCACTGTAGACAACTGAGCTCTTCAGCAGAATCTCTTTTGATTCCAATTTTCCACAGGTTCCAAAACATGGTAGGAAGAAAGTTTTAGCAATGTTATACAGATGGCAAATATCAGCATTTGTTTGGGTATTTTTTCCTTCTTCTCAAAAGTAAAGCAGGATTTATTTGTCCGAGTCTCTGTTTCTAGAAAATAAAATGGCTAAAATGGCTCTTTTTACATCTTAAGATCTTAGAAAGAAGAAAAAAGATAAAAAAAATTGTGAAGATGAAGGGGCAAAGGGACAGAGGTATTTTTGGTAGACCTTCAAGATTCAGCTTGAATAACTATTTGACAGATATATCTTCCAGGAAGAACAGTACCTGAAAAATCTATAGACTTCTTTATTTTTCTATGGTATATACATGCTTTTATTAAAAAATGGTCAGGAGATTGGGTAGGAGTAACTCCCAAAGTTGATTGTTTATGAAAAATAAGGTCAGTAACCACTGTATCTTACAGTGAAAACCTTTGTAAACACTTGGTTGCATTAGTGAAGTGAAGGATTGTGGTGGTGGGTCCTTTTCCCCGTGGTTTATTCCTGTCACCCCCCCTGATGGTTTTGGTTTCACCCTAGGTCCTCCCCTCCCTAGTCCTAATGTCAATCTCCACTGGTTCCTACCCCTAGTTCGAGGAATTCCCTGTGCCTCGGTATCCCCTTGGTCTAAGTGACCCTTCCCACTCCCCACGCCCTTCCTATAGGGTGCTAGATCGTGGGTCCCTCCCCACTGAATTCCTGGTGATCAAAGAATTGTAACTCCCCCAGGGTTTAAAAGTAAGAGCAGGCTTCGCTTTCTCTCTCTTCTCTTGTCCATCCCCGCTTGGGACAATGAACCTGAGGAACTGGACAAGAGGGAGCCTTCTCCAAGTTCTTGCCTCGAAACCTGGACACCACAACCCCTACAGCCGCAGAGGAGCAGCTCTGAACTGCAGCGGTTCCCGAGACCGCTGGTGGGCTCAGGAAGGGCATTTTGGCACAGCCGGTACCAGAGCTAGCTGGGGATTTCTTACCAGCACAGTGTCAAAGGATAACTTTCAGATCTTGACTGGGGAAGTCTAAGTTGCTTTCCTTTGAGGAGGCCCATGGCACAGCTTGCTTCCCTACATCTGGTCTAGCTTTTCTCAGTCATCCGGAGAAAAACTTCAGGAAGGGCAGGCTGCCAGCGGGGCTTGGGTAGGCTCAGGAGGGCAAGAACAAGTACTGGCTTCTGCCTTCTGAATTGGTTTAGAAGGGAAAGTACATGAAAATTTCTTTGTATCCTTTCAGTAATTTGAAATAGGCTTGTGCCTGTGCAGTGAGATAGAGCAAATTTGGGTCATCAATATTCCAGGTACAAGGAGAGGATACTTTCATTTTGCACATCTTTAGGAACAGCGTGTTTCCTTGCTCCCTGTTGTTCATATTTTTAACTGTTAATTAGATTCACTGACATTGCAGCTGCTTAGATTATTAATAGTATCCCTTTTATTTAAAAATAATTCGATTGCTAATATTTTTATGATCTCACTAAATACTTTTCAAAATGGATTAAAATATGTTCTGTTTAAACGGCAAGATAGCATAGTCAAGTCATGAATGTTTACTGTAATTAAAACATGTCCATTATAGTTAAAATTTGGGTTGAATTTTCAAACACTGTAAGGTGTAAAGGATTTCAGACTCAGGGATCTTTGTTGTTGATGTTCCACATAGTTCCATGATGACTAATTCATAGAGATCCCCAAATGTCATTAACAGCCCAAGGGCAGGATCTTTGAAAGTTTGTTTGGCTCAGTGATCGTACACAAAAATATCACCATGGGATTGAATGGAGGATATATTGAGGAAATGCTGGCCAGCTTGAACATAAGAAGACAATCACACACTTAGGGAGTGTTTAGGAATTTCTGTCTTGACCTGACAGATGATGAAACTGCTGTTTTGAAAAGTCTTTTAAGAATACTTGTAGTGATGTTTGCAATTGCATAGTTTCTTTGAAGGGAAGGGTTGTTTGTTTAATTTATTGCTTTTGACAAATATTTTTTCCTTTTTTTTTTCTTTTTTTTTTCTTTTTTTTTTTTGTAAGTAGCCTTCTTCTCCAGCACTGTCATTTCCTAATAAGTTGCTTCTGTGGTGCCTCAGCCTAATATTTAGGTTGTTCCATTTGAATAGCAAAGAAAGCTGGTATTCTCATAAACATTATACATTAAGCAAATGGATGAGATTGACATAGCTGCTATGTGTACACAATTTTCTTTCCTGTCTCTTCATGTATTTCCTAATAACAAATGTAGAAATGCTGTTACTAGTCTGCTAATCTAGCAGAGAATGCTTACAAAAAGATTTAAAAAATAACTTAGTAATTTAATACACTTACTGAAGCTTGAAAATGGAATTTTTCAGTTCTGAATATATTCTAATATTTGGCAAAGGCCAGGTTTTGGAATCAATTAATGTCAACATTATATGTCTATTTTTGGGAGAAGTAGTAGATAACTGTCATGTAATTACAGAGATGGGAGCACTCTTACCTGTTTCACTTGACAAAGACTGACTCTTGTGATTCTCACAATACTTGAAACAAGTATTGGCCAGCAAGATACCTTTAAAGCAAGGTATCTCATCATCAGGATGTTGAGACTACTTTTAAGAAGAGTTCTGAGTCTTCCTCCAGTAAGCAATTACATTGAGGCAAACAAGTGCAGTACTCTCTGTTATGAGGGTATTGTGTTTCTTGTCTCTGAGAGTTTTACACAGTACTTGAAGAGGAACTGACCTGAGTGCAAGTTCTTGTGCAGACTCTCAGCTCTAAAAACACAAGAGGGATTGTTTGTACCAACAGCTGAACATCTGTAGATTGTGTGCAGGGAAACAATGGTGCTTTATCATGATACTATTTTTTTATTGTTGTTTTGCACACCACCTTACCTCTGCAACTCAATAAACTCTCCTAAGATTAAACTAAGAAGAGTTAGGCTCATGCTAATAGTGGAATAAAACATTCAGCTTGGGAGGAAAAGCCTGGCATGTTATTCTAAGATGCTCATTTCTTTGACTAACTTTATGTGAATAGCAATTAGCTTTGTGTTAGTATTCAAATACAGATGCTTTACTTGCAGTTACTACTGGAAAAGATCCAAAGGAGAAATCATAATGAAGGAAAAAACAAGATTCATGAGCTGACCATAATGACTATTATGTAACAAATTTTCAATATATAGAACTACCTATACTCAGCATTATATAAATTAGCATCATCAGATGTAAGGACCATAAACTCTGCAGAACAAGCTATACATTAACTTCTTAAATAATTTAATGAACCTTATGTAAACAAGCTGCAGTGAGCAAGGCCCTAATGGCTCTACAAACACGAGATTTTGAGTAAAATTCAATGGAACCTGAAACTGCTTTCATGTGTAGTTTAGAGAACTGCCTCATCTTTAATCTGAAAGTTTAGGCAACAATGTATGTCAGTAACTATATATGAATGCTACTGTGTTTCTATAATATGCTAAGATGTTACATAAAATTAAATAAATATAAAAAATAAAGTTTATTAGACTTTTGACATAAAGAAAAAAAACAAAACTCTGTAGTTTATTATACCTGTAGAATTATATGAATTACCTTTGTAATGAGAGGAACTCACTAATATTAAAATAACAGGTCTCTCTTTAGCCTATTTACATGAAAATATTTTTTTGTGTGTATACACTGATTCAGAAAGTCCCAAGAAAGACAAAAATCTTGATTCTGGAGAGTCACAGGCAGTCTTCTCTAAATAAATGTACTTTAATGTTTTAAACAGACAGTTTTAATAGAGAAAGCTGTTCCTGTAATTTAATATCCTTGCTCCTGTGCATTTTTTTCTGTCAGATTCTAGTTCACTATAGAGAATTACAGAAGTTGCAGTGTTGAAAATCCAATTTACTGCTCTTTGCTTAGGAAGGTCAAACACCCATACCACCAAAACACAAATAAGAAACTCATCTTTTTGCATCTCCTACATTTCAGTGCTATAATACCAGTTTATCACTTGTATTGTTTATAATAAAAAGAATTTTGTTTTCTTAGATGTGACATTTGCACAAACTGTGTCACAGGATTAAACTGGTTTTAATTTCTGATTTTATTATTGTCTGGTTTATTTTTGGGGGGTTGTTTTCATATGTATGTTTCTAAATTACATCTGAAAAGCTTAAGAGCTCTGTTAAAGAAGAGAAATAAAATGCTTAAAAGTTGTGAAATTTAAGAATCAGAGCTGCTTGTATAATCTTAATTTTGTTTTCCCTATGCTTATGCACAATGGCACAGTTTTTAATTAGAGAATCACAGACTGGTTTTTTTTTCCCCCCTCGGAGTTAAACTTCATTCTGTGCACAGGAGGGATAATCCTTACTTGATGATTGCTGCCTTCATCATTTTCATACTCACTGTTCTGTGTGTGGCCATAGGCTTTATTTACTGCATCCTAATCAAAGCATGCTCTGATGACAAAATTTTTAATTTCCCTTGGCATTTTCTATGGGTTTTAGCACTTTATATTTGAGTAGTTCCCAAATATTATTAGTCATCATCTTTACAGTCCCCAGTTTTCATTGTGGTGGCAGTATTTCAGGTGAGAAACTGAAGTACTAAAAAGCAAACACAAAATGTGTTTGCTGATTCTGGGTTCTATGGCTGTTGTGCATTGTGCCTGATAGTTCAGAGGATTTTTTATGACACAGCACTTTATCTGTTCCAGACAGAAATCCTCTTTGATTTTAAGAGAAGCAATGAGTTTTCAACACTTCTTCAAATTCAGTACCCAGAAGATCAAGAGCACATAATAGTAATCCTCAGAGGGCTGGTTTAAATGATATAATGTGCAGGAAGTGAAGAGATAGAAGCCAAACCCTCATGGCAGCACTATCTGTAGAATTATTGTTTCATTTCACATTTGCCACATGGTTTCCACTTTCAGCAACAGTTCAGACAAGGGCACTATGGAAAACAGCTTTACTGTGTAACCCGAGTTTTGTGTTCAGCTGGATGCCAAGAGGTCTATTCTGTTCACTGATTGGGGAAATGGCATGGGGTAAAAAATAAATTCACTTTAGGGTTGTATCATGATGCTCTGACAGCTTGCAGCAATAAACATTCTTCTCTGAGTACAGAGTGGGAAAAAATCACACAAGGAAGAGAGCTAAAGCCTGACAAGTCTTACTAAAGGCTCCTTATTCAAAAGTGGGACTCTGTGTGTGAGGGAAAGCAGACTTGCAGTAGTTAAGCAGAAGAGTTACACAAGACTGGAGATACTGGAGCAATCTCTGATTGTCTGTACCCATCAGCAGTTCAGTCCCATCTTCCAAAGATTCCCTGGTCTACTCACTCTTTTCTGTTCTCTCTAAAGTAACAGTCAGTTCTTTCCTCTTGTTCCAAATTTCATTTTTCACCACATTCCTCAACCTCATCTCATTTCCCCTCTGTCTTTGTCTACTCGGCCAGTTGAAATAGAACATCCTTCTCAGTTTGGCCTGGGTGTTGCAAGATGGGTGGGAAGCACAATTTGTGCTCACAGCTTTCCACATAGTTCTAGTCTGGGTCAGAGCTGCCAGGAAGGACACAAAAATTCTGAGAAAACCCTTGTTAAGCTTATGGACTTTTAGGCCAAAAAGCAATTAGTTTCTTTATGTTGCTGGATGGTAGGGTGTTAATGAGGTTTTGAGAAGTTTAGCTGTTTGTCTTGCCTTGTCTTAAAAATGTGATAAGCCTTTAAAATTTATAATTTTGAACCTCTGTTTTGGAAATTTGAACAATTTTCATAGGTATGTGAAAAGCCAAATCTGCTATACAAAAGTGGGCAACTCCCTCCTGCCTAGGGAGGATCTTTCTGCTCCAGATCAGTGAAATAGCAGATTGCCAGACGCTTTTTAACACATGCCAGATATTTCTCAAGACCAGCAAAGCTGTTTGGCAGAATAAGTACCCTTTCATTTTGCCCTGTTCAAAGTCCTATACTGTAAAAAACCCAAAGAAATAAAACCAGAAAACCCACACATTCTCCACCTTGGGTGTCAAAGATAGAAAAAAAAAATGATTAGCTGTAGTTAAAGGCAGTTAAAAATGGGCTAAGATGTAAAATGTCAAAAAATCTTTAAAAAATAACTATTTCTCTCTATATATAGTACTAATGAGGTTTTTATCTAAGATTATGTTAGTCATATATGATGTAATAACACATGGGATACTGAGGCATTAGAAGATATGGAAGATTTTCTATTAATAAAATATGTACTTTCTCCCTTGAAAAAAAATAAAAACCCAAAAACATAACTCCACTAGGTGCAGAAGTGTTTCTATGCAGCTTTATAGTAGTGCTTCTTCTTGCTATAACTCATTCTTAGAATAAATTCACCATATCAGGGTGCCTGCAGTTGGTAAAGGCTGAAGGGGAAAGGGAAAATGTGTCCTTATATGTCAAATCCAAGGAGTTCAGGGAGTACAAATAGAAGCGTTGTCATTCTGTTCTAATTGTTCTGTCTCTATACTTTTAATATTGCAGTGAACATAGTACAGTGCAAATGAATTCGGGTTTGAGTTTTGGTTTGAGGTTTTCTTTTTTTGTAAAGCATTTCAAACAAAATTGTGAAGTACACTTCAGGGCTCCTTCTCTGTCTCATTGTACGGTGTAGTTAAGGTAATGCACAACCATTTTAACAGGGTAGGAAAGCATATTACTCTTTTTTTTCTGTTTCTGTTTAAGCTAAAGAGTTGACATCATTTGTATTTCCTTAGTTTGCTTGCTTTGCATTTAGTACCTCTAAAGCATTTCTTGTACTATTAAAATGTATTTAACTATACCTTGAAATGCTCTAGAATTTAAAAGATTAGTTTTATATAAACCAAAGCACATTTGGAATAAGATTTACCAGGGATTCAGTAAACTCACACTTTTGCTTTGAAATTATCTAATTTTTAGGAGTTGACTGCCTTGGAATTAGAAGAAAAAGATAGAAGATCAGAGCACAAACCCTAAGGGTTCAGCTGACCTGACGTCTGGGTTTCAGTTTTATGAAATCTTTGTTTTGAAAATTGAACTTTAGCTGAACTAGCTCAGCTTTTAACTGCAGCCCTGAGACTCAGATTGATTTGAATCCTTATCCCATAGCTACAAAATCCATTTCCAAATTATTGAAAGTTTATCTGAAAAGTGCTAATATGCTCTCTAGTTAGGAAATGAAGAAAAAAAGGTGAAAACAGTTGAGACACCCATAGCAGCAGATTTTCTCTTGCAGCTGGCCAAAACACAATCTAACTAATGATCTGAGGAAAACACTTTTTCCTTTTTTTTTTTCCCCCCATATAGTTCATTGGCAAGCTTCCTGCAGTAGCTGCTTTGACAGATATAAAATTGTCTCTGTCTTTATTGCATGGTCTGGCCACTGCCAGATTTCCTGGCCTTTCCTGTTCCAGTGGACACCATGGTGCTTTACTGAGATCTGAGGAAGTAAAATTCAGTGAAGTGGACATACCTGAAGTATGCATATTGCCAATTATTCACTAGGCAGTGAGCAGTAAAGTTCTCAGATTATTTTCAATGTATTCCTTTTAAATTATTTGTATTTCTGTCTTCTCTGTAATAATTATGGTTGGCAGGGAGCTATCTCTGCATGTCCTTTGCACATCATGCTCTGCCATACGCAAGCGTTGGACTTTCAACAGGACGCAGGAAGCTACAAAGCTTTTGTTGATGTTCCCTATTGAAATGCAACTTGAACTGAGAATCTTATGAGAAAGGAGCAGGGTCCCAACTGAAAACTAAAACTGCTGTACCCTGTGGTACAGGGATAAGAGAGAAAGGCAGGTTGTGGTCTTTGTCAGGTGCAGTGTGAGAGATGGGAATGCAGTTGGTTTCTGCATGGGGTTCAAAATGAACGTAAGGCAGAGTTAAGAGCTCAGCTAATTAGGTGGCAACTCGACGCTTGTAACCGTCATTAAAATGCTTGCACACAGTCATCTGGCTGGACTGCCTCACTTAGCTAACCAACAGCTTGTTTATGAGGACAGAAAATGATAAGGGGAATGGAAAATTGGCCAAAAAAAAGGCAGGAAAGTTGTGTCTGTAGTGTTGAAAAAATGGACAGAAAGACTCCATACCCAGAAAAACTATACTACTTATTCTTATGGAATTGATAGTTATGGAAATCTAAGAACAGAATGTTCTTTCAGATAGTTAGTGTTTGTACTGTTTTAGCACCTGAAATAATAGAGAATGGCTTTGCAAAAACTGTGGTGGCAAACACATTTTTTTCCAGGTACAAAAGACGTTTTCTTTTTTGTTTTGTTGTTCTTTATTTTCTTCTTGTTGTTGTTAATTTTTTTTTCTTTTTCAGTAGCTGTTTGCTTGTGATAACAGCTCTCTACTGCTGCAAACTGTGTCAGTGTGTGCATATATCTTTTCTGTGCTTATGGTGAATGCAACCGTCATCTTAAAAAATAACTGTTTGTTTGTGTTAGTAAAAAAATTGGAGATGGACCAGAAGGTGCAGTAACAAAGGGACTAGAAGGATTGGGATGCCAGCTGAAATACTGTTGAGGTAGACTGGGGCTGGGATTTAGGGAGGAATTGTAAATTGGCTGCCTCAGATGTAGGAAATCTGAGCTGATAGCTCAGCAGATTGTGGCACAAAGATGTGAAGTCATCTCTTACCAGCATAATGAAGATACTGGGAAGGTGGGTGGGGGAAAGGAGTTGAGGGAAGCTGTATTGCATGAGAAACTGATCCACAGAGAGGAAATTAACACTGTAGCTCAGTGTCACAGCATCCATGGTAGCACCTACCTAAGTCTGATGGGAAATCTTTGAATGTAAGCTTTGCTTTCAGGGTTAATGAAGATGGGGTGCCTTGGTTTGAGAGGAAGTGAGGTTTTTTGGGAAAGTTATAGTCAAGCCAATCAGTGGTCAGATTTGAATATTGACACCTGGTGTGACCACTGAAGACATGGATTGCCTCTGAGAACACAAGGGCTTAAAAGCAGAGAATTCCCAGAGTTCAGAGCTCTTTTGTTTTGGCCGCAGGAGAATGCACATCTCCTCTGCCCAGCCACAGGCTGTGTGGGGAGGGGAGCCATGGAGGCCCAGGCTGAGGTAGGCCGGAGCCCCGAAGAGAGAGAGAAGGTGGAAGGGAATGGAACCGGGCCAGGCCCTGCAGGACTGAGGGGTGGAGAGACACCGAGATGTCTTTTGTTCCGCCCCCCCACCCCCACACAATGAGAGAGAGAGAGAGAGAGAGAGAGAGAGAGAGAGCCTGTGCTGGCAGAGGAGGCAGATGGCAGGGTGCCCAGTGTGGGAGTCGCCACTTTGAGATTTCAGTCTCCTGAGGGCAGCGGAGCTCGGACTTTTAACCCTTTCTTGGGTGAAGGAAACTTTTTGAAACATTAGTCCTCCTGGCTGGTGGTTTGAGAGAGAAGAGGGACAGTCTGGGACCTGAGATATTAGAGGTAGATGGGAAGAATCCGAAGTCAGAGGAGATGCTGGAGTGGCTTTTGGCTGGACTTTTCTTGTATAGCCATAGACTGAACCAAGTGGCCTGTAATACATGAAACTGCATTTAGGGGGATGTGATGGCTTGAGCCAAGGAGTGACCTGCAGTAATGACACCATATAAAGGAGTGGAGTGAACAGAGGAAGATGAAGAGGGTGTGGTGGTGCCCTCTGTCTTCAGGGAGAAGAGCTCTGTTCTTGAGACCCTCGGCCCCAAGGGATGAGAAAATGGCGGGGGCGGGGGGGGAATGTTGTCCCAAAAATGAGGCACGGTTGTTTTTTGGCACTTGGCAAAGCATCCTTGAAAAACCCTATGAAGCAGTTTTGGTCCATGGACGGTGGTGAGAGCACTGTACGTGGAAGGAGCATGTCACCATGGCAGAGTTTCTCCGGGCAGTGCCATGTGTGACAAGGAAACATGGGGAGTTTCAACCCTGTTTCACGGGGAGGACTGTGGTACAAGAGGGACTCCTCTCTCCCTTGATGGACTGAGAATTGATTACTTGAGTGAGAGTAACTTGATCAGGACTCCAAGATTTTTGTCTCACTGTGCTTTGGTGAAATTGGGTGGGAGGAGGAGGAATGTTTGGAAGGTTTTCATTCTGTTTCCTGTGTTTCTGATTTTAGTGTAGGTTAATAAAGTTTTTTCCCTCTAAGTTTGAGCCTGCTCTGCTCTGTTCCTGGTCACATCTCATAGTAGTTAGTTGAAGAAAATATATTTTCATGGGGGCACTGGCATTGGGCCAGTGTCAAACCATGACATGGGGAAATGCTTTGGCTTGATCAGCTGGGATCTAGAGAATGTACTGGAAGGTTGTTCCATGATCAACAAAGTACCTAAAATTCATGTCCTATGCTGGTGCATCTTCTATAGCAGCCTCTTTTTATGACTTCCTCCACTTCTCTTCCAGACTGAAATCAGCTTTTTAGTGATATGTTCTTTTGTTATCAGTGGCTTAATTCAGAGCCCATACTAATACGAGCTGGAATATGAATTGTTTTCCAGAAAACTTACTTTCTCTTAAGACTGGTTTTAAGTACTGACATTCAAAATTGCTGTATGCTCATACAAATTTTACTGTTTCTATTTGCTAAATTATTTATTTATGTTTTTTTTAAACATTTTAGTATCCATGAAACTGTTTTGTCCTTTGTAACAGCTTTTTCTCTCCCTTCACCTTGCTGGTGTGCCTTCCAGATGTGATTTCCATGTCCCTCTCAGCTGCAAGCTGTTATCATCCCTTGATGTTCTTTGTTTGAGGCCCATTCAAACACATTTAGGTGAAATGGAAGTTACCAGCAATGGCAATCATATTTTGTTGCATTCTCACGCTGAATTCTCACACTCATGGTAAATAATGAGTGAGTGGGCCAATGCAACAGTTTCAGACTAATTCACTCAAAGCTCTACATTAAAGGACTAAATTTCTCATTTCAGAATTCAAGATGTCCAGTGTAGTCCACTGAAACACAAAGACTACCCTAAAGAAATGCAGAAATAGACAGATATATAACACATTTTTTTTTTTTAATTAAAGCTTTTCAGGACATGATCACTCTTGAATAACATATTTTATTATATCTTACATAAAATTAGAAAGAATAGTACAATACAAATTAAATTATTTAATTGTAGTTAAAAGTTGAGATTCATTTGTAGCATCATAATGGTTAGAGATACTGTACTTGCAACTCAGGGTTTTTTTTCCTCTTTTAAGGAGGCTTAATGAAAAACTGACTCAATTTTTTAAGAACTTCACGTCAAGAGAAATACCCGCTTTTCATCTCATTGACTAATTAATTATAATTCAATAGCTTATGGTCTGCTCAGTTGCCACTCTGTTCAGAACCTTACAATGATACTATAGCAGATAATATTTGAATAGGTTGTGTTAAATAGTGAACAGCAGGGGTTCCTGTTTTCACTTCTGTGACCTTTATAAAATCTGTATATTTTCTCTGGGTGTTTAGCACTTGTGGAGGGTTTAGCAGGTTTGTGGGTACAGTAAAATTTGTGTTCTTTCTGCCATTATCTCAGACATGACTTAGTGATTGTGACCAGATTTTTTTTAAGACTAAAAAAATGATAGAAATACCAACTCATAATTCTAAGAAAAATACAGTACTCGGGATACTCACCATAATTCTGAATTGTGAGAACTCGTAAAAATATCAGAGAGTGTAAGACTATAATACATTTTAGAGAGTATACTATAATCCTGAGATTGCAGAGTTGCTTTCTTCTGCAACCTTGGTATCTATTGGGTATTTCCTGAAAACAACCCCTTTAATTTAGCTGTTTACAAAGCATAATAAATATTATTGACCTTGACTGTTATCATATTGATTTATTAGATTAATTTTCCATTAAACAAAAATCAAACAGAAATAAATTGAGAGTGTGCCCCCCCCAGTCTTTTAACAATAGACTTTTTTTTTTTTTTTATTAGACTCTTTTTAAACTGTGGGATTTGTAAATTTATTTTTTTTGGAGTTTACAATATCACACAGTGCAATAAACCTTTGAGATGCGGAGAGGGGTTTTGTGTGTGGAAATTAACTACTATGGGGTAGTTATGTGAAGTAATTATGGTTTCATATTAACAAGTGTTCATAAATTACCTATATAATGTAAGTCATCTGCAAACTGAAAACTTAGGTGAGGTTTGAATGAAGAAGGGATGGTCAGCTTGGAGATAAATAAATGTGTTTTCTCTACTACAGTGATGTCACTAGCAAAGTGTGCAGCTGGTACATACCTGACCTAACACAGTCATAGGGTTCTGAAAAACACCTGCCATATTCTGCTTGTGAGCTCTTCTTCTTATAGCAAGAAGTAGCTCTGGGTCTTAGGAGTATTTTGATGTGCTGATTAAAGAGCTATGATGGTTGATAACAATAACGTTAAAGTGGTGTATCTGCAAATGTAGTAGCTGAGATCTGAAAAACCCTCTGGCATGTCATATTTGAAAAGTTTAAAACTGAACCCCTGCTATTCTTGACAATGCTCATAAGAACAACAGAGAGTTGATGTGAGTTTAGGGATCATACTCCCCCAATATACTTTTGGTAGAATAACATATGAGATGTAAATGCTCACCAGCACAACCTCCAGAAGTGAAATAAAATCCCTATACAGAATACAAACTCTCATATATGTTGTCAGAGTGACTGTGAGATTACATGTGTTGTTGTTTTGACCTATAATGAGCTCTGAGACTATGACAAACTCGCTTATAACATGCCTCAAAATGTAATCACAATAAATGTGACAGATTGTTATTTATTACAGAGCTTTTTCCCACTAACTCTCATGTAACCCTAGAAGAGTATATGCATATGTCACTTTTAAGCACTGAAATGTAAGCACCCCAAGGAAAACAAGCAGAAAATATTTGTGTGTCAAAGCAATAATCGCTGCTTTTAAAGGTACACAAGGCCACAAGACAATATTTTGTGTTTCATAGGTGTAACAACAATTTCTTACTCTTCTCCCACAAACAGGGCCTGTGTCTGAGCTTTATTTCTACCAAAATATCCTCTGACAGCAGCAACAGATGAGAGTGAGATGTTCACTTCATGAGTATCATTAAAGGAATGTTTTGTTACTAGTTTGAAATAACTATATTAAGAGTTCTGGATAGCCCTCTACGTCTTTAACTGAGACAGAATTCAGTGTTGTTGATAAAATGTTTTGGTTTTTTTTTAATTCCAAGTGGCTGTGCCAGTCCTACTAAATTAGCTTCCCATTAAAAATTTGTGGTTTGCAAATGAAACTCAGCAAGTGGTAAACTAATAGGAATCTTACTGAAAAAAATTCAGTCACCAAGGTGAGCAGCTCTGGTGCTGACACAATCCACAGCAGAGCACCCTGGTGACTGCCTCACCTCCTGAGGTGCCCTGGCATAATCATCATGGGGCTCTGCAAATGGAAGGGAGTGATTACCAGGACAATGCCTCATCTAGCTTGGAGGTGTCATCGAGGTTAAGTCAGTCTATGCTGTGTCCAAACTGCTTCCATAAAGGAAAAAGAGGGGTAGTTGTCACTGGAAACTCACTTCTGACAGAAAAGAGAAGGTCCCAAATGCAGACACTGCCTACTTTGTAGGGAAGTTTGTTGCCTCTCTAGGGCCTGGGTACACATGTGAAGAAGAACGCTTCCTACCCTGGAACAGCCCTCAGATTACTGTCCATTATTGATGTTTCAGGTAGGCAGTGATAAAACTGCAACAAAAAGTCCAAGGGCAATACAGAGGCACTTCAGGTCTTTGAGATGACTAAGCAGGGGATCAGGGGCACAAGAAATGTTTTCCTCTATCCCTTTCAGGCACAGGAAATGATGAGGGAAGAAACAGCAAGTCAATACCTGGCTCCAAGCCAGGTGTCACCAGCAGAATTTTGGATTTTTGATCATGTGTCAGTTTACACAACACTGAGCCTGCTAGCGACAGATGGGTGCACCTGCCTAAAATGGGGAAAAGGATCTTTGTGCAGAAGTTAGCAGGACTCAATGAAAGAGCTTTAAATGGGTTTTGAATGGGGAAAAGGATAAACCTGGCTCACTTGAGAAAAGCCAGGGAGCAGCACAACAATGTTTGCAGTGTACAGGTGAGGTGCTTTGATCTGCCATCTCCGTGGAGGTAGGTGATAGAGAGTCATCCAACAGCAGAGATGGAAGGGTTACTGATGTGTTAGAAACTGTGGGAAAGCCCAAAATAATCACATAGGAATTAAGGCTTCTCCCCCACAAAAGGGGGATATTTGCCAGAGTCTGCTGTTCTAAGAAGAGGAATTAAATTGGTTTAAATAATTTAGATTCAACCCAGCTGTAATACCTGAGATTATTCGCTAAGGTTTTTCAGGATACAAGGAAAACAAAGCAGTGTGGTTATCACTCTGTAATGGGAGCTAAAACAGCAGAAAGGGTTCTCTCACCATGAATTATGGTCTGATGAACTGGAGTAGGAATCATTATCTTTGTAGTCCTGTCTTTGTATTACACTTAGGAGTCTTGTCTATATAAAGGACATCAGTCATAATCATTACAATGCTGACTAGCATTTTCATGAGCGGGAGATCACAAATTTGAGAAGAAACCATTCTATCCCCACTAAGATATTTCTGTGAATATTATGGAATAAAAGCAAAGTACTTGCTATTTCAGTAATATTTGGGAAAAGCAGTTAGTTACGTGATTCTGGAGCCAAATAAACTCATGTATGCTGAACAAGCTACACACTAAAACACTTTTATAGAAAAGCTATCACAAAACCAGTCCACTATTTCAGGTGAATTTTTGCAACCCAAGTACATTTAGTGTCATGTTTAAAGGCTTTTTGCAAACCATGCTTGACAAGAACAAAAATTAAATGCATCAATATTATGACTCTTTACAACACACAATAATATCCTGAACATCCAGTCTTTATCTTGTGATAGTTAACAACTTGCTCTACAACTGAAATAAGTATCTTCTATTGTAACCAGTAGAGGCCTTTTTCATGTTGACTAAAGCAGTTGAATTCCAAAATTTAATTACTTAATTCTAGAAGTTTTCCAATTTAATAATATTAAGGATTTCTCCACTATATTTGACATTCTTGCAGGCTTTAAAGTATTTTTACAGCATTTGGATAATTTTTTATTATGTAAATTTGCTGCAAGTTGTATAATTTTAAAATATTCTTTTTTTTTTTTTTAATCTACATTTCAAGTTTTTATTGGAATTTTTCTTATATTTTAATTGAATCTACAGTACTCTCAGTAAACAACAGTGGCTGGATGTTTGAGCTCTCAGTTTGAGTTTTCTCCATTTTTATGATGTCAAAATGATTTCCATTTCACAGGACTTTTATTCCTCTCTCCATCTGTGAAAATTTTAAGTTAACCATTTTGATAGAAATGCTCTGCCTGTAAGTAAAAATAAAAACATGACCCAGACAAGGACTCATGACCCAGCGATCTTTATTTAGCCTGGACAGAAGATTTTTATCAGTAATACATCGCAGAAAATAACTTGATAATAGAATGTGATAAGCTTGATGCTAAGAAATCCATACTGAATGGGACATATTGTTGAAAATTAATTTCTAACATCAATGTCTTTAAGCCCATGGTATATAAACTTCTGTCCTATTTCCTGAAATTGATACAAATTCTCTGGAGGTCAGCCTGTCCAACCTTCTTCTCACAGGAGGGCCTACCTCAAAGTTGGATCTAACATCAAAGCTGGATCATGCTGCTTGGGGTCATATCCATCAAAGTTTTGAATATACATGGAATTTTACTTTCCAAGGACGAGTTTTGTTTTAGTGCATTGTATTTTTGTTTTGGTGGAAATTTTTGTGAGTTTTTGGATAGATAATTTTTCAGGACAGCAAGGTCTGTAAGAGGGTATAATTTTTTTATTCTGTAGTTTATAGTGAAATCACCCTAAGCAAAGGTTTGATTAGATTTAATTTGGTGACTGCAAGTGAAACAAAAAATGTGTAAGTAATGAGCTCCACTTACTGCAATTGTGGTCAGTTTTTATATAAAAGCTAAAAATGGAATTATCTCTGCTTCATCATGTTGGACAGTATAATTTTTGCAGTCAGCTGAAATAGCAGGAAAAGGCCTTAACTTGTGGTTAAGGTTTCACAGAAAATGCATTTACTGATTTATAATTTGTTTAATTCCATGAACAATTAATAAAATACTGAGACTGAATAAAATTAATGAATCTACTGAATATCAGCTGTGTTTTAAAGCAGAGGATGTGCTAATTTAATATCAAAACCAGTAATGAAAAAAGTTTAGTTTTGCCTTCCTATTTTTGTAAACCACAGCAACTGAGCAGGAGGTCACTTAATGACAAATATAGGTCTTCATTTAGCTCAGTTAGCACTATGCACTGTTTATTAATTTATTGAAGAAGGTACATAAAAGATTTCACCATTTTAATTTAATTTCCCAATAAATATCAGTGGCCTCTTAAAAGATGATCTATTTTTGTCTAATTATCTTTTGAAATTTTTGTTTCTAATTGCAGTGATAGATGTTGTCTCCTACACTTAGCTTTATCTGTTAAAAAATCTTCTAGAAAAACACTTGATACTTAACAAGAAGGACAAAGGATTTTTATGTCTTCACTATGTCATGCCTGGCTTTAATACTGGGATTTCTGAGACTCCAGCATGTTTTGCCACCAAGATGTCTTTTATTCAAAATACAGATAGCTCATGACCTTGAACTTTCATCTGAGCATGTATCTCCATTAAACCACAAAACTATATGCTAAGCTTGTGGATTTAGAATAAATTCTAAAGGTTCATTCTTGACATCTTCACAGCCTTGAATATTCTATGTACATTCTATGTATCATGTACATTTATTCTATGTACATGATACACTTCCTCCTCTTGTATTTTTGTTGCTATTCATCCTAAAATCTGGGTAAAATTACATTGTTTAAAATATTGAATGCTCTCAAGATTGTTTTTAGGAATCCTTCTTCCTAGCAAGTTTTCTTCTAGTTTTTTTTATCTCCCTCTTTTATCTCTGTGTTGAAGTCTTAAGATTATTAAATTGGTTCATTAATCCATATGAAGATAACAAAACTTGGAGTGATAAATAGAATATATTTTAACTTTTAGCAAGGTTTTTGGCATAGATTCCTCTGTAAAAATAGACTGGTGATATAGGGGCTGGAAAAATTGACTAGAAGGTGAGTGGGAAACTGATATGGCTAGGCCTAAGTATTGAGATTAATGAAGACTAACAAAGAGTCCCTTTGAACCAAAGGCAAATGTTGAAAGAGAGTTTTATTAGTTTTCTCAAGTTTTGATCCTTAACGTTTCATAATTTCTGATTAAAGTATGAAAATAGTGTCTTGACCACCCTTATGCTGAATGCTTCAGTATGCTTCGATTACAGAAGTTTTGACAAAATAGTTTTGGAAAGAATATTTAGGCAGTCAGACAAACTATAATGTGAGTTTTGGACTGGGTTTGTTTGGATTTTTTTATTTTCCTCACAAAAAACATTGTAAATTTGGCTCAGCTTACTGAATATATGTAGAGTCATGCAAAAGTTCTAATGGTGTTCATGATATTTTTACTTTTGCACTCTCTCTAGAGAAGTAAAATTTTCATACTTCCTTTTAGCCCTTTTCCTCCTCCTGAATAACTGAGAAGTTTCTTGATGAGTCAATAACTTGAAAATCAAATCCTACTGTTTACTGAGGAAAAACTTCAGCTTTTATTTTCGTGCAGTCATGTTTGAAATTTTCTTGGGAGGCATAACACCTATACCTGAAAATTCTAAATAATTACTTCTTTCTACTTCCTCCTTCATTGATTATTTATCCACAGTTTTCTGAAGAGATGTTTGAAAATCTGCAAGTGACAGTAAATAAGAGCAAAGTACCTGTCATTTCTGTTCTGTTGTAGAAATTAAAATAATTGAATATTTGAGGGGATTATCCATATAATAATCTTCTTTAGCAAGGACAAAAGATTCAATTTTCAAAGTAACGCTATCATATTTTTGAACAGCTTTTCTTGTGAAAAGTCCAGCATTATTTGGAGTAGGATCCTAGGACACTGTGATGTATTTCATAACAAAAGTGAAGGTTATTGTGATGACGTAGTTACATGCTGTTTGATTAATGCTTTTATTCTGTGAAATTTGGTAAGCAACCAAATTGATTGGGATTTTTCTGAAAAGTTTATTCGGCTTTACTGGAAATAAATGGTCACATAAAGCATAAGTATTTTTCACTACATATATGTCATATGTCTCTTTTATCTCTGCAGTGCAAATGTGTCCTGTAGTTTAATACTTTCTGATAAAATTCAGAAGACTTTGTAAGTCAATGTTCAAATGTGTTTAGTTCCAGCTGAAAAAGACTGTCAGATTCAGGAATAGAGTGGTAAATTTTGGCAAAATTGAAAGGAGTCATTTAAAGGTTTACAATGAGTCATTGTTAAAATTGACAGTGATTTTACTGGGAACCCTTGCTAGTTGCTAAGAAATGCAAAAGCAGTCGGATAAAGACATGTTTACATTTGAAACAAGTAGTGAGAGTAAAGCATAAGCAATTGACCTATGCTTGGAGATATAAAACATTTCAAACAGAAAAATATGCATGTTTGAGGTGTGAATGTACGTTCAACCAAAAGTCTGGTCAAAAGTAACATCCAATTAGTGCTTTACAAAAGAAATGCATCTCCAGTTACATTAGTAATAAGCAGTGCCTTAAAGCATAGTGAGAAGAACAGATTTTATTGTGCTGAATGCTGATACATCAGTGAGTATAGATGTGGGTCTCCTTGACATTTATATTATTTATTTTTAAATTTCTAAATGAAAGCTTGTATTTTATGCCAAATGACAGTAACTGCATAGATACACATAGTTTAGGATGAGGTGGGGAGGATGTGATAACCAGGCACTACACAGCATCTGGGCCAACAGAGAATATGGGGATCCAAAATAAAACAACTGGGTTTTAGCAAATATTGACTCTGGAGTAGCTATATGTACATCTTATCTTTGATCCATTCATTATCTTTAGAGTGAAATAATTTCCATTGCATTCCCCTAAAACACATTGCCAGTGTCTGTGAAATGCTGCAACTAATAAATTTTTTTTTATTAAAAGCATGGTATATTCAAGAAGACTTTTCACTAAACAGGCAGACTAGGTTGAACTCCCTTGATTTTGTTTTCAAATTACTTTGAGATACAAACAAATTAGAGCAGTTTGAAATTCACTGTTCCCCAGTCAGCAGTAAAGAAAACAACACAAATTAAATTAACCTGATGATGGGGCTGAGTCTCGAGTTGAGATGGAATCTGTGTTTCAGTCAGTTTGGTCCCAGATAGCTTTCTTAGCATCCACAGTCACTTTTGAGGACTTTTAAAGGGTGTTTTTCAACAGGAATATCTGACTTGTATCTAATTACAAGTAATATGGAGTTCAAAGGAGCACACTGTCAATTAGTGCTCAGTCTCAGCAAGTGAGACTTTATTATCAACATCATTGTACATCACCATTAAGGGCAGATGTTGTGTGCAATTCATTGGCAACTTTCCAATTACTTTGGGTTTGTGTGTGGCGTGGAAATGTTACATTCCACTCAAAAGTTGCTCAGCTTCTCTAAAGCTGCTCTAAGAAGAAAATGATTCATGTTTGAGGATGATGAAAGAATACTCTTTGACTCAGAGGTGTGTCAAAGTATGTGTGATGACTTCTGTGGTTCAGATTACTATTTAAATATTAATGAATTATAGGAAATCTATATGTTTATATATATATATATAAACCACATGGGTTTTGTGTTTGCATGCCTCTGCACTCCAGTGTGGAATGGCACAGTTTTCAGCATCAGGATGTGAGCTCCTAGTGGCTATTGGCATAAATAAGGGACAACTCAATCCCTTACTCTCTATCTCATCTTACTTTTCTATTTGTAACATGACAATTTATTTCATTTTTTTTGCTTTCCAGGCATAGTTTCTAGAATCTTTTTTAAGCAGAATTCAGACAGCTAAATGCCAGGGATATAGGAGGTAAACATTTCCCAGCAAATTAACATAAGGTAATCCATGATTGTACTGACAAAAATGGGGATAAATAGCACTGGAATTATTTTTAGGGTGGTTTTTTTTGTTTGGTTGGGTTTTGGTGTTTGGGGTTTTTTAATACCGTTTACCTAAGCAGGATTAATAGTGAAATGTCAGTTTAAAATAAGTGATAATTTACTGTTATATGTAAAGACCTAGGCAACCAATCTACAGATGCTGATTTCAAAGAGTCAGTGGTACATATTTAAGTATTATCTATATAATACTTTGTGTTTAATTGAATAAGTGTGCAGATTACTTTCTTTCCATTTCATACAACTACTTTATCTGATTCTTTCAAGGTATGCTCATTGGCAACCTCACCTCATTTTAAAAAGATTGTAAAATTGCATTTTCTTTGCAAAAATACAGCAATAAGAAAAAGAAAAAAATCTGTCTTACAGTACTGAGTTTTACATAGAATCTCTAGTTTATTGTAGTTTATTAGAATAAAATATTACTTCCTGTGAATTTTTGTGGGCAGTCTCAGTAAAAATAAGATCTCTGATTTTTCTCTATTGAGGAAAAATTGGAGTAAGATTTACTTCTTACACAAACTCTAGATAGGTCCTTTTAGAAGCTGTAACATTAAGTAATTATGAAACATGACCTTGTGATCTGAGACAAAGACAGCTTTGTACTCTGTCTGCTCCCATAAATTTGTACAATTTATCTTATGAAGTAGGAAATAATTGAAAATAATGTGAATGGGAAATTGCACAGAGACTGTCAGAACAAACTCCATAAATTCTACCTAGCCACTTCTGTCATCTCTCACTATGCTAAACATGGAAATTATAGCTTGCAACCTTTTGCAGTCTCAAAATAGCAGTTTTCAGAAGTGACAGAGTCTTCTGTAATCTGTGGGCAGATGTTACAGGGTCAATGAGTTTTCTGTTTCTCTGTACAAGGAGTACACAGCTGATGTACTCTGCTTCACTGCAGAGGGGTGTCATTCCTAGAAAAAAAACATCAAAGGAGAACTTTTAGGGGATTTCAACATTTATCAGTTATAGTTTGACATTGTTATTCTGACTAATATATCTTACAAAGACTTTTTATGCTACTGTTAGGAAAAGCCAAAAGTAACAGTCTTTAAAACAGATTTTCAGTCAGACAAGTTTTATTTTTTTTCCTTTTTGAAACTAGTCATAAAGATGAAGGTATGACACCATCACTGCTCCCATACCAGCCCTGAATGTGGTATTACAAACAGAAATCTCCCTGCTAGGAGACTGAGATAGGCAGCAACAGAGGTGAAAAAAGGGTAACTCATTAATATCTGTAATATTATAAAGATATCACAAGTACACTAAACTTTCAATGGCTTGATAGCTCTTGTTAGAGTTTAGTAAAATGACTTACCAATTCAGCTGTCAGGATCCACTACTGACCAGGATCTGGCTTCTTGGTGGGATTGCAGGAGTCCTTTATCTCTTTCTCTTTATTTTCTAGCAGATATCTGTATAGTTTGGGTGTCTTCGTCTATGGAGACTTTTTATGTTGCAGGGGTCTATATGAAAGATTTTCTTTCGAATTTTTCCTCTTGGGTTTTCCAGTTTTCACAGCATTGAGTGTAACCTTGATACTTTTGAAGAGTCAAGGAAAGGCTATACATAAACCAAGAGTACGGACATAAAGTACAGACATAAATTTGGATACACATAATAAAGTAGTATAAAATTTGAAGTAACACTGAAATACTTCCCTGAAGCAATGGAATTCTCTGCTTCCTTCTGAGCACTTCTCTCATTACATTATACCAATGCACACATGCATATACATATACTAACATATATATATAGCAATTGCTGGTTTATTTGTTTTGTTACTTCTATTCTTAATATGTGTATAATCAGCGTGGACCTGTTGAGCACTGGTTCAGCTCAGAGTAGTGACCACAGGACTTGACATCAGAGGTCATAAATCAAGCACCATCACCTTACACTTTTGGCAACCACTGTGTTTTGACTTAGTGCTGGGATATGCATCACTATCCCATGTAGAGAAAAGTTTGGGGCAGAAAACCCCCAGGTGTACACAGACCTGTGTTTGGAAAGTTTATTTCACTCACTGCAGTGCATATATTTTAATACTGTATCATGTGATTGCTGAGAAATCTTTTAGATTGCTTTTTTTGATGGAAGTGTTCATTTAACCTAAACCTTGGATATGTGGTCGTTTGCTCTGAGGTCATTATGCCACTGAGGTTGAGGTCAGGAGCTTCTCATGTGCCACATGTTGCCAGGCTACAACCTCAGTTATTGCTCAAGTATTTGCAGCATTTAATTTGTAGTACTGTTGCTAAGGCAACGAGCTTATAACAAATTTCTGTTTGCATTTCTAGATGGAAGGAGCTGATAAGTTGCATTTCTTAGTCTCTCAGCACTGTTCCAGAACCATCCTTATGTTTGCTAGAGCTCTTTTAAATGCTAAGTTTAACTAACATCTGTAAGATTTTTTCACTATACCTGAGCTCTCTTCTGACCTCTTTTGTGAGACCCCATCAAGCTTTCCTTTGCATTCTTTTTTGATCATGCAGGAGGAATCTACACATTTTATTTTTATTGAATTGCTGGAAAAACTTCAAGGTGTTTTGTGTGAACTTATTTTATCCAGGTATAAGTTTTCTGTCTCTGTCTTACAGTTCCAAACTTGAGTCATTTTTATTATGAACCTTGTACAGCCTGGCCTGTTACAAATTCACTAATGTTATATTTTGTGTGAACAATCTCCAGCAATGGTTTTGATTGACTGTTCCTTACTGCAGTTTGTGATTACTTGCAGAGAGTCACCCTTGATAGAATTAGATACTTTATCTACTCATTCTTCCTCAGTTGTTCCCTGAGTTGCAATAACATCACAGCTGACAGCAAAATTAATATCGTTCCTTGTCAACAGAGATGCCTCTTTCCTCATGCTTTGTCTTCCAGAGTTCACACAACCTACTTTACATTTTATGGTTTTTATTTGTGCAATTTACTTTGTCATCACCCCAGAATTCTCTAGTTCCTCTTTCCTGGCACAAGGAAAACAGTTATTACTTTGCCCTTTTAGCGTGAATTCTTTCCATTTGTTGTCAAATATTATACTGTTAGATTCTGGAAACCTGAGCAGTAATTAGCTCCACAGTTCCCTTCCACTTATATCAACATTAGACCAAATTGATAATAATATAATAAATATATAATGCCCTAGGGAAGGAATTTTTTTTTCATTAATTACTTTATATTGGAATTGCAAACAGATGTCTAGTATAATAGAGTGTTGTTGTGCTTTAATGGCAGTTCTAAGATATCACAAATGTTTCCCACCTGTTCTTCAGTATTTGTTAAATTAGTTTTGCCTTTAAAGAACATTGATATTTATAGAGGAATAAGTGCAAGGCCCTTGCAGACTTGCTACCTTCCTACTTAATATGACTTTTATGTATAGTATTCATGAACCAGATAATTTGATGGAGTGAACCAGCCTTAATGCTTCCTATTTTATGAAACTTTAAGACATTTAATGAAATTTCATTTTCATTAATACACTATAATCACTAAATTTTGTAAAAAGGATGAGAAAGTTAATTTTAAATTCTTCAGGCATATAACTGAATGAATTTACTACAAATTCTGAAAACTAATGGAATATACAACAAGGCAGTTTTCAGATAAAGGTTGCAATAATGGATAATAAGATTTTTCAAATTATCTAAGAATCTTATTAATAAAACAGACTATCATCAAGTATTTAAGAGGTTCCCCTTAGGGGGAAAATGAAATGGCAGTTTTCTCTGGAGAATGTTAAAGGGGAAGTCAGCTTACTTTCAATTTAAGACCTCTGCCAGTGTTTTAGGCAGGCTTAAAGACTTTTCTGGTGAAGCATAGAGTTAATGCACAGGATGCAAGAACTCCTACAGTGTATTTGTCCATTATTCCTTAATATGACCTGGCGGAGGCAGTAGATGGAATGCACGACTCCACTTTTATTTTCTCTTTGACTGTATTTACTTATACATGTTACTAGTCTTTCCATTGTCCTTGTGCACACAACAGTGGAGACAGAATTGTGGTTTAACCTCAGCCAGCAACTAAATACCACACAGCCACTGGATCACACCTCCTCTCCCTGGGTGAAATGGGGAGAATCAGAAAAGAAAAGGTAAAAGTAGAAGGTTGAGATAAGAACAGCTTAATATTTGAAAACAAATACAAATTAATAGTAGTAGTAGTAGTAGTAATAATAATTATGGTGATTATAAACTACTATTATTATTATTAATAATAATAATAATGATAATGATAATAACTAATAAAGCAAAAGGGGAGAGAGAGAATGAGAGCGAGAGAGAGCTAAAACTCAAGAAAGACAAGTGATGCACAATACTCATCTGTCTCCAAACAGTGATCTGCCCCTCCCTGTCAACTCTCCCCACCTTAAATATGGGGCATTNCCAGCTTAATATTTGAAAACAAATACAAATTAATAGTAGTAGTAGTAGTAGTAATAATAATTATGGTGATTATAAACTACTATTATTATTATTAATAATAATAATAATAATAATAATGATAATGATAATAACTAATAAAGCAAAAGGGGAGAGAGAGAATGAGAGCGAGAGAGAGCTAAAACTCAAGAAAGACAAGTGATGCACAATACTCATCTGTCTCCAAACAGTGATCTGCCCCTCCCTGTCAACTCTCCCCACCTTAAATATGGGGCATTATATTCTATGGTATGGAATATCCCTTTGGGCAGTCTGGGTCAGCTGTCCTGGCTAAGCTCCCTCCTACTTTATCTTCTTGTACCCCTCCTCACTGGTAGAACATGGGAAATTGAAAAGTCCTTGACTTAACAGAAATGCTACTAAGCAACAACTAAAACTTCAGCATGCTATCAATATTATTCTCATCTTGAATCCAAAACATTCTCGGTCAGAGAGGAAGAGCAGTGTTGTACCACCTGTGCTTTGTGTTTACAGGAGTGTTAGCTCTGTGTGTGTGCTGGAAAAGGTTGTGCTCTTTGTCTTGTCAGATCTGGGCGCCAGCCACATGAAACCATGAGCACATGTATGTGCTCATCACCATGCCCATCAGAATGTGTATTCACATGTTCTAAAACTGGGAATGGAAAACAACCACTCCTGGGATTTGGCTACCTCTTACAGTCTCAGGTCTTTCTAGCCTCCCCAGGAGATAGGGAAAAGTGACTTTGGAAGGTGTTAATAATAGGAGAGAAAAGAGCTGGTATTGTTTTGTGTACACTTTTCTGGTAATGGATTGTTTATTAAAAAAAGTTCATCTGGCTTTGAAGCCCATTACTTGGATGCAAAATGCCTGTATAGTTGCTATGTCTTAATCTCTTGTCAGTAGATACTGTTTATTCCTTAAAACACCCTATTAAAAAAAAAAATCTTTGTTGAATGATCTACTGTTCTGAAAAACATCACAGAAGTAAATAAAGCTCCAATGATTTTCTAGAAATGCAAGACAGCTGATGGGTGTAGGCCGGTAAGAACTGAAATTTTGTCCAAGTTAATGATGTAAAATGGTTAAAAGATTTTCTAAAGCCATCCAATTAGTTGTTCAGTACCTCCTGTCCACCCACTCGTTTGTTCTTTCAGTAGCAAAGGGTTTCTCACTATTTCTGAAACTCTGCAATAATATCAGAATAAAGACTTGATGAACTATAAGGAGCATATGTTTTAGTTTTGACTTTTAGCCATAAAACACAAGTGGTAATATTTCTTAGAATAAATTATGATTTAAACTGGACCTGGGCCCTTCAAAATTGGGATTATATCCTTCAAATTTTGTATTATTATCATAATATAAGTATCATAAGTATCATAAGATACCATTTAGTTTTTTAGAATGTAGCTCTTCCTGATATTCCATGCTGAAAGCTGTAGTATTTGATAAAAGAGAATTGGCTTTAGAAGATAAAGAATATTAATTAGCAGTAGGACAGCTAACACGTATCTAAAAATGCTTATTAAATAGTTGTTCATATGTTTGAACTTTCTTAAAAATAAATCTGTATTTTCGGAAATATATTTCAGCATTTTGGCATCAAAATAGTGGCTCAATATTGCTGGTTTAATTTTTTTTTTTATTATTTCTAGTAATTATTCAATTCCAGTAGTGCCTGTGGTTGACAAAATAAGGGAAAAATTAATTAATAACTTGCACTTTTTTTCTTTTTTTTATAAATTTTGCAACACAATTGAGGCAAAATTGTGGCAGCCAGGAGGGCCAAGCATGTCCTGGGGGCATCAGGCCCAGCATGGCCAGCCAGGCAAGGGACAGGATTGTCCTGCTCTGCTCTACACTGGGGCAGCCTCACCTTGAGCGCTGGGGGCAGTTTTGGGTGCCACAATATTAAAAGACATTAAGCTGTTAGAGAACATCCGTAGGAGAGCAACAAAGATGGGGAAGGGTCTGGAGGGGAAGCTGTATGAGGAGGGGCTGAGGGCACTGTCTCTGCTCAGCCTGGAGAAGAGACTGAGGAGAGACCTCACTGCAGTCACAACTTCCTCATGACAGGAAGAGAAGGGGCAAGTGGTCAGTGATAGGACTCAAGGAAATGGCATGAAAGGGAGGTATGGGCTGAGTATCAGTAAAAGGTTCTTCCCCCAGAGGGTAGTTGGGCACTGGAACAGGCTACCCAGGGCAGTGGTCACCAAGCCTGACAGAGCTCAAGAAGTGTTTCGACAACACTCTCAGGCACATGGTGTGACTCTTGGGGTGTCCTATGCATGACCAGGAGTTGGAGTTGTTGATCCTGATGGGTCCCTTCCAACTCAGAATATTCTATGATTCTGTAACAGCTAAGCCTTCAGGTTATAATTTTTTTGAGTTCAGTAGAAGTTGTTCTCTCAACTGTCTCAGCTGCAAAGAAATGACCAGAAATTGCCTCCTTGCGATGGGAGATTAATTTACGTCGTATCACAGTTGCTAGTGAAAATATACTGATACAGAAAACGTAAAGGAAGAAAAGTAATAGGTAAATGCAGTTACATGATACTAACTTACTTTCATGCTGTAAACTGATCACCTACATGAATCACCTTTTCGAATATTTAACCATTGGCTTAAAAAACAACTTTTCGCAAACGCATAACAGACCCAGTTTAGCCTAGAGCAATCTAAACATTGTGTACAAAATTATATTTCAAGTTTTCTATACTAAGAATAAAACAGAAATATCAGAGTATACTGCAGTAAAAGAGACATAAGGTGAGTATGCTGCTGACTAGTGAATACCCAAAGGAGATAAGAAAAAACAAGACAAAACCCCCACCTTACTCCCATCACCCCCCCACCCCATAAAAAAAACCAAAACCACCTTTTAAAGTACATAGTTTTAAGCCTCAGGACCTAAGAAGCTTTTTGGTTTTTTTTCTCTTTGACTTTAGTCTTACAATGAAAACCACTTGCAAGTAAAATTACTTTAATTTTGGTTGCCTTTTTTTTTCATTTTTTCCCAGGAATTCTAGAACTGGATTACTCACTTCCAGGGTGCAACAGAGGGTTAACTCATTCAGGTCAAAGGGTGTTTTATGACAAATTTACTTCTGTAAGAATATATAGGTTCCTATACTGAGGAAAAAAATAAGTTAAATATAAAATTAATATTCTCAGTGCTGACGTGGGGGGAAAGATTGAAAGATTCATATAGTGGGATATATAACTGGAAACTGCTGGCAAAATTTGCAGGAAATTACTTCAGTGGAGCAGACAATTTTTTTTTTTTTTCAGGATAAGGGTTTTATTAATTCATCTCTTGTACCATGTTGTATTGATGGAAATTGTCATCATAATACATATTTTGACATTTTAATTTAGCAATTGGTAACAGTCAGTATTTACCATTAAAAAGAAGGGGGTTTTCAACATATTTTTCACATAAGTGTATTTTTTTACTGTCATCTTTTTGTATTTTTCTAAGCAAATTGTTAAAAAAAAATATTTCTATATTTCTTATTTTACATCTTGCAACTAGTGAATGATTTGAAAATTTTCTTTTGTGTAATTTTCTTAAAAAACTGTGAAAATGTTATGAATCTGGACCCATATCAATCATATTTTCCCTTGCTGAAACTCTAGCTAACATAGGAATTCTTCTTACTCTGTTTTCTGGCTTGGGTTACTCTTCATTATATAGCCACAACAGATTGCTTGTATAAAATACATAAATCCACAATATAACTATTCAATCCAATGTCATTCATCATCATTATCAAGAAAATTTTGGGATTAACTACTCTTCTAATGCATTTTCATTGTGTCAGCTTTGCCACTCCTGGTCACTAAGCTTTGACTCCACTGTGCATATACATTTTAGTTTTGTGATTTGTTTCCTAGACTCTGCAAGGATTCAACAAATGTTTGTAAATGTCCTGTTGCTACATGCCCCTAATGGCCCTAAGCAACCTTTCAAGTTTGTACCATTTTAGTTTCCCCAGTAAACAGAGGAGAGCTGGTGGGAATTACCAGCTGTGGCTCACCTGCACCCGTCAGTGTACTGCCCTCACTAGGGCAGTCTGATGTCTGATACCTGTAAGGTGTGACCTAGGGGAGTAAATAATACAATCAGTGAGATAATACAATGAAAGCCAGCCCATCTACTTCCCAAGTCTGGAATGCTTACTTATGTGCATATGGTGGGTTGGAATGGAAGGGTATAAAAATCCTATTGGATTCAGATTTTTTCTGAAGCCACATGACAGGAGATCTGGATGCATTTTTGGAGAGGGTTGTTCACTTCATGACCATGTTGATAGAAATGGGAATCCTACACTTTCATTGCTGTCGAAAAGAATTTTTGAAAGGGATGACAAGAATGTGAGAATAAAAGGACAAACATCTCATTTGTGTCCTACCATACTTCTAGTCTGTAATTTGTACCAAAGACTTGTTTAAGGTATTTCCTCTTGTTCTTTTTTTTAAGAGTCATTATAATTTTGGAGATGTTTGAGTGATGGTGATTACATAGCCTCTTCTGATGAGCTGTTTAAATGTTTGCTTAAATATTTCACTTTTGAAATACTTTGCAAAAATTGTAATAAGTGAAGCTACAAAACCAGGTATTTTCTCTTTATTTAGAAGGAGTACTTTTTATTTCTTCTTCTAAGGCATTTAAGTCCTTAGGAATACATCTCTGTTTTCTTGGAAGTGGAGCAAGAAGAGAAGTGAACACTGTGAAAGGTAAAAGCATGGTTCAGGCTGGATAGGCCAGAGTGGCTGAGGCTGCAGGGGACTCCAGAGGTCGTCTTGATGCATGTGCAATAGTGTCACTTCAGGGCTGTGTGTGCTTGTGGAGAACGATGACTGACTGGTTGACCTCCCTAGGTGCAAACAAGATTTTTAGTGTTAAAAACTGTTTTGATTTTGACACATACTTCACTGATTGCAATAAGTAAAGAGTAATTATGAGAAGATGAAGTGCTTGAAATATTCCTTTTTATGTTTTCACCTTTGCTTCACACATCAATTTGAAACATCTTTCTGCAGTGTAATTTGATGAGAAAGGCAAAAAAAGTAGACACACACTCCCGGACTTCATGGGTGTTTCATTTTTACTCTCAGTAGTTTATGCATTTGCTATTGTCATTGTCATTAAAAATCACTATTGCTTTCGAACTGGTGTATCTCAAAGGCCAAATTAACTGCAATTAACTGTAGATGTAAAGTGATTTTTTACTTGCTAAAAATAGTTATACTGTAACATTGAATTTGAACTTGGAGGCTAATTGCATCATTTTAGAAATAACAAACCCCAGAACTTTAACACATTAACTGTAATTTACTCCACTAACATGTACAAATTGAAATCTTTTAAGTGTATTTAAATTGACTTTTAATTTTTCTTATTTCATCTTGTATGCTTTATTAAAAAGCATTAAGGGATCTCGAGGCCAATATTGCTCTGAAGTATATAAACAGAAACACAAGGCTAATTTAAAAACATTTCATTATATTTCTTATAAGAGCTTGAACTATTTATAAAACTCACTAATTCACTTGTAATGAGGATCATAAAGCTCTTTACTATTTCTGTGAAACACCTCTTGCATTTTGTTACTACACGTCCTTTTTTTTTTCTTTTCTTTTTTTCTTTTTCTTTCTTTTTTCTTTTCTTGTGGTTGGTATCTGCCGATATAGGAAAGGTTGCTATTCATTGCATGTTAATAGAAGTGAGAGTACTTTTCATCCTGAATGGAAGCTTCGAACATAATTGTAAAGAAACTCAAAAAAAGTACTGAGCACCAAAGGAAAGGAAAGAAGGTGGGCAGGTGCCAGCAAGCAGTGGTGTAGTGGCACAGAGACATGGGTTAAAGTAGTAAGAAAATAAAGATGAGGAAAAATAGAGAATGATCAAATGCGGATTTTTTATGAATGAGAGAAGACATTAATTCCTTGTAATGCTGGAATTGATAGAACATCTTGTTTATTAGTGCAAGTGACTTGCAGTAAAACAAGTTGTCTTGGTTTACAAGACAGGTGCGTGCTAGGGAAAGCAGCAAAGCCTCCCTTGGAATGGAGAATGTAAACTCCCTCCGAATTATTAGAATTTTGAAATTAAGGGGCTCTCCGGCAACGATGTGGGGATAGGAATAACAGTTCTTTACTAATGTGTATAACAAGGTAAACAAAACCAACAACTCTGGCATTAACACCGAACAGACCCAGAAGCAGTGAGAGCCTTTCGGCCGCGGCACTTTCCCTTCGGTGCAGTTCCGGGCACCGCCGGCAGGGGCGCTGGTGGCTCCCGATGTGCAGGGCAGGTGCAGTGATCCCCATGTGGCTGCAGGGGGCGCTGCGGCGCGGTTCGGAAACACGCGGTGATGGCGGCGTGCCTGAGGCGGGGAGGGATGGGGGAGAGGCTCCGCCTCACAAAAACCCCGGGGCAGCCGGCCCCGGTGCTCCCAGCAGGACTCCCAGGAGCAGCAGGCTGGAACAGCAGGGATGAGCAGAAAGTCCCGGGCTGGTGAATGAGATGTATCAGAAGCTCTGTGGTGTCCCAGCAGGGCAGGGAGAGGCGAAGCTCAGGCTTCCCGGAGCAGATGGTGGTCGGTCTGCCAGGGCTGAGCTCCAGCGGTGCTGGTGAACCTCTCCTCACAGTGAGCAACAGCCTGGCCGTTCTCCCCCGAAGCCAAAAAAAGCAAGACCCCGAGGCTGCCCTCGCCTCCTCTTTTTCCTGCCCGCACTCTCGCGCTATCTCTGTCCCCCCTCCCGCTCCCCCCACCGAGAGCAGCTCCCCAAAACCCAGAGGCGTTCCCCCTCCCCACCGGCCCCAAGCACTAGGCCTTAAGTGCCTTCTTAGCAACTCAAGGGAAAGAAATTCTGCAGTGAAAACCACACCCCCAACACAAGTAATTGTCAAAAATGTGAACATATCCTGAGCCAGGAAAAATGTAGGAGCATAAATTTTGCTGGAGCTTAGCCTATTCCATTAACTCTCTTGAGTAGGGTCCTCTGGATCAGACCTAGATGGAAAGATAGTTTTGAGATGAGAAAGGCAGAATTCCCATGTCTCCTGCATTGTGTGTGGAACATGCCCACCTCAGTGAAAGTTCCTGTGCTTTGGAGCCACAGTCCATGAGAAAGTGGCACCACTTTCCTGAGCCTGTCTTGCATGAAGTCCCAGTGTGGAAGGGTGAGTGAGGGTTCGTTTAAACAAGGTCCATCTCCCTGGGAGAGAACAAGCGAACACAAGAGAGGGTACACACTTTCCAACCCTGGTACTGTGACTCCTCTCCATCATATGATTGACACCACCTCAAAAAGCATGACTCTTACATAACCACTTTGTATAAATAAGTTTATGAGTATTCTTATTAGTCAGCTGCCAGATTTTTCATTACTTTCTCTTCAGTTAGTGACTCACCAGCACTCATTGGTCTTGTCACTGACTAGAGTTGGCTTCTTTCTGACACATTGTGGGTAACAATTGATGTTTTGTCAACAGAAATTATAAATTCCTACTTTTTATTCTTTGCTGAAATTGCTAATCATAATACACTATTCTGTGGCTTTAATTTCTAAGAAAACCTTTATCTCAATTCTTCTTTGTAGATATAATCCATCTGCAAAAACAATAATGATCCTTTATATTTTGATAAATTAAGAACTCATCCATTTATAAACCACTGTGTAGTAAATGAAACATGATTTTGTATACCAGCAATATTTGGACCAGTTGTCTGTCTCTCTTTAATAATAAAAAGTAGAATCTCCATGCTTGCCTTTGTGCTATTTAAAAGTTAGTTTGATGAGAATCTGGTTTTCATAAACTTTGATAAATGCTTTAGAAAGCAGTGAAGGAAAGCCTGAGAGGAAAGCTAAGTGTACAGTTCTGGGCTGAGAAAGTGATTTTGTCTGTCGCGTTTGAATCTTAAAAGTTGATTATGTTTAATGAAGCATTCTGAATTTTTCCATGAAAAGCTCAGTAGCACCTTTCTCTATAGGGTACATATGAGAAGATTCCTCTAATAAGAAACACCAGGGCATTTTACAGCAAAATTGATAAAGTTAATAGTAATAAATCAGCAATGGTCCATCTAGTCTTCACAGTCCAGGTCATTGGTATTCACCCCAAAATTCTCAAGGAACTCAATCATGAAATTACTGACTGCTGGGTTTACTATATAATGTACAACTTAAATTGACCATGGGGTGGTAAATGAGATGTTAAGTTGTTTTTTTGAAATTACTCCAAGTGTGAATCAAAAAGCAATATAGTACTTTTCAGACTGCTGAAAAATTATGAGAAACTGTATAAAAAGCTTGAGCTGGTAAATTAATGGAAATATATTATTATAGAATGGAATACAGTTTTAGCAGAAGGAAGCCATACCTCATTACTCTGTTCAAATTCTTTGAAGGAATCATTGAGCATTTATATAGCAGGATTCCAACCAGGTTTGTCTATGTTTTCATTAGTGTTTTGCTTTGGAGCAGCAATATTTTTTTATAAAGTTTCTAAGAGCTTTTTATTTACTGTTTCTTGGTTGAGCTCAAATAGTGGGTTTGGGGAGTTTAAAGCAGATTTCCTTGTGGAACATTCTGGAAGCTCCAGTCTAGGTGCCATCAGAGACACTTGCTTTCCACATTGTGAGGAGCCCTCTAAGTCTAAATTCATGTCACATCTCTCAGACAGTTTTAAACCACATTGGTGAGCCTTTTCAGTCTGGGGGCACTAGTTTAATTTGATCTGGAACATGCTTGAGTTTCCTGCTCCATTCTTTTGCTTTTATGATCTCTTCAGATGCCAGGGCGAAGTTGTAACTTTATGGTGCTAAATACTGCACTGAACCTTTGGTGTCCTGTATCCCTCTGCTGATACAAGCAAATTCTACCTCACACTGCCTCTTTCAAAAATTGCAAGACTTGTAATCAGCAAGAGGCATTGGAATGAAAAGTGGAAAGCTCCTGTTCTCCATGTCAGTACCTGCAACTGGAGATTTTTCAGTCATGTCTGCTTATGTTTAACATTACATGAATTCAGTGAAACTACCCAATATGAAAATTTTAGCTTTATGTTGCAAACTGTGAGCTGGTAAGTAATGTCTGGTGAACCTGCATTATGAGGACTTAGGCACATGGGAACCACTGTCGTATAACAGAAGATACTGAAATAAAAGTATTGGATATAAATCTGTATGAAAACTTTTTTTATTTTACTACTCTGCATCACAGAATTTCAATACATTTTATATTTGTAGATGTTCAGAAACACGTAAATAGTCACATTCTAACAAGTACACTTTAATTGGTGATATTTTTTGTGTTGTAGTTTCAGGAACTTTATGTATTCTGAAAGATACTCTTGTGTTTAAGCTCCTTCTCTTACTGATTTTGATGTCAAAGTATGTTTCTATTAACATTCATTATTTTGAAAAAATAATTCATTTGATTGACTGCAAAGTTTGTGTTCAGATATAACAAACTTAATTAAGTGATCCACTTCAGTCCAGAATATTGAATGCCCAAATTTAAATTTCCATGAAGGAGAAAGGTTATTTTAAAAAAATAAAAAATAAAAAAATATTTGTGCAAGAATACTGTAACAATAAAAAAAAAACAAAACAAACAAAAAAAAAACAAAAAACAACCACAATGACGTGGGTTGCCTTCCTCTCAAATTTGTGGGTTTTCTTTGAGCTTTTATCAGGTTTGCATTCTTGAAATATTTAATCTTACAATGGTAAAATCTGCTTTGTAGAAGATTAGTTTCTTAAACTGTCAATATAATCCTGTCCCGGAAATTGTTACTTCAAAACAATTCAGAGCAATCACTTTTAATCATATTTAAAATACTTTTGAAGGAGGGAAGGATCCTGTGTGTACTCACAGTACATGAGCCCTCAGTTGCATCATTTATTCAGAATAAAATATAGGAGTTGAAATTTTAGAAAGCATATCCAGAAAGGAAATGTTGGCATCTTTTTAAAGATTTAACCCCTTCCATTGCATCATATGATGCTGCATATTACAGTTTTCCTGTGCAATTCATGTCATTGTCTGTGCTCTACATACCTCTGATACTGTAGGAAGGTGATTTTCCTTCTCTACTCTCTTCTTGTGAGGCCTACCTGGAGTGTTGTGTCCAGCTCTGGGGCCCTCAACACAAGAAAGATGCTGGAATCTTTTGGAGTCTTTTGGATACCTGTTGGAATCAAGTCTTGAGGAGATGGAAGAAGGAAGATGATTACATGGCTGGAACACCTCTACACCTGTAGACAGGCTGACAGAGCTGGGTGGTTCAGCCTGGAGAAGAGAAGGCTCCAGGGAGACCTTAGAGCCCCTTCCAGTGCCTAAAGGGGGCCTGTGAGAGAGCTGGAGAAGGATATTTCACAGGGCATGTATTGGTAGGCTAAGGAAGATGAAGCAGGATAGGCAGAGATTGTGTATTAGGGAAAAAGTCCTCTACTGTGAGGATGGTGAGGCACTGGAACTGCTTGATGGAGAGGTTGTGGATGCCTCATCCACAGAAGTATACAAACCCAGGCTGGATGGAGCTTTGAACAACGTGGTCTGGTGGAAACTGTTCCTGCCCATTAAAGGGTTTTAAAACTCGATGATACTTGTCCCTCCCAACCCAAAGCATGATAAGGCTTCCATTACATCAGTGGCTGTGAATATATTGCTATTTGCAATCCCAAATAACGTGAGGCTGTTGATATAATAAAGGCACTGTATACAATGTCTCCTCTGTGTTTTCCATGCTCTTTTTTTGCAGAAAGAGGAAAAGTTGACAGAAATTGGTGTGTCACTAGATCCCATTACAATCCTCTACTGCCGAATGCGTGACTTTTAGTCTTTCCGTTGCCTTTATTCCATTTTCTCAACTGCTAGATTTGTCCTTTTCCTAGAAAAATAAGCTAGTTGATGTAAGGGGGAAAAAGGCATTAACAGGTTCTCCTAGTTGAAATTCTTATAAATTATTTACTTTCTTCTCCCTTTCCCTGCTCACATGAATAAATTGTAGGGAATGCAATGTGACAGCCCCCAAATTGATACATGGCATGATCTAATGGATAAGGTGGCTGTTTATTAGATGGATGTCTGCACTGGACACATCTGCCACTTTCTCATGAGATCTCATTTTCTTACTGATTCTTACTCCTTTCTGTGTTCTACAGGGCTCACTGAAGTGGGATTGTTTTTAAGAGTTCCAAAATATGAAATCTATTGACATGGAGAATATTGGGTTTTTGCTCCTGGTACATATATTTATCTCCTAACTGGGATTATAAATGCTCATAGAAGTCTCCTTCAGAACAGATATCTACATTCTGATCCCAAGAGCAGTGCTGATTCAGTATGGAGTGTGGGTAAAGAAAGCTGGTGAGAGAGAATGAAACTAAGAGTAAGAAGTTTTAAATTCACAATATAAAGTATGGCAGAGATAAGGAGGGAGGACCTCAAACCACAAATGTCCATGGTTGTTAATACCTGTAGAGTTACTAAATCACATGCTGTCTATAACCAAGCATACATATATTTTGCCCTTGAGCTGCTGTTCTGAATGCAAGCAAAGGAAAATTAAAGGGTATTTTTCATAAATACTTCATTTTCAGAGCAGTAGAGATACTTCATGTATTGAAATACAGCTGTGCAACTACAGCTGAACATGTTTATTCTCTCTCAGAAAGCTTTAAAAAAATCTCAAGTGCTTTTTACACTTGAGGACAGTTCTCTTGCTTTTTGGTATTTAGGCTTTGAATACAGAAAATAATGCAGATAGCAGAATCAAGAAATATCTGGGTTGTATTGAATAAACTAAATAGAATTATTTCCATCTTTCATTGTCAGATGATTTTTCAAGGTGTATTGCTGTCATAAGAGTTCCTCAAGTCTTTTCCAATTTGACAGTGTAATTTTTTCCAAAAACAAAACTGAGTTTGGAGCCTTAAAGATGGATGCAGCTGCAGACCATAAGTGATGTTTAAAAAGACTCCTTTCGTCCATACATCCAGGAGTGTGTAGCTGAAATACAGAAAAGATAATAGTGCCCTTAGCACTTCTGACAGATCTGTCTTTTTTGGTCCCATAATAGTCTTAATAATAAAAAATACAGATGTAATAGATTTTATTTATTCCTCGGCATTATCTGATGTACAGAGTCAGAGATCATATTTGATGTCTTAGCTGTAGCACCATGTAGGAACCACAAATGTACTGTGAGTCATAAGAACTTTTTAAATGTCCATGAATTTCTCACTTCTCTCTTCTATTTTATAGGTTTAGGACCTTGCTGACTGTGTTAAAATTCACTTTTGTTAAATGAGTGTATGATACTGGCAAACTAAACCTGGAGCCTAAAATGAACACTAAAATTTAATGGATACTTTCAACTTTATTTTATGTTGGATTTTAACATTAGATTTGAATTACCTTATTACTGGTTTTCACTAGGTAAATAGTTTGATTGTTAGTGAATTTCATTTACAGTGATTTTATACTCTGCTCAAAGACAAAATCAATTGATATGCTAAACCATAAATAATTCTCCAAAGGATCTTGTCTTTACAGGCGTGGTACAATCAAATAGTCTTGTTTTCCTTACATTCTGAATTTACTAGAAGAAAATTCCTGGCAAAAAATCAGGGAGATTTCTATTTTGACTGTGCTTTACTTGAGGGTCTAGCATGTTGAGTAGAAATTGCTGTGCATGGTTCAACAAAGATTCTCTTGTTGCTGTTGTGGAATCTGATCCCCTAAAACCCTCTTGCTGGCTTTTGTGTGAGTAATGCAGATATTCAGCCACTGTGCATAGAGCTGCAAACATATTTAGAAGTGAGTAATTCACAGAGAGGCTTTGTCTCTTAGATTTCCAAGAACAACAAAAAAAAAATTCTTCATTGGCAGGAATCTGATCAGACCATGAAAATCATTATTAGTGTTAATATCATTTGTTTGATGTATTTGGAGACTTATTCACAAACATATCTTTAAATGTGTGATACATAAAAATATTTTATTATTTGAAGGTAGTTTGATGCTGTTTTTTTTTTTGTTTTTTTGGTTTTTTTTGTTTTGTTTTGTTTTTTAAATTTACCTACTTTTGTCCCTATGCAAAATAAAGGAAGATAGTTTGCTGCAGATCTGGGAGTCAAAACTGCAGAACACACTGATGATGTACCTGAGGATGTCACTGATGATGATATTTTTAATGTACTTCTAAATGGATGATGGGTAAAGCATTTGAGCTTACTTACAGTATCTGTTGTACTAAGAAGTCATCTCGGAAAGCTCTGCAGTTTGTGGTTCAGCACTTGCCTATTGGAAAATACACAAATAATGTATCATATCTCTATTTTGTTCATTATGCTCTGACAGAGACACAAAGTTCTTTTGTGAAATAGTTTCACAATTAATTGCCTTTTTAGAGAATCTAAAATAGAAGCTTATTAGTTTATAATTTGACAAGACTAAATGCTGGCATTTTCTGTAGTATGTTGTCACCTCTGCAACATTTTAGATCTCGTTTAAAGTATTAAATATGAATAGCTTTGATTGTATTTCAAAGTGTTTTGCGTTTTCCCTACAGTGTTGTGCATTTTAAGTGAAGGATGTTAGGTAAGCGTATTATCCTGCATACATTACTGCTTGTCATACTCCAGTTAAATTCACTTTCTCTGTTTCCAAACACAGTCTGCTCTGTAGTGTTGCAATCAGGAAAAAAAATTGAAAGACACAGTAGCTCCTAGCCTGAAATAATTAACTTCCCAAAAGTTAGGCGTCTTTCAGCTTCACTGAATTCTGAGATAGAATGTTTGTCTCAAATGTCAAAGAATAAGGAAAAAAAGAAGCTACATATTACAACCTGTCAAAGTGTTGTGGGCTTTTTTTGACCTCAAAATGCAACTCAAATACTCAGACTTATTCCATCTCTGTGATTGTATGTTCCCACAAAGTTTGACCAGATTAAATTCAAAGACTTCTTGTTTCTGATTCCATATAATGGGTAAAAGTAATTGCTGAGGTCACATGTAGGGTTTTAGTGTTCTCCAGATATTACTACCTCCCAGTGTTGGTGTAGAAAACTGTTCTTCCTGAGTTATCCTAGCAATATTTGGAAAAGTACAGTTTTGTTGAAACAACTGCTTTTGCTCTTGGTGCTTCTCTGGGCATATCTGTGAAATAAAGGTTTGGTCTTTGCATCCATGGTCTGTGCTATGCACAGTTTATGCACCATAGAATAATTTTTTCCTACACCAGTAACACATTCATGCTGAAGGCATACTGGGACTCTTGACTAGTCTCTCAGTGATGAATATGCATTCTGTGGTTAGAAGAATTTTCTGTTATCAGCAGCACAAAGTATTTGGGTAACTACAGTGAAATTCATATTTGAGATACAGTAATGCAAGTAAAGAAACTTCATAATAAATTTATATGAGTAATACAATCATATTTTTAAAAAGTAGTAATACAGAAGTATTTTACAGACACACAATTATCTGCTTTGTATTATTTATTGCCAAGGCAGGACTCATCCCTAAGGAGCTTTTGGTATCTTAGCATTTGTAAAAACTGACATAATGACAGCCCTGCTACTATATGGTATTCTGTCACTTGTTATTTTTTTCCAGAGAGATTCAATTATAATCCAGGAATTTGAACTTCTGTGGGTGGAAACTTGGCAGGTGGAATATTATTGCAGGACTCTTCCAATTTTTGAAAACATTAGTTCAGATACATTTGTTGAATTGTGGAAACATTATCTTAGTGTAGGTTATTTTAATGCAATTTTATCCAAGACTTTTTAAAATTAAGGGACAGTACTTGGAATGTGACCTGTGTCACTGAAACTGGTGCAAAGTAGTGAGGGAGCAAAGTTTGTTGGTTCTACATAGAGTAGGATTGTCCATTAAGAGCTGACTTTACTGCATGACTTCAGAAAAGATAATGCAAAGATTTGTTTCCATGTATTGACCAAATCAATGATTAAGCCTAATTTGTAATTCTTACAATCTGGTGCCTTCAGTGCTTTAAGGTAAGGAAGACTTTTTTTTACCAGAAAAGTAATTTTTTGTCTGATTGTCTGGGCCAGAGGGTTCATTGCTGTAGTGAAATAACCTACAATGAAAGATCTGTCCTTTTGCTGACACATCTTCCATGGGCTTCCCAAAAGTGTTCACCTAAATATTTTTGTCCTGAACCCATATTCAGTATCACAATGCCTTCAGTAAGGATTTTAGATTGAGACTCCAATGTATTTCGAGTACAGTTTTTTGAGACATACCATTGCTTCAATCCCTGGAAATAGTGTCAATGGTATGCTTGCTTGGTGATTATCTATGACCTCTACCAATACCAATGACGTGTCTTACTAAAAATTATCCTTTTAATTCCATTCTTTTGGAAGTGTTTCCACTGAGAGTTGCCCATTAAAATATGAAAGAACTTCAACATTTGAATTAATGAAGCTCAGTCCTTGTATCCAGGCTACATAGTTTCATAAAAGCAGTTTCCAGAATCTTTAATTCATTGGGGACCTTTAAAATGTTACTTACTGCCACAGTTCAATCTGAATGTCTCAGAGACACATGAATTTGTATTAAGACTCTGCTTAAACACTTCAAACAGCTTTCCCTACTATCCTATGAAAAGAAATCCAACATAGATTTGAACCTAGGAAACAAAAATTTGACAACAAAAGTTTTCAACTTTACTTCAGCTAAATACTCTGCACTCCAGATTGAATTATGATTAGGGGATGATTAATCTACTGCTGTTCTATAATGACTTAGTTTTTGGGAGATGTGATGTTTCCCTGGTAGTGTCACTGTGCATTTTGAGTGAGTGGATTTAATGTTGTATTTGGCATAGAAACCCACTCATACACTACCTCACGTGTATGTGTGTAAATGACACTGTGTTATTTTTTATGAAATGTTAAAAGACCCTTAAGAAAAAAAAAAACAAAAAACTGAAGATTATGTCATCTAAAACCTTCTCACATCTCTTGGGTTTGTTCACTAGGCTACAACATGCTGAGTAAACGAGAACTGCTTCTCATTCCATTGTCAAAAGATTTGCTGCTACTGAAACTTGTCTAGGGGGGAGAAGATGACAACTGTGCAAGTTAGGAGAAAAAAAAAGATCCTTCAGGCTGACACAAATACTCTATTCCTGCTGCAGACTTTGTACTACTGATCAATACCACCACCACCACCTTGCACTCAGAAAGAACAGACTGTTGGGTTCTGTATAATTTCAGAATCAACTTTTATAATTTTAGTGTCTCTTTTAAAAACCTAAGGCAAGCCTAAAAATGATCTCCATAGATGTTTACTGTTCAGTTAACTTTCTAGGTTAAGATGTTTCAAACAGGCCAATCCAACAATAACTGCAGTGTATAGGAGAAGGCTGAAAGATATTCTTTATTTTTTTTCTAAGAAACTTTATCACCATCACATTTGATTCAGCCAGACAATAGGGAAGATGCCTTTCTCCTCACCTAGTCAAAAATATTCATAATTTCAGTTTGTTGAGTATTTTAAGGTCTGAATTTAAAGGCTCAGTTACCTCCAGGTTTTGCACAGAAAGGAATTTTAAAGCATTTTGAATTTCTCAGAAGCAGAGTATTCATATAATGGATATTTGCTTCATAAACTGTCATGGATGGGGACAGAGAAAGAAACACTATTCAGAGCATTAAAATATATATATTTTCTCAGAAATTTAAAGAAATATTGGAAGCAAACCATACAGAAACACTTTTAATTTTAAAAGCCCTCGCAATACTCAGTTATCAATTATTTTAAAATGCAATACTTCAGTTTATTTATACACAATTCATTCCCTTCCTACTTTTCATGGTAACCTCTAAAATATTTTCCTTTATCTACAGATACACTGGTATTTTTTTAGTTCTTTATAAATTATATATGATTTCTTTATATATATATATAATTTTTTTAGTTCTCTATTTTGCTCTCTAGAAAGAGGGTTGCCAGATTAGGAATCTGAGCTGCCCAGCTGCTGAGGGAGCTCAGTTCAAAGTCCAGGGACCAGGCTATGTCAGGTGTCTGGTGGGAGAAGACATTAGTGTGGGGCTCTTGAATCATTTGAATCCCCTGAAGGTGGGAATTCTACAACTCAAATGCATTCCTGTTTCGTCCACATGGTCCTCTGCTGGGGATCCAACCATTCAGCTTTTAAAGTCTTTTAAGGGCATAGAAATGATATTAGGATACCCAGCCATATTAAGACTTTGCTATATAATTTACAGATTCAGATGTGAGGGTGAATTTGGTGTTATCTTCAGAAAAGCACTCCACAGAGAATAGGGTATGTTTCATTTTCCTTTTATAAAATGAGGCTTGCCCTGAAAAGATATGAAGTTATTTTCAAGTGATATGGGAATTTGCCTTAGTAATAGAAGTGTAGTTTTGTGTGTTTTTAACCTACTTTTCCTCTAAGTCGATATATTTTAATGCTTTGAGAACTGCCTGTGATGTGTGTTAGCAGTCCTTTAATGCACACTGCAGATGTTGATGACCCAAGAAGGCTTTCTTTGCATTTGAGGTGTAGACATACATTCTTCCAAAATATACCCTGGTGGATCCTAAAGCTGTAGTATAAGACATAAACAGATATTATGTGTATTTTAATGTCTTACCATAAAAATCTGAATTTAAGGTAAAGAAACATCTGTGAAATTGGGCATTTTGAATTTTTATTTAATCCATCATTGCTTTTTGAATCTACTCTCAGTAAACTTAAGAGTGGGACAAGGCTGTCTTCTTTTAGTAGCAATACTAATAAGTTGCCAAACATTTAGGAAAAAAAAAAGACCAAAATTCAGGCTATATTTTGTATCTCTATTAATAATTTATATCCCATAAAAATAATACAGACTTTTTTCAGTCAAAAAAGTAAGCAACAGACTCCAAAAAAAAAAAAGAATCTGAATCAAAAAAGGAGAAAAAAGGAGGAAAGTAAATAATATTTAATATGTCTATGCAGTGATTCAATTTATATTACATCATTAAGGCACAATGAAGTAGCTGTGGGATGTGGGATATATCAGAGAGAACTTCAGACAAAAGCAATGTACAGACAAAATGGAAGGTTATAATAAGCCCTTAACATTGAAAATAGCATAAAACCTTGGCATTATTTTGCCGCCCAAGCAGAAAGATGATGTTTGTTGGGGTGTCTAGTTCTAAAGGCAGGTACAGCCTTTCCTCTACAGGAAATTATATGGTTAAATAAGTGTAGCATCCTTTACAGGGTTAAAACTTTTATAGGTTGTTAAGATCCAGTTATTAAAATTATTAGGGAGATGCTTCTGCCCAAATTCAAGTGCAGAGGAGACCACATGCCAAAGCCAATAGTATGGATTGTATTTAGCAGTAAATGTGAGGTAGAGAGAGAGATAGCAAAAAAAAAAAAAGAGATAGTGAGGGGGAGAGAAAGAGAGTGACAGAGACAAATTAAGTAGAAAATATCACTGCTCCATGGATCCTGATGGCATCCTCTTGATCCTCTTCTTCTGGTCTTCTCTGCAGTGAGATTCCCACAGATTGTAGAGTTCAATGGATTAATATATGTTCAGGCCAGGTGGGAATGCCCAGGTGCCTCCCCTGGGGGGACAAGTTTGACAGTGTTTCTTGCAACAGACTCTGTGTCTGTTTATGGCACCTCCTCAGCTGCCTCTCACATGAATGTCCCATGTATGTGGCCTTCCTGGAGTGGTGAATTTTACAGCTGGGCCAGTTTGTGTAGGGGAGCATGGGTGTTCACTGCCTCTGACCAGAGGTTACGTCACATCCCCAAAACTCTCCACCTCTTCCCTTGGCTGTAGAGAGTCTGTGCAAGCCTGGCCTCAGCAGATGAGCCTGTGGGCTCCTCTACCATGAACCTAGCCAAAGCTGATTTTCAGGGCAGCTTCTGAGTTTGGCTTTCTTGTGAATACATTCTTCTCCCTCAGCCTTGTTTAGTTCTCCCTAGACCTGAAATAATTGGGCAATAGCATGACCTTTCTTTTATCTCAAATTCATATGGTGGCTTAACTCCAAAGTTCTAGTCAGGAGGCTTTTTCAGAGAGGGGTGGGCTTTGGTCATTGCATCTTCTTTATACAGTTTTGCCATAATAGGCCAGAAGTCTTTCATAACAATGTTCAAGCCATGAACCGTAATATTTCAGTCTCTCAGGTTATGTGAGTTTCTGCAGAAAATTAGAGAAAAAGATCAGTGAGACTCTGCTAGTGTCTTCAGGTATGAATGAAATACTGTAAAGATATTGCTATACATTAACCTTAAAAAGTGACCCTCATACAAATATTTTGTGCAAGATTTGGACTTCAAACTGGAGCGAGTTACTATCCAAGAGAAAACATCCTGATTTCTTGCAGTTACTGAGATAGGATCCTTCATGCATCTGGCTTGGAAACATCACTGTCATCAAAGCAGGCCTTTTACGTGCAAAGAGAGTTCTCAGCACTGACAGGAACATAAGGCCAAAAGCAGGCTTTCAGGAACATGTGCTCCCATCAAAGAGAAGGAAGCCAGCAGGAAACATGCTATCTGAAATTAGATTTTGGACTTTTCAAGGCAGTGATCATTGCTTCTTGGGCACATGTTCTGAGCATAGGAAAATATGGTTGTACTCTTTGAAGTCTTCAGATGCTAGAGGCTTACTAGAAAATGCTAATACTAATAAAGGCTAATTAAACATTTGTATTACAATGTTGTAGCACCATGCATGTAAGTATTGTGAGTACAATATCCTTACACAGCTAGTGGATTATCTGTCAGAAAGGTATCATACTGAACCCAGGAGAACCTTGTCTGTTGTACTAATTTCCAAACAAGTCAAACTCTCTTTGGTTCCTGGTTTTATTTGACCTTTTTTTGTTTGGTTAGTTTGGTTTTCTTTTGGGTTTTTTTGGCTCTTGCATATTGGTGGGCTGTTTCTTGTAGAAATTAAAATGCTGGCTGGCTATATATTCTTTTTCCACTGAATGATGAGAACTGTGATACGTAGATGGTTTCTGGAGGGAGAGAGGGCTTTTGTGTAGAAGGAATGAGTTTGCTTTCTTCTGAAGCACTTTGATATTGCCAATTAGTAGCTGTGAGGGAAGTTTGTCTTCAAGAGGCACTGGCACAAACAGTTGAAATTTATAATTATATTCTTCAAAGCCTCATAATAGATAATACTAATTTGTTAGAACTCATACGGTGAATGGAACAAACCTCCTTCATAGTCTCCCTCTCTCTAAATGATTATTGAATAGAACAGATACTGTATTTGAGACAACTTCAGAATGGAAGGGATGGCAAAAAAATTAGGGTTTTTATCCTTGATTATTTTCAGCTACTTAATACTTCAAATTTTGAGATTCTGCCTTCAAGAAGGAGGTTGGCAGAGTAGTTTGCTGTAAAAGGTCTTCAAATGATTATGTAAATGTGAATATTTATAATTCCTGAGAGTTTAGTATTACAGATTTGAGAATACTCAGATTCCAAGATTTCATTTTTGTGTTACAGTTTCATATTTAGTAAGCTAAAATAATGTTTTTTTTAAAAGGGCTATATTTTGGCTCCATTAGACAAAATGATTAGAATATTAAAATGAATGTGGTGTATATTGGAGATTTAGCAGTGAAACTTTTTTTTAATTTGGTTGCCTATTTGAAATATATGTACTGAAAAAGCTACATATGGTCCCTAAACATGACATCCTCAAAGGCAGTTGGAAGGACCCAAGTAAAGGTATGCTGTGCCAAAACCAGGTCAGGACCCATAGCTAGAAACTACAGTCAGCTGCAGATTTCACTTACAAATACAGAAAAATGTCTTTACAAATATAGAAAAACCATATGGAAAAATAAGGGTTGTTTTGGGTGTCCTGTCTTCAGCAATGTCCAAAAGTAGAAGATTAAGAAAACGTATATCAGTAGAGCAAGCATATAATTATTTGGTTTTTTTCCCATAATCTGACAGTCTCTAACAGCTGCAATTGACAGACTTTCTGATCTACCACTTGTTTTCGGTGCTTAATAAGCCTGAGGGAATTTCTCTTCTGTAAACTTCTTAGTAACTCTTTGAATTCAAGTCAGTTTTAGCATCTGCAGCCTTCTGTTGGCAATAGGTTCCACAGCTTTGCTAACCCCTGCATGAAGGAGCGCATCCTCCTGCATGTGCAGCTGCCATGTACTGGCTTTATCCCAGGCCCCCCCAGCTTCTTTTAGTGGATCAGTGCTATTTAATATCATCATTAATGACACAGACAAAGGGATCGAGTGCACCCTCAGCAGATTTGCAGATGACCTCAGGCTGAGCAGTGTACTTGACATACCTGAAGATCAGGATGCCACCCAGGAATGTTGCAGTTGAGACAGCCACGACACACAGAATAACACCATACAACTTCAGAAATCTTCAGGCATCTGCCCCTTCTCATCCTTCAGCACAACATTTTATACTCTTGCCTTACACCTGTGTGCTCTCTGTACCTTCCTGGGATTGGTTAGAGTGCCTTGGCACTCCATGTCTCATTGCCTTCAATAGTGTTCACCTGTTCTGCACAGTTGTAGCTTGTTAGGGATGAGGCTCAGCCACAGCCCCACTCCCATCTACTACAAACTGTATCCCTACACAGGAAGACCTGGACAAGCCTGAGAAGTGGGACAATGGGAATCTCATGAAATTTAACAAGTCCAAGTGCAAGGTGCTGCAGCTGTGTTGGGGCAACCCCTACTGTCAATCCAGGATGGGGGATGAAAAAATCAAGAGCAGCCCTGCAGAGAAGAACTTGGGAGTGTGCTGGTTGAGAGGCTGGACATGAGCCAGCATTTGAAGCCCAGGAAACCAAATATGTGCTGGGCTGCACCCAAAGCGCTGTGGCCAGCAGGACAAGGGGAGGTGATGCTGTCCCTCTGCTCTGCTCTGGCGAGTCCCCAACTGCAGTGCTGCATCCAGCTCTGGGGTTCTCAGCACAGGAAGGACATAGATCTGTTGGAGGGAGTCCAAAGGAGGCCACGAAGATGATCAGAGGGCTGGAGAACCTCTCCCACAATGAAAGGCTAAGTGAATTGTTCAACCTGGAAAAGAGAAGGCTTTGGGATGACCTAATTGTGGCCTTCCAGTACCTAGAAAAGCTGGAGAGGGACTTTTCACAAGTACAGGAAAGCTGGAGAGGGACTTTTCACAAGGGCATGTAGTGACAGGACAAGGGGGGAATGGCCTTAAGCTGAAATAGGGTGGATTGACATTAGATATTAGGAAAAAAAAACCACTGTGAGGGTGGTGAGGCACTGGAACAGGTTTCCCAGAGGAGTTGTCAATGGTCCATCCCTGCAAGTGTTCAAGGCCAAGTTGAGTGGGGTTCTAAGCAACCTGGTCTGGTGGAAGGTATCCTTGTCCACAGCAGGGGGTTTGGAACTAGATGATATTTAAGGTCTTTTTTTCTTGTTGGAGGAAAACTGAACAGTCCTTGTTCTGCTGGTTTCTGGATTCTACTCTTTTACAGTACTAAGTTATCCATTCTTCTCTTTCATGAAGTGAGTCTTACCGTGCTTTCTGCATGGATGTGAAACCACATGGACATTAAAGGAGATCTTAAGATTTTACTTAGCTGTGTAGAGAAAGATCCTTTAAGAGTCTGAAGCACTATATAATCTCATAGCTGTCTAAATAGAAGTAATACTCAGCATATTTTTTTAGCCGAGGCAGCACATATGGACCAATCAATTCTGAAAATTGTGAGCTTTGATTATAGACATTATAGTCATTTAAAGGAGGACTTAATTAAGGTAAGGTAGATTACTGCAAAAGACTTGATTCCCATGCATTTAAATGTATGAGTTTCAAATTATTTACAGTCTACTCAAAACCAAGTTACTTTTCACTGGAATTCTTGTGATACAGTTTTCCTGAAATGTCAGTGAACCAAGAAATGTAGGAAAGCGAACACATATTTGAATGAATAGCAAGCTACTAGTAAAAAAAAAAAAATTCAAAATGCACAGTTGAGTACTGATATCTTTTCACTTTATTGTAGATTCATTTGAGTTAATTAGAAACAAATAAACAGGATTTTAAAATGGGAAACAGTTATGTTTCTGCTGTAGTGTTCTTTATATAATCTATTTATGTTATTTTAATTTTTGCATTTATGATCATTATGCATTCTACAGTTTTTTTTCTGATTTGTTGTTGCACAAATTTGTGTTCTTTTGAGTGGAACGGAAAAGTAATAAGTATGAAGTCTATTTTAAATATTTGTGTTCATGTTTCCACAAACTTTATTTAGAACTACAGCAAATGAAAGTCCAGTAAAGACCCCACCTTCCTGAAATCAGATCAACCACCCTTCTGGGTAACTCCCCCCAGTTTATATACTGGGCATGACAGTCGGTGGAGTGGAATATCCCTTTGGCACCTCCCTTGACCTGCTGCCCACACTGCTTGGGATGCAACCCAGGACACAACTGGCTTTCTGGGTCACCTGTCCCAGCTGTGCTCCCTCCCAGTTTCTTTTGCTGACCTTCTCACTGACAGAGCATGAGGCAAAAAGAAAAGTTTTTGACTTAGGATAAACATGACTTAGCAAAAAACAAAACATCAGTGTGTTGTCAACACCATTCTCATTCCTAATCCAAAACACAGCACCGTAACAGCTACTGAGGAGAAATTAATTAACTCTACCCTGTTGAAACCACTGATGACACAATCCCTCTAGGATGAGACTTATGTTCAGGTTGTTCCAGTGCTGTAGACTCGTGGAAGGATTTGGGTTGGAAGGGATCTTTAAAGGTTACCTAGTTCCCACCAGGGCTATCTCCCAGTAAACTGTGTGTCTCCGAGCCCTGTTCAGTCTGACCTTGAATGTTTCCACAGATGGGGCATCCATCACATGACCTGTTCCTGTGTTTTACCACCATAACTGTAAAAGAAACTCTTCTTTAAATCTAGTCTAAATGTTCCCTCTTTTAGTTTAAAAATACTACCGCTTATCCCAGTGCTATAGACCATATGAAATTATCTGTCCTCATACAAAAGAACTTTAAACTGGAAATACCACAATACTCAAGAAAATTAATAAAACTGCTGCAAATACTTCAGAATTTGCACAAAATTGGTTTTCGTTCCAGGAAAAATGGAAATCTCATGGTGACATTTGTCCCCAGATCATTTATGTGTGTCTTTCTATGGAGCTTAAATAATTCAGTAGGAGTAAACCGGCCACATTTCCTTAGAACTTTCATGAATAATTTCCTGACTTTGACAGTAACAGAAAACTTTGAAAGCAGTAATGAACTCCAGAAAACCAGTTGTTTATTTTGTAAGTATCTTTGAATAAAGGCTCATTTAGTCCTCATTGATTTAATAGTGTGTGACACTAAACAAAACTGGCATTACTCATAAATTTTTTGCATATTTTTGGTTTAAATTCCAGTGTTCAAGGGCTGATTAATGTCAGGCAGTTGCCTGAGCAAGCCTACACTCTACAGTAAATAACCCTTTTTAATTAGTCCTGATGTGGATTGGAGACCTAATATCTGATTAACAGTCGTAGCAGCAGTTGAGTGGACTTCATGAATTGTGTGAACCCATGCATTGTGTAACCCGCAGTAACCTCTCAGTGTTGCATACATCATGTCCACACACTATCCATATATTGTGCTGATATTTGCATAGCTACTTCCCGAAGGCCCAGTAATTCTGAGAACAGTGTGCTGAGCCAGACACAGTGTCCCCTCATGCATTAGTCCTGGCAGGAATGATGTGTGGGCCTGCAGGCTGTTCAGGACCAGCCACTGGAAACTCGCCTAGGCAAATCAAAGAGGGTGCCCATGCTGCAGGGGTTCCTCTTTGTGTACCCAGGGCACTTAAGGCGTGAGGATTTGCATGACTCAAAATGTGGTCATTGATGCTGGGGATACTGTTCTATGCATAGATGGCAGTGACAGGTTGGTGCCATCTGCAGTGGGGGTGTTGCCCAGAATTCTTAAAAAAAGATGCAGCTCTAAGTCTTTTTCTAAGACTCCTTCACAACCAAGTTTTCTTTTAAAAATTGTTGACTGGAATTTTTGAGAGGAAAAATAGATTTGTCCCATGTCTATTCTCTTTTGCTGCCTTGATTTATGCATTCAGGGATGTCTTTGGGGTTACTCTTTCTCAGTTTCAGAAAATGGTTCCGATTTTGGAAGATGGAAAGATCTGCAGTGCATATGTGGAGCTCCACTGGTCAAGCTTTCGGTGTATGACACTGTGAGTTCTGTGTCACACTCTGAGCCCTGATGGGTGCAGATTTGAGTCTGAGACTGAACTGTGTGGGCTTCAATTCAGGAAGTCAAAACCATCTTCCCCAAGCTCTGATGTTACATATGGTTTTCCGTGGTCAGATGGGTGGTACCTCTTGGATGCTGGTTCATTCCGCTGTCTTCAAGCTGGTGTTTTGTATTTCTAGAATGGTTGGTGGTCATCTGTTTCCTTTGTCTGGTTTCATAGTGAGGGCTACTTTTTTCACTGCACTACTTTTATAAGAATGACATGTAAACAATTAAGATTAAACCCTACGTTATCAGTTATATGTGTGCATATATATGTATATATAGATATATAATTAACTGATGGGCACAATGTGATATAATCCAACAAAAAGATAAATAGATTCCTAAAGCCACTCATAAGTTATTAACAGAAAATGCAACTAAAATGCAGCCTAAAATCTCATTATTTCTTCCTTATTCTCTCTGCTACAGTCAATTTTTAATAATTGCTTTTAAAGAGAAATTCATCTTATGTTGCTATTTTTATTAATTATGAAAAGGGATCCAGATGCACAAATACAAGTTGTTACATGAATTCCCTTGAGACTGTGTCATTTATTGCCAGATATTACAAAGGAAGCATATGCCAATCATTTTTGGTAGGCTACCATAATTAGTTGTGGTGATTTAAGGTGCATGTGCATGCTACCTGCTGGTAGCTTAAACACAGCAACTTACTATGTTAAAGATAACAACGTGTTGAACTGTTTACAGACAGTAGTATGGAGAACTCATAGAAATATCAACTCAGAATCTAGTCAAGATGTCTTCTAATATTGTGACCAGTTATCATTTCATTAGTTTGCCACGTAAACAATTATTTGTGGTTTGATGAGCTGTGAAGAAAGAAAAATGGAAAATTTATATTCTTTCCAATGTAAGAAAATTATGTAATACATATGTTATTACCTGCATACATTATTTACATTAGGAACACTCCAAGAGAAAAAATGAAAAAAATTATATGGAGAAGAAACAAAGATCTTTTTTCCCTTTTTTTCCCCTTCTTCCCAACATCCTGAGCATACCAGATCACAGTATTGGTACCAATGTGGGGGAATAAAACCTGAGTTTTTAAAGAGTGCTAGAGTAATGGGCATATATCATCAGATAATGTAAAACCCAACTATAACATGCTTTTGGCCATTCATAAAATCTGAAAATGGGCCTCATTACTTTTGTGAGGTGTGAAGTAGAGTGGTTGTGAAATGAGGAGCAGACTGGTCTGTATGGCAGTCAGAGAATGGCTGTCACAGACATCAGGGTTACTGCAGCCTTGAGCAATGGTGGTGCCACACTCACAGCTCATCCTGGGTGGCCTGTTGTCAGGATAGCAGGCTGCCATACATGTAAATTTGAATTAGAAGTTTTCTTCTTCTGTTCTTTTCCTGCTGTTTCACTGTGTCTTAAAATATTCTTCTGTTCCCATGCAAATACTGTCCTCTTGCTGCTTTTTCTTTCTAGGATTTCATTCTGAATGTCTTGAATTTTTACATATAGAAGATTGCTCTATACCAGACTACTGATTTTTTGTAGTAGTTAAAAAAATTGTTGGGTTTGTTGGGTTTTTTATTGATTTTTAATAGAAACAAATTTCTTACGTTTAGGTAATCAATGATATCTCTTGCTATATAAAAAAAATTAAGCGAAGGAATGGACTGCATTGGAAAACTATCCTTTCAGCCATATAATTTTATAGGCAGATTTTCAGTCTTTAAAGTTGTGTTTGATTTCTCCATGTGGGAAAAAAAAAGTGGAGTAATCTATTTTAAATTCCTGCTTGATCTGAAGCAGAGGGGGTATACTCGCTCTCTTAAGCATGTCATTTAAATTAATGCCCATTTACTGCAAACAAGCTTACTGGGAATAAGAACAGTGGTTGCAGGGGAAGTGCCAGAACAGCTCTTGGTTGTAGGGCATGCAGTGAGTCCTCCTGCTCAGCTGGGCTTCAACACAGAACAGCAGTTAATAGGGTAACCTTCACTCTGAATAAATAAATACTGGCCTTTCTTTTCCACCAAGTGAAAATGATCACCAGCCAGCTCAGATGTGGCGGAATAGATTTTACCATTGCTACAGATTTAAATGACAATATTTAAAATAATTATTTACTTACTTTAACTATTCCACGTAACAAGGTGACAGGGAGTAATTATGTGTATGTGCCAGAAAATGCAGTAAGTTTGACTAAATGTTTGTGACTCTTTAGGATGGAGGGTGAATCATCCACTTGTAGTCAGTATTAGAGGTTCAGTTGAGACAATGAAAATATGTTTGGATGAAAAAAAAAATATTTGCAAGCAGTGCTATCTCAGATATTGAGTTTAGTTTTTATTTGGCTACCAAATTGTGTTTGTTCTTCAGGATGAGTGCTCACTAGAAAAGACTAAATACATAATTTCATTACTTATTTATTTTCTGAATGATACCCCACTTCCCTTTCATCATTCCATTGTGATTTTTGTTAAAATAATAGTCAAGTGTTTCCTCATCAAGACAAGTAAATGAAAGACCAAAAAAAAAAAAACCCACAGCAATAATTAGTGGGAATAGAAGCATGACAGGAAATGTCAGATCTCTTGCCTTTTGCACTTTCTCAATGGGTGATGACAAATCAAACAAACTGGATGATGTGCCACAGTGACTTAGTTTACCCAGCTGTCCAAGTTAAGGTGCTTTCTCTGTTTTGGTGGGTGGTGCCACCACTTTACAAAGACACAAATGGAGCTACCAAGTATTTGAATCATTGTGTAGAGTCAAACTGAGTTTCATTGTAAAGCTTTTGTGCAAATGGCACATCACATTTGCCTGTTTCACGTCCTAGTCAGAGGAGAACTGATCAAGATTGTCTTATTTATATAGCATTTCTAATTCAGGTAATAGCAGTGCTATTTATAATAGGGAATTTGTTCTTTTTGTTTTCTTACTTGTGAAAATTGCTGTTGCTTTGTCTTGTTTGATTACAGTTGCACCTGTTTAGAAGCTTCACTATTTGCCTATTACAAGTATAGACAGTGGAAGAGGTTTATCTGTTGTATTTATTCTCAACTATGAGATTATGTACCTGATGGGATTCCAAAAAAAAAAAAAAAATAAAAATTGAAATTCCACTTATCCTTTATACACCTTCTATATTCTTTGTAGAGAAGATTTAAGCTGTAAGCTGATGAAAAAAGTACTGCTAAAGCCTGTCTGTCAATAAGAGGAGAATCCTAACTCAGAAAGGGCATCTTCATATGTGAGGAAACACAGTATATGCTACATATCTCTTTGCCAAAAAATTAAGCTGTTCTTTAAGATTCAGAACACAAGTAAGACAAAAGTCAAAAATTTCAGAATCCTTCTCTGCTCTCTGAGGTTTTGCACTAAAGCTTGTTATTTTCATCAAGACTGAAGATACTCCCTTCTATTCTGTTTTCTAATAACAGAAAATAATTATGTGTAGGGAAAAAAAATTACTTGAATAACAAATATTCATGGAACAGTCTGCTGTGAAACTGTTCCTCTCTTAAATGAGAATTTTAGCCAAAATTGTTGCATTTGGCATCTGTGTTTCTCCACTTGTAGGTGGGCTGTCTCTTCCTCACAAAAACCCTGCATTTTAATCTTTTTAGCTCCTAGTGTTTAAAAATGCTGTTAAAACTCTACGCACTAGAACCCCCAAAAATACTTAAACACTTTAATTTAAAACAATGCAAGTATTCTCAAACATGTAAATGTAATTAATGTCCATCTTCTACTGAAAGTTACATCTGATATAAGACCATAAATAAAATTAGTTTCTAGTTTATGGTAGTTTACTTCTTTATAGCTCTCCTTGCAGAGTGGGGAACATAATTATATTTATACTTGAAAAGAAAAGCAGCTTCATTGTAGTCAATTATTAGACTGCATGAAGCTGGCTGTCCTGTCAAAAGAAGAGCTCCTGTCCTTGACTGAATTGATAACTCACTCTTCAAACCCTGTAGGAACTTGCTGAGTGTGTGTTCATTCCCACTTCCAGCAGGTTTCTTTTGATGCCATTGCCAGTCATCCAGTCCTTAATGGCCTTGAACATCATATACTGCAAAATAAGGAATGCTTCAATGACATTTTCTGGCTAGATTAAACTGGTGAAAAAAACAGCTGCCAGATTTGTTTTGTGTATCCCTGTAAGCCTTGTATTGTTTAAAAGAAATGCAGTAGATTCCAACCTTGAACACCCACTGCTTGCCAAACACAAATTTTGTTTCCTTTAAAATATTTAAAATTACACATTTATTACTTTTAATTTAGAAGTGAGTCTCTGGGAGCTAAGGAAACAGGAGTAGATATACTAACATAATTGTGTGTGTCAATGCATCTCTCTGTTCTGGGTATGTATGGCACTTAAAATGAGACTTTCTGATTTATTTTAGAAAGCAAATAACACAGTATTCCTCAAAAACTTGTGTCTGTGCAAATATCCTTGTCTGTAGTGACACTAGAAAAATAGAATGACTGCTGAGGGGAAAATACACTTTTACAGGACCTGAAGTCCGAGGAGGGTGTGGTATCGTTCCCTAACTCCAGGGTCTGTGTATGGAACCAGCTTCTGCTCTGGGAGTGTGTCCTGTCCATGAACATGAGCTGCCTTCAGACAATTGGTAGGACCTGCCCCCAGATCCCTCTTTAAGGGCAGGGTTGGGTGTTCTGGGCCTGCTGCAGGCATTGTGGTTGCTCCTCTGTTGAAAGGCACAGGAACATTTGGTTCTCTGACTGGGAGAATAACGTGGCTTCTTTAGGGGAGGGTTGTACAGCTTCCTCTCGGTTGGTCAGTAGCAGTCACTTCTAAAATACTGGTGTCCATCAGTTACTGCTCTATGTAATTCCCTGAAAAATTAGGTTCAAGAGCAAAAAAAGAGATGCCTACCATGAAGCCTGGGAAACAGATTGGATCCCTGTAAGGAAGCAAAGTGCTTGTGCAGTGTTTGACCTCCAACTGACCAACAGAGTTTCAGCTGCAGCAGAAAGGGTGCATCCATGTTCTAACAGGGAAAAGGATGCTGAAGGGAGAAAGGATGGCATGGCTGGCTATTGTTTGATGCTTCTCATGAGTCCATGAACCTAAGGCATAATTAAACAATTCCTGGTGCATCTTTCTTCCCTCTGGAGTGGGACAATATCCTTTTCTGCTATAATAGTAATCCAGCATCGATGAAAGAAAATGTCAGTCACTTTGATGAACTTCCCAGCAGAATTGAAAAAACCAGAAGCACGGATCTTGGGGAGAGAAATTGAACTTTTAATATATTTAGCAGAGCAAGAACAAGTATTTATAGTCCTTCTTTTATTAAAACTGGCTTAAAAGATCTGTTGAGTGTAGTTCAATATAATTTCTTTATTGTTTCATAGAGTGAGACATCAAATATTTTGACTGCAAGAAAAGGCTGATTCTTTAAAGTCTTACTAAGGGTAACATCTGTGAGCCAACTAAGTTTTTACTTCTTTCATGCTGCAAAATTTTTTCTTTCTACTCAGCAAAATTTAGAGATTTGCAAACTAAACTAGAGACAATTACTTTAAAAAGTTATATAAAGACTCATGGATTATGTCCTTCTGCCTTTTTGGAATGTACCTTGTCTTTTAAGTTTTTTAATTATCAATTAGCACTCTCAGGTCCTGGCCAAACTGCAGGGCACCTCTTCCTCTCTGTTCCATAGCTCTGCCTGCTGGGGGCACAGATGGAATGCATTGCAGGTCCCTTCCAGGCTCTGCAGTCCAGGTTTCCTGTTCCTTGTGGAGTCAAAGGTCTTGTCCCAAGATCAAATCTCAGATGTTACCTATCCTAAAAGATAAGACTTCTGTGTCAGTTAGTTGTATTGTAAGCTGATCTTCCCTGTGTAGACCTAATGTAACCTTAAACCTTTTCTTCTAGTGCCATGATGAACATTGAATTCTTTGTCTTAGAATGCCTTTTCTCTTTTAATTTATTCTCTCTCTTCATCTGCTGATAGTTTCAGTTGCTAGATTTTCCATGTGAACTGATAATAGTAAGCCAATAATGCTGTAAAATGCATAAGGAATAGCATCCAACTTGTCTTACTGTAATAATCTTTTTACAGTCCAGTCTGACTCAAATGGATGTCTTCTTCAGCCAAGCTTTTACCGTTTGTAATTTTTCTTTAAAAAGTGAAAATGTATCTATTACATAACATTTTTAGGAAACAGTTAAAATATAAGCTTATTAAAGAACTTCAAATAATAGTTGTGTTTCAGTTTCCTATTATCATGTATTTTGCTGGAGCTGTTATTAAGGACTCATTGCTTGAAATTTTGAGTGTTTATGAATCTTAGGAAATAGAAGTACCTTTCTACCCTTCATATTTGTGGGAGAAAATTTATGACTTGTTCTGGTTTAAGTCTAGATGGTAACTAAGCACCATGCAGCTGCTTGCTCACTCCATACTCCCTCTTCCTCTCAGTGGAACAGGGAAGAGAATCAAAAGGAAAACCTCTTAGGTTGAGGCAAAAATTTAGTAATTGACAATAACAACAACAACAACAATGATAATAGTGAGAGTAATAGTAATAATAATGTGGATTTGGAAAAAAGAAAACAAAAACCATACAGATAAACCCCAAGAAAAACAAGTGATGCACAATACAGTTGCTTACTACCCACTAACAGATGCCAAATCCCATTCCCTTAGGCTGTGGGTGGCTGGGGTGGGGAAAGTGAGTGAGCACTGTGTGAGGCTTAGTAGCAAACTGGGCTTAAAACAGAACAGATCTTTCTGGTGCCCAGTGTGGGGCCGATGTGCCAGGCCCTCAAATCCACACAGTCCACTAATGCTGGTTATCCCTCTCCTCCACCTGACTGGGGGCAGGGCCCTCTAATGTTGATCACAAGATTCCTCAGTTCTTTCTCAGAGAAGTGGACTAGGACTTCTTTCCATAGAGTCAGTAATATAATCAGCCCTTCCATTCTGCCTGGGAAACTGTCCACTGGAAGTTGGAGCAACAACTTTCCTTAAAGAGCCCCCATTTGTGATTGCTTTTCCCTGCCTTTCCCACAGCCATGCCTCTAGGGTTGAGGTATGCTTTCAATCCCACTTCCTTATGTCCTCTCCACAGTCCCACCTAAACATCAACATTTGTTCTTAATCACCATCTCTTCCTTTCTTTTCCCCTCTTTTCCCAACTCTCCCCTTCCTATTTCCTTTCCCTTTGCTCCACTTTCCTTTAATGAAGAATTTGCCTCTGCTAATTTATTCTAAAATATAACTGCTAATAGTTTTATGCTAAACAATTTTTTGAGCTTTAACTCATTGGAGAGCCAATGTTGATGAACAGATGTCTTTGTGCCTTCTCTGGGCAAGTTATTTTTAATTATTTCATGATGTTCTCTGTATTTCTTTAATAATTACTGACTTGCATGTAGCTCTGAATAGAGAGCTTTTTACAGAATACCAGCTTTTCCTGTAATACTTCCCACAATATCAGCTTCCTCCATCATGTATTTGATGAATGAGCTGATTAAATAATTTAGTTGTTTGATAAAATTTATTTATAAAATTTACATAGAGACAATAAGGTCTATTATAGAGTCTTTAGAAAGAACACAGGAATGTCAATGAAAGTAGACAGCAGTGAGATAAGTAGGAAGAAGCTTGATGCTTTGAAATACCTAAATGCATTCAAACCAAAAACTTTGCAACTACAATTATCTACTAACACTTGGTTTCAGTCTATTTCCTGATTTTCCTTTTTTTTTTTTCTTTTTCACCAGCTTTTGTGGTTTTTCGGTAATGTTGTTTGGCTTAACATTTTTTCAGTTGCTGTCTGAGTTTGGAGCATGTTGGGGATATCATTTTAATCTTCTTAATACTGAAAGCATTCTAGAATATGTACATGCAGTTGAGTTACTACCTGGAATATTATAAGTATGCTTCACTCCCTTACAAAACCTGGGGGAAGATTTTACTGCAAATTCCACATTTTCCTCACATGTTACTTGCACAGTACCACATAGTTCTAAGATTATGGCTTATGTAGTTGACCATGGTGTAGTCTAGAATAGTTTTGTTTTTTGTTTCCATACCAGTGTAATTTGTGAATTCATTTCCTCAGTCATTATTTAAGTTGGAGGGTTAATCCATGATAAAACAGGAATCTTATCTTCCCATATCTATCATGTTTTTTTGGCAATTTTCTTTTAAAATAGATGCCTTGGATTTCCTTCAGGTCCCCTTGTGTTGTGTAAAGATAAGCAGTTGCAGCCAACAGCTCTATCAGTTAACCAAGAAAATTTGTGTTTTAATCTTTACTTCACTCAAAGACAGTAAATTAAAATTATATATAAAACATATACTTAACTCCCTAGTCTTTCTAGTAATTCAGATTTTAACAAAGTCTTATCTTAGATTTTAATTTTGTTCTACTTCTAGAAAGGAATTTCTGCTTCTGGTGAAAAGTCACCTTGTGCTACACATCCAATATCTGTAGTCCTTCCTGTGTCCTGTGCTCTCTCTTGTTTCACCCATCTCTCCCACCACTGTGGTTTTGAAGAAAGACAATTGAGTGAGAACCAACAATTCAGACTGAAGCTATTCTGGGCATGCGTTAAATTTAGGTTTTGGATAAGTTTGTAATATAGGGTGAGTAATAAATCAACATGCATAACAAATGGTAGAGGGGAGTCTTCTGAACATTTTCATTCCTCTTAGGTAAAGGGCAGTGGTTTTAGGTCACAACCTAAAAAAGTTTTTTTTAAAAAGCTTATTTTCAGCAAGAATGTATAACAAATGACTAGGCAAGCCATTGACTAGCCACGCTTGGTTTTTCACTGTTTCAAAAGGTTGAGTTAACAGACACTTTCCAATGACACAATAAATTTACCTGATGCAACTTTGAGCCCTTTGCATCTCAGGACTTACTGCAATGCCAATCCAGTGAAGACATTCAATCTGTTTGAGGAAGAAGACATAATTACCCCATTGCCAGAAAAACAGCCTTCTTCAGGTTTAGAATGATATGTGTGGCAGTAGTGTAGGGTGCCTTAGTGTATTTTGAGATTAATGGAAGGTATACTTTCAAGACATTAAAAAATCAATGGAACTTTTGGTTTAAGGTTTACTTGTAATACATTTGTAATTAATATGTCCTCCTGGGGATAATACTGTGCTGTGTCTTTATTTTCTTTCTAAAAGCTTGACCAAAAAAAAAAAAAAAAAA
>VZSE01003938.1:733468-852203 GCA_013398275.1 Promerops cafer | reverse complement strand
AAAAATTTTTATTTTTGGAAAATTTTTTTTTTTTTTTTTTTTTTTTTTCCCTGAAGAGTAGCTAAAACCTGGTTGGCAACAAGAGGCCATTATTAAATAATAACCTTGTTACTATTGCTTTAGAATGAGTAATTAAAAAAAAATATATATATATTTTGGATTTTCTCTTTAAAAAAACCAAAACTGGCTCCATTCAGGAGCCATTCATTTGCTGCCTATTCCCTCAAAGTATTGGAAGAGTTCAAAGTAAATTTGCTTATTTACAGCTCTGTGGAGAAAGTCTGTTCTTTTCCAGGTTTTCTTTCAAATTTTGAAGTTAATTGCATGATCTAGAATATGTTTGTGATTGTTCTGCCCTGTTTATAGGTAGGTATGATCTTACATACTGACAGAACTTGTGGTGAAACACAGCTGTAAATTTCTTAGGAAATTCTTCTTCCTGTTGGTTTGTCCATCACAGATTGTCCCTGGCAAGAAGCAGCTGGAAACAAAATAAGTTGTTCATACAGAGTCAGGGCTACCAAACTTATCTGCCACTTGTCTCAGCTTGGTAAAATACCAAGACTACTATATTTGTTTGCAGTCTTTGGAAGGCCTAAAGACAAATAAATAGGAATACACAGGCTATTTGATTTAGTGCATGCTTGTGTAATTTGTGTTTGTTGGTGCAGTCCTGCTTTTGCAGATCCTGAGAAGAGTCACTTAGAGGAAATTCATCTCTCTACATCTAAAACAAACAAAAAAACAACCAAAAAAGATATGAGATGATTGTTTGTGTGAACACTTGTGTTGTGGTAGGTGAACAGGCAAGAAGCTTTTCCAGTTTCACGTCCTGCAGCCAGGACCATATAAGGACACAACTGTACTTACATATGACAACATGATGGTCTCTTACAAAAAATCTTAATCTCTTTGTGTAAAAATAGTTTTATAAAAAGGGGCAGAAGAAAGGGGCATGGAAGGAATATTGCCAGTACCAATCCAAACGGATATCAGCAGTCCCACTGCGGAGGGGCAGTGGTAGAGGTGGTAGAGGCAGTGCAGCAGACAGGATTTGAGGCGTTGTTGCCACTCTCATCTCTGTGTAGTGGATATATCATGGCTTTCTGTATCCCCTGTGGTGTCTGTGTTCTTTCTTACCTAGCCTGGTTTTTTCAGATTATTATTAAAAGATTCCCTGAAACTGAACCATCCTTCTGAGTTGAGCACCTGCTGCCAAAGCTCTTTATGGTACTGAATCCATCAGACTCTATTTCCTTGAAGCTGCTGCCCTCTTTCTCACAGCTCTGAGATCCCAGCCTCACTGCAGTAATAACATTTAAGTAAAACCAGAGGAAAACTATTAATTTGTGAACTGTTATATTTGATAAACTCTCTTAGGAGTGGAAGAACATTCTATATGGCAGTGTATAAATTGCTTTATTATATTTTTAGGAGTGAACTTATTTTCATGTAAAGCATGGAAGAAAATCCCTAGCAAAAATATTTGGCCCAAGTCTTGACTTTCTCTGGGAAAAATCATAAAGAATAGATCTATACAAAAGGAAAATATTTCAGAGGATAGCATTTCAACAGCCTGTCAGCCTCATTTGGAGACTTATTAAAAGCATCAGGGTTATTGTGCACATGAGTATTTTATTATGAATTACCATTTTACTTAATTTTGATTTTTGATTATGGAAATGAAATGCTTCTTTCAATCCACCTTGAATCAATGAACAAAGAGTATCTATGAAAATGTCCTTAAAAGTGTTCTATCAAATGTACTTGGAAAGAGTTTATTGGTTCTAGCTATAAAAATGTAATATATGCAGTCAGAATACCTGAAATGTAGCAAGTAAAAAATGCTAAGTAATTCTGTCAGGGAGATGTAAGGTTCCTATTTTATTAAGAAAAATGAAAAATTCTTGCTTTGAGAACAGTTTTCTTTTTAGATTATCTCTTCCCCCCCTCTTTTCTAGGGTCTGGCATATTGAAGCCAAGTGCCAGACTTACAAATTGTTACATACCTGAGTGTTGGTTTTAGGTGAAAGAGACGTAGTGTGAGCCTGAGATCATGCTGTGGTCCTTGTCATCTTACACACACAGCAACACATGCCCAGATTCCAGGACGTGGCCCTGCAGTGGGAAGATCAAAGGTCCATTGCTGCTGTGAGCCAGGGCTGGCTGTGCTGCTTTTGGCCACTGTCTTCATGTGGTGCCAAGAATAGCAGTGCTCTCACTCTGTCCACAGCTTTCCTTTTGGCAGCCTGGCATTTCAGAAGCCACCTCGGTGATGTCTGTATTGTCCTTCCCCCCACTTCTATCAAAATTTAATCTTTTCTTATTGCCATACCATATGTCCATTCCCCAGGAAGAGCAAGTGTATCTGTTCTCTGGAAGTTGGAGTTTCCTACACCTGAAAGCTTTGTGTCCTGCCAGGATACACTACATTAGAAAGGAGAGGCAAAAAAGAAATTAGTATCAGAGGTCAGCTCATCCCCTGACAGCATGAGGCAGAGACACTTTGAAATAGCTGTAGTATTTAAGCCTGGATGCTGAGGGAGTTTGTCTGAAAGCTCTTCAGGCTGACATGAACACATCTCCATGTGCCACTTTTCCTGCAGTACATCTTAACTGAGAAGCCTTCAAAGAGCTTCCTTTCCACCAGAATATCAGCCAGCACTCTTGTGCTCAGGCACTGATCTTGCTTCAGGACCCAGCCATCCTGCAGACAGAGTGGTGCTGTGCCTGAAGAGGTGTGGCATGGTGCTGCCAAGGTGCCAGGTGGGATGGCAGTGCCCCTCAGGACACTCAGGCAGTGCCCCTCAGGTGGACAAGGTGGCTCCAGTTGTAGAAGTGGAGTTATCCACCAATTCTCACTGAAGAGGAAGTAGCCTCAACATTCAGGATGAGATCAGACCCTTTTACTCCTTTATTTTAAATGTCTGACTTTCCCTAGGAGGCAACAAAAAATCATAAATTTAACAGTCTTCACTGTTGCAAAGAAATGCAGGAAAAGGAGAGCAAAACTTTATCTATTGTAAGAATATTTAACTCAACAAGGTGAGATTGAAACCATTTTGTATTCATTTACAGAAAAGTAAAAATAAATGCTGCGTTTGAATTCATCAACTGGATTCTTCTGAATAATTGCCTTCCTGATAGGCCTTTTTTTTTTACTAATTTTGTCTAATCATCTCTGTTCATAGACATAGCTCCTTTCTCTTTGATATCAGCTCAAACACATAATCAATGCTGTGTTATGAACTCTTCTATTTCTAAATATGGTGTTTCTGCATTCATTCAGCTATCCTTTAATTCAAATGTGTGTTGTATTGTTCAGAAGTTAGAGGTTGCTTATAATATTCAGAAAAATCTGCATTTGTAAAAATAAGCATATGATAAAAACCAAAATGAGCAATGAACAATGAAATCTTAGCTTGGACAAGTCTCCTTAACTGTAACTTTAACAAGTCTCCTTAACTGTAACATATTGTTTATGTTTGGTGCAATGGATGCTAATTCCAAAAGTTTTCTTGTTTTTAGCATCCAGATTAATGAATAAAACAGGATTCTATTTTTATAGTAGTTAAGGCGCCTGGGAATACAGAGGCCAAATATCAGCTTCATGCTACATTATGTAAATCTGCTTTGGCGTCTTTCAAAAACAAAGACACTATTGTCAAGAAATGCAAAACTCCCACTCAGACATATGAAGCAAAAATTAAGAGTATATTTCCTAATTTTCTTACACTTTATTTTCTGTCTCCTGATGTAAAAATGGAGACAACTATAAAAACTTCTATTCTTATCTGACAGAATTTATATTAATTTTCATTCGTGCAAATTACAATCTAAGACTAAAGTCAGGAACATATCCCATGAAATTTAGAGGATAAACTTCTCCTTCCATCTTAAAAACTAATAACATATAAAGTAAAGTTTACACCTAAGTCTCACAAGGAGAATTAATGGCACTGATACTCTTTGGGTAAAATGCATCTGAGATAAAAACCCACGATATTATTTCAGTAATTCATATCTTCACAAAATCAAATTATTGAATTAATTACTGTGAAACAAGTGAGCAATTTACCATACTCAACAGTAAATGTTACCTCTGTTTTTTCTACAATATCATGGTAATTAATTGTCATCGTTGTTGTTGACTGTTCTTTCAGATTACAGCTTCTGCATATTGTCTTACAATTTTTACAGTTTCAAAGTGGTCCACCCTTTATCATAAAGTAGATTCTGCTATGAATGTTGTTCTTTGGCTGACTGATACTGGCAACAGAGCAATTCAAGGGGAAAATGATAATGAAATGCAATATTCTCTAAGTGAATAAGCAGCAATAAGCAACTTTATAGTTAAATTATATCTTAGGGAATATCTTAAAAGAGCTGATATTCTAAAAGATATATGGAGAAAGCAATGATTTAAAAGGTATTACTTTACAGGAAAATAATTCTTAATAGAAGTTTTATGTGCTCTTTTACTAGTAAAGAAATTGATAGGAAATAAAAAATCTACTGCATGATGTCAAACTCTAGGATAATATTTATAAAAGCCTTTGGGCTTTTTTGTAAAATAATAACTGTAGATTGGTAAACTCTCTCTAGGGAAAAAGGAATATTAAATTCATTAAAATAATAAAATTGAAACATATGCAATACGCTTTTAATGCATGCAATGAAATTGACTTTTCGTCCAAGTGCATGTATGCAAATATATTTTGCACCTTTAAGTCAAAAACATTATCTACTGTGCACTGAGGAAATTTATTTTGCCTCAGTACTATTTCAACTCCGTCAATGAGAGAAGAATTCTGTTCATCATTTTATCAACTTTTGCTGTAATGTACCATATTAACTAAGGACATGTTTCCAGATCAAAGAAAACCACAAGGAGAAATACTTAGTTTGAAAGAACTCTGTTACCACAAGTGATGCTAACAAATGTGCCTTCTCTGTCCCTGATTCACCTGTGGCACAGGGATGAATGAATTCAGTGCATGTTGTCTTTAAGCATTCAGAATTGATTGCAGTCATTACATTGTGAAAACAAGTAGGCTCTTTAATTACTTAAGAGTTTTTCTTTAAGGTTGAAACTTATTTAACTGACGTTTTTTCATTTCAAGAAAATAAATAGTCAGCTTTTAATAAGTTCGTAATTTATCAAATTCTGTATTTTATTGCAGGTCAAAGATGTAATGAAAAACATCATGGCTGGACTGCAGCAGACAAACAGTGAGATGATTCTGCTGAGCTGGGTCCGTCAATCGACTCGCAATTACCCACAGGTCAGCGTTACCAATTTCACCACTAGCTGGTCTGATGGATTGGCTTTCAACGCACTCCTCCACAGCCACAGGTAGGAAAAGCAGCTTTTCACTGTTTCAGTAGGCTTGTGACAGATGGCTGTAACAGGGCTTGAGGATGGTCTGTCTATTATGTGGGGGGGTTAGCTGCTTCCTCTGTGGTGTTTCAGCATTCTTTTAAAGACCAACCCTTTGCTTTGACCTGAGTGCTGCGTTTTGTATCATACTAAATCCTCTCATGGAGCACAACCAAATATACACAGCTCAGATCCTTTTCTGGAATTTCAGTGTGTATACCAAGAAGATAGTCTCAAGGAGTACAGGCTTGGAAACTTTTGAGAAGAGCAAGGAGTAGATCCACATCTTAGCCTTTGAGGTTGTCCCAGAGGGAGAAGGAGATTTTCCTGTGGGTACTTAGAGGGGGAAAATGTGGTGTTTGTTGAAAGCCTCTCATAGCTGTTGAATTGAAAGTATGGATTTGCTTCACAAGGACATAGCTGGAGAAGGTAGCGTTTGTTTTTAAAACCTTTCATGTTATTCCACCAGATGATTTGAGTTTTTAGCCTCTCTCAGAAGTTGCCTTCTTCTCGTCTATGCTGTAGAAAACTCTAGGTCTAGAGATTCAGAGTTCTCTGGGGCTTCTGTGTACGTGGCTTAAGGAGAATGTGCAAGTCAATCTATCTAAAAGACCCAGTTCTTTCCATTGATGCTTCTAAAGCAGAATTGTTTTTCCCAACGTGATAAACCTGCCAACCTCTTTCTCCTACTACTACACCTCTCTCTTAAAGGGGACTGTCCTGCAAGGTCGCTGACTGCTCAAATAATTAGGGAGTTGAACTTTTTATCCGTGTAGTGGTTTAAACACCATCCAGAAATTAAACTCCAAATAAGCTACTCCCTTCCCTCTGACCCCTTTGGCAAGGGAGGCACAAAAGCAGACTTTGGGTTGGGAATCACAATTTATTGAAAGCAAACAGCAATGGAATAAGAAATGCACAGCAATGACAGCAATAATAATAACGAAAGTATACAGAAAGAGAGGGTGTTTTTCTCACAAAAACATTGACACCCCCTTGACTTAGTTCCACATGGCAGACAGGACAATAAGATGATGATGGACACTCCCTGCAGGTCACATGTGGCTTCCCCAGACAAAGACAAGATGGTGACTGTTTCCACATGCTGCTACACATGGCAGCTGGGAATCAAGGCAGGATGGTGAGGAGGTCTCTCAAATCCCAAACCAATGGCAAACACTGACAAACAATCCCACTGTGTGGGGAATCATCCTAGATCAGGTTTCAAGCATGCCAACTGCATTCCATCCAGGGGGCCACAACTGTATTTTTCCCTAAAATTTCCATGCCATTGTAACCTCTCATAGGATGTGAATCTAACTTCTTAGTTTCCTCTGATTTTACCCCCAGTCATCTTTCCACAATATCTTTCCACCTAGAGACCATATCAGACTGCCTGTTTCCTGGTTAGGGTATCTGATACTCAGATATTCAGTTGCATGCTCTGCAGGACCATGTAGTATCTGGTGTCTGAAATCAGTAATCAGAAATTCCTTTTTGTCCTTCTCTGTAGGAATAGCTTCAGAAGTCTGAACAGAGGAACTTATTCAGGATCAGTCTCTGGCTGGGGAGTGCAGTTGCCAGTAAACCACACTGGGATTGTCTAGACAAATCTCTGTGTCCTATGTCAGACTTTATGCACTGCTGTGCTCAATGCAGTGCAAAGTTCACCAGATGAACATTCATTTCCTGCTTACTGGAATTTATGTGCTTTATTCAGGTTTTGTAATTCAGGGCTGCAAAACTTAAGCCTGCTTTTACTCTTCCTATGTCTGCTGCCATAAATCTTGCATAGCTTTCTGCACAGTGAGCCTATTTTCAATAGAAGTGAAGAATTACTCCACAGAAGTCTTGTCTCTTGCCCAGAAGTTACTGCACTTATCTGGGAAATGGCAAGTGTTCAGTCAGATTCCCGGAGGCAAGTCTCCAAGACACACCAGTCGTCTTCTGGACTTCAATCGCTAAGTCCTCTGCAAAAGTTTAATTTCCTCATTTCCTCCAAAGCCCTGGTGCAGTAATTTTTAAGATGAAACAATGATGTTTGATTTTGTTGACTTTGTGTTTCATTTTCAGTGTGTGAGAACACTGAATTGTCCTTCAAGATTCCTGATGGAATCAATTAAATAGGTACACTAGGACATTCAGTGCTCGGGAGCTCCTAACTGTATCCTATAATAATAAAAAACCTTCTCTAAAGAGCCTAATTCAATCACTCTGTGATGCAGGTATATTAGAGACTTGGGTGTCAGAGTGTCTCTAATTTAGTGCCTAAAGAAGAGAGTTTGAATATACACTGTAGAAAAGTTGTCCAAAAGTGATTTACATGAATTCTCAGAGAAACCTGGTGTCTCACACATCCTATGCTTTATAAATATTTTCTGATTTACTTACTTAGAATGATAAACACTCTGATGAAAAACACTTCTGAATTTAGCTCCTCTGTTTTCCCTGTTCAATTTTTCCAGTTTATTTTTTTTTTTTCAGAATTCCATGTTTCTCCAGTTCTCCTGTTCTGCTTCTTTCTTGTCTGTTTCCTTGGTCTGCATATAGTTTTGTCCAGATACTCTCCTCTTTTTCCCTTTAATCCTCTGACTTTATTCCTCTGCATTGATATGAATGCAAGCAGAGTTAGTCATAAGAAAGGATAGCTATAGTTTGAAAATCAGGTATGATATTTAACTCATACAGTCAACCTGGTACCTGGTGTGTGCACTTTTTCCCAATTTTAGCTCTATTCCTAGACTTGTACAAAGACCAAACTAAGAACAAACCAAAAAACTTTGAAAACCCAACAGAAAATGCCAAACACCAAAAATCTCTCCAACAGTGAAAGAGTGATGCAAGCCAAAGATTTTCCATAATATTTAGACTCTCTGAAAGTGAGGGCAAATTTTGTGTAGCATTAAAGCTATTCATTTTTCAAACAAATCCCTTTCCTTTATGGGTGGTGATATTTTCATTTCTCTTATATAATGTTTTCAGTGATGAACAGGTGGCTTTTTGTTTTGGCTTGTAGTTGGTTTTTTGGTTTTTTTAAGAGGTTCAGACAGTAATGTGAAATTTGCATCTGGATGAATTTTCTAAGCACGTCCGTAAAGGGATTGAGATAAAGTAAGAGACTATCATGAAGTACAGACCACACAGTATGATGTGAGAGCAGTGGGAAGCTTTATTTCTTATAGTCTTTTAACCCACCGATCCCTAGCTTTCAGCTTACTATTTTGATTGGATCAGATTTTTCTAATGCTCTTTCTCTGTCATTTTATAAAGGGGTCACTTTAGGTAGATTTTCCCATCTCTGTAATCACCATGTCTCCATGGACATTTAGGCTCTTTAGCAATTGCTTTCAATACTGAGTGCAAGAAGCAGTGGAACACAGGTCACCTGGCAAACCTCCACAGGCACATTAGTGAACCCAAAGTGTGAATTTTCAGGATATGAGCTTGGCTCATGATCTCTTGAATGGCATGTTCTGCACTGAACTGAAAAAACAAGGCAGCAGCTGTGGAGTGGCCTCATCACCCTAGGAATATACAGAAACTAAAATATTTTCCTGAAGAGAGATCAGTCCTTCTACAGTTGAAACTCTCCCTTCTTCAGGCTCCAGATCACAAAGACCTTTCCCCATTTACTTATTTTAATCTTTTCCCTCCAGGTGGATATCAGAGAGAGCTTTATCTCTTTCCTCTAACTTTGCTGGGGCTCTTTTTCTTTACTCCTCTGGCCGTGTAGTCGGGATTTTGAAGTGGGAACAGGTGACATTCATTATCTTCCTCCTTGCTTCTTTAAAGTGCTTGAACTTAGGCCAGGTGACTGCCTTACAAATGAGCACTTCACTGCAGCTGTTTCTGCTTCAGGGTGCTAGAGTGAGGAGGGAAGGAAAATGACATCAAAAAGAGGTCCTGGACAGAAGCAAAAATTTTTTTTTCTTCAGTAGTTTACATGAAAAGTAAAAGCAAAAACAATGGGATGAAGAGATATTAATATAATCTTTTTTTTTAGCAAATCACTAGTTTATGTACCAGTTACTCTCCCTTGACTGTTTTTAATTATGAGAGTTCTGAAGACATATACAAGATATTCTTGTATAAAAAGCTAAAGCAAAAAACACACAACTTTTCTCTTGAAATGGATTTTGTATATTTTATAGTCTAAATATGACTATTTTCTGTTTACAATAATGGAAAACTGTGGCTTGTCTTATCCATGACTTAAATTTCTGTATAGAGGTCTATCAGGATTTGTTTGTCCATAGTATACTCCAGATTAAATTTTCTCACTCTGGCTGAACTAGTTTTGTTGTAAGTTATGTAACTGTGTGTCAGAGGGGATGCAGGGATTCTCTTTTTTAATTTACTTTTCTTGGAAATATATTTTGAAAAATTTTGGGTTTGTTTTTATCCTTTATTTTTTGTTTTTATTGTTTGTATTTCTGCTAGTGATGGGAAAGAACTGTTGGTACAGAAATTACCTTATGTTCAATAGAAATTTTGATTTTTACAATGAAAACTTCTCCATTGAAGCCTTCAATCCTTTCAATTTTGGCTCTCCATGGTGTTGTCAAAAACTAATATAAGACCAGTGCTGTTTGAGCTGGTCAGTGAATGGCGAGATAAAGTTCAGCATGTTCTACTTAATTCTTACTTCTTTGAAAATGCATATGGTTGTATTGTTCAGGAAGAGGAGTGAGAAATGCTAGTTTTTTTTCCTTGGGTTTACTTCCTTTCAGACAAGACCCAAGCTGCAGATACGAGAATAAATTCCATCTCCCTTGGTATTATTTGAACAATATGGAGAGGACAAATTAAGGCAGAGAATCAGTATTCCATTTCATTTCATTACTCTTTCATACCTTCTCACTCCTGCATTTAAAACTCCTTAGAAAGCTAATAAGAGTTGTAATTTGAAAATCAGTTTCACTGTTGTTTTGGGGATTTTCAAAAGCTATTTTCCACTTACCACAATTATTAATCTTCTAGGCTATAATATTTCCCACAATCACACTTGGCAGTATTGCCACATAAATACACCCAGTGAAGCATCCTGACACATAGCACTGAGAAGCTGATGCTTAAAGCTGACATTATGACACTGTTTTTCTAGTGATAGAGCTACTGAAATGTATATAGCAACATAATCTTTCAACAAAGGGAAAATCTGGAAAGTTAAATTGTTGTTGGAATAGAGAGAGCTTTTTAAATTTATTTTAATTAAATCGGTGCTTATCAGAACTGAGTTGCAGTATACAAGCTGTATACTTGTAAGTTGTCTTGGAATCTGTGCTGTCTGCTTTATGTACAATACTAGAAACAATGATAAGGAATCTGGCAGTGACGTACTAAAGCTTACTAATTCTCTTCTGGCTGTGTCTCAGAGGGTTCAAATTTTTGCCATCTGTAATGAGTGGAGAGAGATGCTGCACGTCCTCTACATAGACTGCATGCAAATTCAACCCAGGTGTTAAGACATGATGTTGTTCTAAACTCTTGTGAGTGCTTGGTTTTTAAAAGAAAAAAAAAAACCAACAACACCCACAAAAACAATCTACTAAAAACTCTGTGTGTCTGTTATTGAGAGTCCTACCTCTACAGATGATGTGATGATAATAATTTTAAACTATCTTGGTAGGTTAACTTGAAAATGTAATCCTGGATTATACAGCTGAAAAGTTGGATGAAATTGGCTATCTACAATATTATTAATGATGATAGAAGTTTTCTCAGGAGGGGTAAGACAATATTGTGACATTCCTCAAGGAGCAATTGTAAATATTCATGTTCTTGCCCAGTGGAGGCCTGAATGATTAAAAGTATGCTCCTGTATATAAAATACTGTGTCACCAAACAAGAAATGATTATGTGAAGATAATGTGCTGCTCTGAGTATTGCAGGTGTGCTTAGGACTTTAAGCCAAATTAAAAGAGAAAAACAAAAAGGAAAAAATAAAAAAAATGAGGGGGAGGTAGTCCCTTGGATACAATTATTTCCTCTCCTTGTCCTAAAGGCTTTTCTTACCAAATAATTTTTGTACACTCTAGTGTGTGTAGTATATATGCAACACATCCTTGCCAAGCTTTTTAGGACAGTCATAATAGACAGCTTTGTGGTTACTGCAGCATTCTCTTAGCTAAATTTTCTGTATGAGCTTGTGCATCCTATGCCTAGTGTTAAATTTGGAGAGAATAAGGATTTGAGTAATATCCGTGTGCTTGCAGAATAAGGTGTAGGGGTGTGGTGGCTTGACCCTAGTCAGCAGCTGAGCACCCAACAGCCTCTTGCTTGCTTCACCCCCTGTTCCCCCAGGAGAGGGAAGAGAATGGGAAAAATGAGTCAAAATAGAGACTCTTTTAATACATGGGGGAAAAAAGAATAGAAAAACAAGGGAAGAAAAGGCAGTAACTGATGTCCAGCCACTCTTCAAGCAGGAGATGCTTTCCCAGACAAACACCTCCCAACCTCATTCCTTTCCTTTACCCAGGTATTTATGGCTGAGCAAGTTACATGGCATGGGGTATCCCTTTCACTGGTTTGGGTCACCTGTCCTGCCTATGTCCCCTCCCAGTTTCTTGCCCATCCATCCCCCACTGGTCTGGGGAAGGTAGAGTGAAGGGAAAAAGTGAAGGTCTTGATTTTGTGTGAGCACAATTCGGTAATACCTGGTTTGCTCTGAACACTATTTATCTGTAAATTGAAAACACAGCATCATGTAGACTGCTATGAACAATGGTAACTCCATCCCCAGTTAAAGGAGAACGGCCAAAAATATTTTTTACTAATTATGTACACATAGTGTGTATTTTGCATGCCTGTGTTTTAGTACAGACACCAGTCTATGGAATCATAGACTTAATCCATCCATGAGTAAACCCAGAGATTACTACCTAAATTTCCTCTCCCTTCTCCACCCTGTCCCCAGCCAGATTTAATATAACATTAAAATTAATAAGTATTTTTTGAGTTATTCTGCATGTGGAAAAGAGAAGACTCTAGTATTTAAGCATCTATGCAGAGGGGTGCAGAATAACTTGGTTGTTCCTATGTAAATCACTCCCCTCTCAAAAAAAAAAGTAGCGAAGGTACGTAACTGGAGAATAACTGCTAGGTAAAGGGAAGTTTTTCTTTATTCACTTGACATTATTTCAATATGATATAGTGAACATTTTTTCCATTTATTATAACTCAGGAAACTATTTAAAATTAACTCCTAAGATTAATAAAAATGTGAGTAAATCTGTCATTAATTGCAAAATTTAAATTGTGTAAATAATGTGCTTGATTTATCTGTAGTTGAAATTATACATTTAAATGTCCTCTGATTTAGAACACTGTATTGAAGTTGCAAATAGCATAGTTGTTTTTCTTCATATTACATCCACAGTAATTACAGGGTATTTGATTAAACTTTAGTTCTCCAGAGTTCCTGATGACAAATTCTGATTTCCTAATGGATAACTCTCAGATGAAAATCCAAAGATTGTGCTGTACTAACATTATTTATACTGCAAATAGTGCAGCTGCTAGTACAAGGTCCCAGACTGTGCATCTGAGCTATAATTCAGTTTTGGTCATTCTGTCTTTTGCTGTTAGAGCATGTAAATTGTGACTTGGCAGTGTTAGGGTAAAAGTTGAACTCTGTGTTCTTACAGGTGTTTCCCAACCCAATATTTCTACGATTTTATGAATTTTTTAACCTGTTGACTGATTTCAATCTGATGTAACAGTGAGCTGGTAATCTCAGAAGCAATTGCACTCTGGAAATATTAATTGAAGTAAAAGACTGGTAGCTGGGGAGAGGAGGAAGGCCCCCAGATGGCCTCAGCAGTTCTGTCCTGCTTGTCCTGCCACGTGCCAGTCCCGGTTGCATGGCCACAGCGCCTGATCTTTCCCACTCAAGCACTATTTGGGACTGGAATGAAGGAGCCATGTGCTGGGGGCATTGTGGGCAGTGACAGGAGCCCAGTGCTGTGGGGGAGAGCAGCAGTGGCTCAGGGATGTGACGTTATAGGTTGTTGGGACTTGGTGGAGAATAAGAAATATAGATAATGTGATTGTGGTGGACATGGATGAGAATAGATTGCAAACCCAATAGAAACCAAGCTTCATTAGTCGCAGGGCCAATTAACACAATCTTTTATTACGAAAACAAAAAAGCTGGTGCTGATGCTTAGCTTTAGAAATACATAAGCAAAAGTAAGACTAAAAAAAAAAAACTTATTCTTTCTCTTATTTTTTGCTTTAGACCAGACCTATTTGATTGGAATGCTGTTGCTTCTCAGCAGTCACCTGTACAACGATTAGACCATGCATTCAACATAGCCAGGCAACACCTGGGAATAGAGAAACTCCTTGATCCTGAAGGTCAGTAGAAATTATGCTGTTTGGTGTTTGTTTTTTTTCTTTAAGTGGGAAACCTATTTTGCTATGCATTTGATGATAAATTAATTTGAATTTTTTTTGGCACAAGAATTTAACATTTTGTGAGATAGATTACAAATTGAAGCAAAATCCTTTACTTTTAGTGCTACCTTTGTGCTCTATTGAAATAGCGTAAAGCTGCCTATATATACATGCTCTAAAGCAATTTCTTTTAGCTTTGGGACCAGAGTTTTAATGTGTATGCACTGATTTGGATCTCAGAAAGCTCTTGATTTCTGTTTTGAAGATTTAGAGCATCTGCAGCTTTTATATCCTCTGTAAAGATCTTGAGTTCAAATTACCTTTTAATCTATATCCAAAACATGTATTCAAACTGTAGATATTCATATTTTTAATATGGCTTATATTTCTCTGTATATTGCAGTTTTATCAGGATGACATGTCTCATATCACTGTCATTTAATCTTAGCTGAAGTAGGATTTCCTATTTTACTTTGACTATCTTTTATACATCCTTAAGCAGTCATGTTTGAAAGGTTCCTTGTTTTTCACATATTCACTTGAATTTTGTACATTTCTATATATCCTCTCACATAGTTTCTGCACTGCAGAAATTTTCCCTCAGAGGATATTCCTAAAACATTCTTTACTCCAAGGCAATTGGAACAGCTATTGTATTTTTTATACATATATATGTGTGTATTTTTTTTCCATATAGTGATACCCTTACTGTATTTTAATGAAATTTCCTATTAAGCCACTTATAAATTACCTTTTCTATATGTTTCTGCTGTTCTCAGTGACTCACAGTGAGTTTTTAATGGGAAGAACTAGTATTTAACAAAATGCAAAAATGAATTTAAATATATCATTGAGTCTCTTTATCTTTAAATTTAGTTTGACTTATCTCAATTGTTGACTAATAACCGTGTAGCCCATGTATTTCCCTAGGAGAAATATTGAAAATAGATGTAGTTGAATGGCACGGCATTTCTTGCCGAGTACACTATTTAATTCTAGAACTCAGTTTTGGTGAACCACTGGAGGAAGAAGAGGTTTTCTACTTGCTAAAGCATGGGATTGAGCTTGTAAACTCTGAATGAGATTGGAATTGAAAACTGAGTTGTGCAACTGTATCGATGTAGTCACAGTGTTTTCTATAATTGGTTAAACTTTCTTCTTAAAATAGATTAGTGAATAAGTTATTTTCTCTATGCAAGAGTCACTTCTGATTAGACATTTTATTCTGGTTTTGGCAAAGATACTTGCAGTTGTTTAGCCAACAACTGAAAAACTCTTAAACATTGGTGGTTTTCCAAATGTCTGCTGTAATTATTTGCTATTCAGTGTTGTAAAACACAGTGCTAGCTACCTATTTCTTTTTCCCCCTCTGTGAACATTTCCAAAGGAAAAGTACATTTTGTACCTATTTGAAAGCATGAATATGAGGAACTATAACTGTTTTGTTTGTGATAGTAAATTTATTTCTAGATTTAAACTCAGAATTTCTGGTATGCTTTCAAGGGAGAAATCTTGTTTGAAGGTTCTAGAATATTCTTTCTGTAATTTTTTATTGTCTATTTTTCAAGTCTCCTAATTGGGTACTCAAATATCTCCTAACACCATATTGTATAACAAAATTCTCTTCTCTGGCTGCAAAATGCTAATGTATTACAATAAAAGGGAGAATGCAATGGTGAAACATCATTTTCATGTGATTTAATACCTGTAAAAACAGCACACGTGTAATTTGTGAACAGTTTAAAATTTCGTTTTGTTCATTAAATGTCTGCTGTCTCAATTTTGAAAATATTAAGTAGAAAGGAAGCCACTATTCAGTAAAGGCCTACTTTTCTACAACCAATGTAGTAGTCAAAAAAGAAAAGGTTTGGGGTTATTTGTGTTCTGAAATTACTGATGATTGATACATGTTGAAATAGATGTCTAGGGAGTCTATCTTAGCAATTAGATTTTGAAAAGTAAATAGTTACACTCAGCCAAACTAGTTTTCTAGGTTATATATGAAGTTTGCTTGTTTCTGAGGTTGCTGATTTTTAAAGTCTGTCCCACAGGAAATAGTCAGTTTATTACTAAGGTTGTTGATATGTTAAGTTTATCCCATGAGCAGCTTTTAAAACATTTTTCAGAATTTTATCTCCATCTCATCAAAGTGGTGAAGATAATTTATGTCTAGGTGTTTCTTGTAAAAGCTACGTTGTATAAGTTAAAGCTTTTGTATCTGGATTGTTTTTGGATGATTCCTGCTATTGTCCTTACTTATACTGGCTACTAGGAATGCTGGTTTTTATCAGGCTTTAGGAAGTCCTGCAAGGAGAAGGTAATTGGGTTCAGTGATGTCTTTGAGCCCCTTCCAACTCAATATATTTGTGGTCTTTTTGAATGAATCCTGTCAGTGATTGAAGTGTAAGTAGGTTTAAATGTCTGTCTGGTGTTCATTACTGTCATACTTTCATACTGTAGAGTGTGAAAGATAACAAGAGGAAAATACAAGATCAGGTAGAGGAAATTGGTAGATGTTAGAAGGTTTTATTTAGAAGAAAGATATTAAAGACCTATATATTAGTGGGCAAGATTCAAAAGAAGAAATGTGTTTGCAACCTGATTTTTTTTCGGTGAAAGTATCCCAATGTAATTCCTAATGACCTCCTGTTGTAAGTCATTTATGATTATGCAGGTATGATATTTTAAATCTCAATAATGCTCTCTGTGATCCTTTCAAATAATAAATAGTTGTTTTGCTTTGCTTGCTCAAAACTAGTATTTGTTGCCAAATATTAGTTGCCCAAACCAGATTTTTTATATATTGATTTCTGGTCAGATTTGAATGGCAAAGCTAGTATATGGCAAACTTCTACCACGGTTGGGTGTATTTTTTAAATGCCATTTTATTTTCTCTTTTTTTTTTTTTTAATTAAAATAAAACCACTAGTTTTGATAGAATGAAGGAAAATTTCAGACTAATTTGTCATTCTTCTCTGATAACTGTGGTTTTCTGGATGTAAACTTGACTTGCCCAGTTTAGAAAATATTTTGGTTGATTGTTTTCAGTGTAAATAGTTCAGGTTGTTATTCTTTGTTCTCTTGAATTTAGAGTATTTTAGGTATAAATAATATAACTTCTGAATACTTTTGCAAATTATTAACTCCCTCTGTTTTCACACTCATAATTTTAAGCTATTGTTATGTCTCAGCATCAATTAGTGATGAAGATATTTGCCATCTTTGCTGGTATGAACTGACTTAAGAAAATTTTGGTAACAGACTTAAAATATCTTAAGGAAATTAACCAAATGATGAAGATACTTGTAACTTTAACTTGTATGTGTTAAAGCTTAAATGATTGATCAAGCTGTAAAGATTAGTTTGCATCCTTTAAGAATGTCTAACAACCTGGGCCTCTATTTTTAATAGTTTAATTTGTGGAGGAACATGATTCCAGTCTTCACAAACAAACTTCAGAAAATATACTAAAGGCTATTATGTTCCTTGTTGTATGTTCACTTTTTCTGGAACATCTTTAAAAATTTTAACCGAGTAAGGAATAGGACAAGCAAACAGCCACGTGTTGTGGTTTGCAACACATAACAGTTACATGTTATTGGCTGTACAATGGCATTTATGTTTTACTTTGGCAGAAAATACTCGTGCCACATTGGAGCAGAAGGATCTTTTGAGGAAAAGTAGGGAGTGATCTCTCAGAAACTGCATCTGGGAATAGATCTGAGCTTCCTCTTTCCCCTTACAACAGTGCTAGTGTGGCAGCAGAAGTGTTGGTGTGCTTCCTTCTAGCAATGAACATCTGATTCTTGGTTTAATGAACGTTTCCCTGCTGTCACTTTCCTGAGCCTTGTGCTTGTTTGTGCTAGCCTGATAATAAATAGGCTATGAAGTTATATAATTTCTGCTGTCCTTTTTAGGTAAAGTAATTATCCAGTTCCTTATACTTTGTGTAGCCTGATAAAAAAAACCTCATTTAATCCATCCCAGTCATGTTCTCCATATTTTTGCCTTAATTTGCACTGATGACATGAGTTTTTGTCACCATTATTAAGTGATAATGAGACTCAGACAGTTTTTCATTTGATAACTTTTTTGTTTGATCTTAACTTCCTATACTTCTGTATCTCAACAGTAATGGGTTCTACTATATTGGAGCAAAAAGAAGAGGGGAAAAAACCTCTCAGCACTGTAGTTCATGATGTTGTTAGCTGTGTCTTCACTCAGTAGTTGTATACAGTTGTAATACTAGCTTTCAGTTAATTTTAATACCCTTGCTGGTATGTTTTATTCCAAGGGATTATGAGAAGTTTGGGGGTTTTTTCTATTATGCCTTAAAATTTAGCAATGTTTTGCCCAGTACAATGTCAAGGTGGGGGGAATATTTCTGGTTTTTTTGAAATGCAAGGACACACAAGTCACTAGAGCTACATTTGTTATCATACTTTTGAGAATAGTAAAAAAAAAGCTCTCTCAATCCTAGAAATTATTATTTCAGTTTCACAAATATCTTATAATGACTAGAAAATAAAATTAAAAAGTATTGTTTTCTTAAGACTCCTTTTGGTTCTCAAAGCCAGGAATGGTTTTGGTTAAATAAGAGGAAAGTCTACAGGATTCACAATTAAAAGTGCAGCTTTAACATCACAACCCCTTAACTCTTGCTTTACTGTTTGTCAGCACAAATTTCAGCTCTAGTTCTGGCCACACCATCAAGTTGCATCAGGAGCTTTGTCTTTAGTTTGCAGCACAGATATGAGCTGCAGGACGAGAGCAGGTCTATGGAAATACCTCCAAAACTAACAGTGGAAAGGGTGAACTCTCACATGAATGAACTTGTAATACATACATTTTCCAAACGGTTGCTGGTTTGATCTATATTATTCTTGTAATATTTTGATCTGCACTTTGTTTTGACAGATATTTATCCTCAGGGTTAAACTGCATTTCTTCTTTAGCCACTGTAAAGGTGAAAGTTCTGCTTTTTCTTTGCAATCTTGAGCCAACAGAAATAGTCAACAAAAACAGTAAACTCACTAGACACTATCTAACCCCAGTTTATCTTCCATATTTGTGAGCAGATTTATTACTGTTTCTTTGACCTGTGGGCAATTGAGTTAACAAGAGGTGGCTCAACAACCAGTAACTTTTACAGATTTCCATGGGAATAAATGGCTTGAAGGGTACTGCATTAAGAGACCAAAGGACAAAATAGGCCCTTCCTCTTAATGGTGGGAAAATCTAAAATAGGTGTGATTTACTTTGGAGCAGGGCACATATGCTACAAAAGAAATTGTAAGACTTTCTATTATGAAGGATGTGCAGTTTATAATATAATTTGAAGTACTGAACTTGGAATTATAAAGAGCTCTGTAGCAACCTTGCATTGCAGCTGCTATTGTAAGTAGTTCAGCAATGTTAGCTAAGTATAAATGCACAGAAATGAGACCTGAGTTAAATTATGTGCAGAATCTAACAGTGGTGGCACATATAAAATGTTTTATGAATAAAATTAGGGGTAGTAGAGAACAGAGAATATGTATCCTCATATTTCCAGATGATTGTCATATTCATCCTGGATCCTTACTGATGATGTAATTCAGACATACTACTACATGTTTCTGTAAAACCATGTCTGAGCTTGTAACAATGTTATTTAAATTTATAAGCCTCACTGACCACAGCTGCTCTTCTTCACATGATGCTGAGAGAATTTTAGATGAGGTACTGGAATGTCTTCTGTCATTTCTTAGCTAAATCTCCTGTCTAGCTTCTTCCAAGGTGAGAATCAGGTTGGGTGTTACAGATACTGTAAAGAACACAGAGGTGTTTGTGCTGTGAGCCTGTTTTTTGGAAATTGTTTTGCTTTTTAAACAGTTTGGCTTTAGCACACTACCACCTTGCAACACCAAACATAGAGATACATCAAAAAAAGCAATATTCTAAATGCTTCTTTTCTTTACCTCTAAATACTGCTTCTATAAGTAGCCTCCTGGTCTTGCTTAATCAGACCATTTCCCCCTTGTTGCATGGTCATTCAGCTACCTGAGAATTTACAGTTCTCTACCATGCTTTTTTTCTTTCTTTTTTGATGGGGTGGTTCTTTTATTCTTCTTTTATTTTATTGTGGAGGTTTGTTTGGCTTGTTGTTATAAAGAACTTGGTAAAATAAAATAATTTTCCTATGTTAATATTCTACAATTACTGTGCCTCAGAGCACTGGCGAATTTTAGTAGTTGGTCTACTCTGACAATCACATAGATTTCTTTGCCACTACATCACAATGTGTGTAGTTTTCTATCTGTCACTAATAATACTGTGTTTTAGCATAATTGTTTCTTCTATATAAATCTCTTCTGTAAGAATGTTAAAATATTAAGGTTCAAATACTAATCAAGATTCAATCCGGTGTTTTTTTTCTTGACGAATTTCTCACGTGTATTTTAGGCTGGGACTTGATATATCCATAATCCATGCTTTAGGCTAGAATTAAGCATGCTTTTTTTTTACTCTGTAATTTAATGAATGAAGCCCTTTAGAACTGTGTACACAATAGTTGGTTGCTCAAAATAATCACTGGTGAGAGACAGCTGAGAAGAGATCAGTTATGACAGCATTATTTTGTCTGGCGTCAACACAGAGGATGAAATGAGTTTTGCCTGTGTTAAAATCACAAAGGAAGAAGAAGGATTATTTAGGGAAATGTTCAGCATATAGTCTGAGTTTCTGCTTGTGCATAGCAATGCATGTATCTTTATTGGATATTTTGTATCATGATAATTTAAAAAATATGTAAAAACATTTTATTTTCCTAGGCAACAAAATTTCTGTATTAGATTTTAAATAAACTTCTGTTGAAGTAAGATTTATTTTAGAAGAAGTTTTAGGCTACTTATTGTAAGAAAGAGGTTCTTCTAACTAAGAATAGGCCCAGATCAAATTACAATGCTTCAATCTTAAAATACCAGTTACTACAAAAGTGTTCCATATTCAGTACCTTCAGCTCTGTAAGCTTTTTCTTTTCTTTTTTTTTTTTTTTTTTTTGTTAAGGTAAAGAATTTTCTCTATTTAGAAATCCCGTAGCCCATATTCCACTGTGAAGATACTCTTATTTGTCTACTAGTGATTTGAAGAGGGATTACTAAAGGGATTACTAATTTAAGGGAAGAACTCGTACAAGTATCTTAAGACTTCTGTATTTTTATTTAGGTCTCAAGTGGAAGGATGATTAAGATATTTACCTGCTAGAATTGAACCATGTTAATTGGGGACATTTGATTAAAATCTTGGATTTGAAATAGAATAGGTGAAAATAAACGTTAATGATTTATACTTGCTTTGAGGCCGGCTACTCCCACTTACCCCCCATTATATGAAATGTTAGTCATTGTGCCCCAAGTGGAAATGCTGGACTTTTCTCCTTCTGGTTCTTGTTATCTGAAGGTCATTTGAAACATGTTTATCCACCAGGTGGTGGAAGAAACAACTTTGAGTTGAAGCCCGTAGAAAACAGATGAAAATAAGAAATTCCTATGAAAATTGGGGATTTTGAATTAATGTATTTTAACTTAATTTCTAGATCTGAAATTGATCTCTGAGCTGGCTTCTTAGGATCTATAATCATAGAAGATCCAAATTTTTTAGTTTCTAAGGTTGATTTTTTTTGTCTCTGGCTCTGAACAAGGCGTAACTAGTTTGTGTGCATAAATCCAACTTTGTGAGATGTATCCTTTAGCATGACTGTTCTTGAGATAAAAATTTTTATATAGACTCTAAGAGAGCTAATTCTCTCTGTAATGATTTTCATCTTCAGTTGACATTCTTCCATAACAAGGCAACATATCTAAAGCCTAAATTAATTTCCTTATCTCGGTGTGTCTGTGTTAATCCTGCAGACAAGACATTCTGGGCACTGTAATGGCTTTCCTGTACAGAAATCTGATCAGAAAAAAAACTTGAGAGAAGAGTTTTCTCTTTTCTGTATAGTGAGTATTATTTTCTACTGGTTCCAAAGAGAACACAAAGTAATGATTGAAATGATTGAATCTGGAAATAGGAAAAAGAATCACCTACCCTCAGGCAGTTCTTGCATTCTTAATATATTAAAATGAAAGTGTGTGGAGAGCAGGACTACAGAAACTTGAAAGAGATACTTGCTTACTTTTTCTCTGTTCTTTTTAAAATACTTTTACCCTTGACATTCACTGTTAAAAGAGAAAGAAGCTGTATTATCATAATCTTCATAGAGGATGGTGGGGTTATTCAGTTTTTGGTCTTTCTGGGAATTATTTGCTTTGCAAATAAGGAAAAAACTATTTCTAAATTACTGTAAAATTCTAGTCTATTGTTGTGGGTGATTTTCAGTGGCTTCATTGAAACAATATAGCTTGAATAACCTTGATTCAGCCATAGATGTTGAAGTTCAAACGTGATTTATGGAAAGTTTGAATGGCAAATGGCAGTCACTGATGGGGTACTTACAAAAAAGAAAGTTAAAACTAAAGGAGCGAGGCATTAGGGGATGACACTTTGTCTGTTTTCCTCTAATATTTTTTTTCCCCATTTCCATCTATTAGTTTTTAAACTGGTGCCTTAATGAGCCATGAGTTTCATGGCAGTTACTTTCTGGAAGCTTAGTGTAAGGAAACGGGAAAATGAATGCCACAAGAGAATCTTGACATAAAAATTAGAACATGCATTTCATTTTTGGTAGATATAGGAAGTAACTGTTTTATAAAATGATTACAGGATAATTTCTGCCACAATTTCTGTCTGGAATCCAACCAAGAGAGTGACATATTTTGCTAGAGTGGTTATGGAATTACTTTCAAAGAGGGTGCATTCCATTTTCCTTATAGTTTACTTCAATTTGTCGGGAGATTTTTCTTTTGTATAGCTTCTTGCAGGAAGCAGGTTGTATATTATCTTTTGCTAGTTCTGATTCCTCTGCTTATCATAAAATTTATTGATACATTATTTAGTGCAAGAGTATCAATATAGGGGAAAAAATGCTTTGAATTAATGAGGTTTATATCAGTAAAGTGTATTATATCTTGTGTGAACAATATTTTTGAGATGTGGTCCATAGGGATTGCTCTGCCAAACAGCTTAAGTTGCTCCATAAAAAAATCAGCCTGAAATAAGGGGAAGCTATGTGAGCCATAACTAAAGGAATCCTCTGAATGTGAGTGGAGGCAGGGCTTAAAGAGCGAATTCAAGTGGTTTCTTAGTAACTTTAGTATCTTTTAAAGGCATACAGTGATAAGCAGAGAGAAAATAGTGTGAATCACTTGTACTGCCTGAAGTAAACTGACTTTGGGTCAAATGGACTGATGCTCTTGAAACTACTTGTTAATCACCAAGCAACAAGGGAATAAAGCTTGTGTGCATTGGTAGTGGGCAGGGATAATTGCTCTCTGGTGTGTTTTCTGGCCATTTTTTCCCCTTCATGAAAATAGTACTTGTTTGCACTCTGGAAACGTGCTTGACTGTGCTATGCCATGACTACATACCTTTTCTTAAATAAATAGAAAACTTTGAAGAATTTTCAAGGAGATTATGAATATTTAATATTTCTACTCTAATATTTTGACATGATTAAGACTTCAGCATTGGAACCAAAGATGTTTCTTGTCGCAAAGTCACTTAAATATAATGGTGGATTTAATAAAAATAGTTGTATCAATGCCCAAAATGGAATCTCATCAATCATGTTGGATTTGAGTATGTTAAGGCCATATGAAATGGTTCTTGGTATTTTTTTTATGCAAAGCCTGCACGCAGCTCTGAACATGATGAAAAATTGCTTTTGCTCTTGTGTTTTTGCTGAATGCCTTCTCCAAGGATTACTGTCAAATGATGTCTAAAAAAGAATAAAATTTCTCCGTTACTTACCATTATAATACTTACACAATTTAAATGAGAGTAATTAAAATCCCTCATTAGTATAACCTTGTTTCGCTGTGGCAGCCTCCCTAACTTTGGCACAACCATGACTCCAGAGCTGCAATGGACAAACAGCAATCAGTGATCTGCCTTCCTACATGGCTGTATAGCATTGCTTGTGCTCAAGGCAAGACTATCAAAGCTACTGCAAACTGTAATTTGCTGCCCTTTTTCTTAATTTTTCCAGTCAGAAATCTCCATGGGTCCTTTGTGTTCTCCATGGCCGGATTTCATGTGCAAGTGCACACATGTAGTTAGAGTGTGCCCAGAGTATATTCTTGGACCCAGATGCTGAAAAGGAGGTATAGGATGAAAAATTTTGCAAGCAGCAATGACTCCATTCTGGAAAATACAGGATTTAAAATTGCATTAAATGCTGGAGAAGAAAAAACAAACAAAACACAACAGGAAAATTTACCACCTTTCATTAATCAGTGTGTGCAGGGAATAAACACAGGCAAGAGACAGAAATTGAGTGCTTCTTTAAATAAAGCTGTTTAAAGTTGTTCCTGTACAGGAAGGTATCCTAGTTATAAATAGAAGAAATATCTCCATGAAGGATAGCACAGAAAATGACTGAAACAGTTCTTGGAATGTTTGCATGCAAATGAAATATTGTTTAAGTGATGAAGCATCCTAATTTTTTGGGAAAGTCTTAAGAGTGACAGAAAAGCTAGACTTCCAACTTTAACTACACAAATGATTATAGAAGGAATATTTTTTTGGGCTAATACACACTTTATAATAGATGCTTTATATAATAGAAAAACCTAAAAAAAAAAAAATCTGCTGCCAGCTTAATTCTCATAAAAATTATTGTATTTGTTTGGCAGTTTCAGAACTCACACAGAATAAATCTGAAGTTTAAGTTTACTTTTTAAAAAAAGAGTAGCTTCTATTCAAAGTTTCTGCTTGTATTTTAATTTACCTGAACTGATAAATCACTACGCACTGACACCATGTGTCTTTTCCTGGCTGAAGGGACTGGGTGAGACTTGAGGCAACAATGAGTGAGGAGAGGTGACTGGAATGAAAAAGGGAAAAAGAGGAACAGTGAGGAGGTAAACCAAGGTTTTTAAAGTGAAGTGAGCCTGAAAGTGAAGTTGGGCCTGGAAAAGATATTTTGAGGAGAAAGATGTTTTTCCCTAAATATTTACATGCAATTTTTTGTTTCTCAAGAATTAAGTCAGTATTTAAATTCAGCTTTTGTTATTCGGCAATAAATGAACTCAAGTGCCCTGAACTGAGTCTGATTTGCCTGCAGCAGTAACTGGTGAGTGATCTCACCGTCTATTTTAGCAGATAAGTTTTCTCACTCTTGTACTTTCAGTTTTCTCCCCTGTCCCATGGGGAGTGAACCTGTTCATGGATGGGGCTTGTTTGCCAGCCATGTCAACCCACAACCCTCAAACATAGTAAATGTAACTAAATACAAGTAATTCAAATCAAAATGGATGTTGGGGAGTGCTCTGTCCTTGACTCTTCTTTTTATAACTGAACTTTTGTTGTTCAGGTGATAATTCAGGATTTATTTGGACTCTAAAAGATGAAACAATCTTGTCTTCCCCATCCCTGAAGGAAGTTGTCTCATAGGTGTGATGGCTGCCAGTGCCTGTGCTGTTTGTAATTGACAATGGCCTCCTAAGGTCAAGAAATATAAAACCAGCATTGTTGCACCTGGGACCAAAGTCAGAAACACACTTATAGTTCAGTTTTGTATAACTGTGAAGGTGTTTGCTTTTTCAGTGTCTTCATGACCTACAAGACCATAACACTATAAGGTCTATGTAAGTGAATTAAACTGAATATGTTGAGGGAATGGTGTCTTTGTGGCCTTTGTTTACCTCCTGATCTAACTTTTGTAAGTTCTGCATTCCTCTGGTTCTCCTGGGTGTCTACAAATACCATTAGATGGCCTCCAGGAAGATAATTGTCCTTTAGAAAGCCAAGCATCAAGATTAATATTTATAAACTGATATATTAGATATTCCTGCTTGTAAAGAGTGTAAAGTGCTTGCTGACAGGAGCAAACTTCCAGAAAGTTCCCATATAAGCTAGTGGAATTCCATGACTTGTAGTCTGAGGACACCTGAAAGACCTTATCAAGCTCAGATGCATTGCTGCCCTATGGGCTCTGCAGTAATTGCATAGTCACTCTCCCAGTGTCACTGGCTGATAGTGTTTTATTAATCAAAGAGGTTTTGCATGTTTATTAAAACAATTTAAGAGATGTTTTTAAGGAGAAATCACATGCAAAGGAAACACACACCATTAGAATATTAGTAATATGCATTGAATTCTACTCAGTCATAAATAGTTTTTATGTAGAAAATATCCAGGATGGCACAGCAGAACTCCATCATGCCTTTCCCAGCTTACATGTGCTACTTCTAGCACTATTTTTTGTCTGTAGCTTATTCTATGAATATTTTTCATTGTATGCATAAATGCATGTTATACCTTTTCTGTGCTTAATATTCTGTGTGTTTGATTATTTTTCTATGAATTATAGAACTGCACTTGTCTTAAAACAGTTTCTGGGAATTAAATGTTAGGAATGGAGAAAATATAAGGAATATTTCCAGTGTATCTATTGTGTGGTCTTAAGTGCTTTGGCATTAGTATTCAGAATTACTACATAAAAAGTTAAAAATAAGTATTTGGAGTATTTGACCTCTGAAATTCAGATTGATCTCATCTCTTTTGACCTTCAGTGTTATGTTCACTGTATATTTGTATAGGTGAAGCCTTATTGAACAATGGATTTAGTTCAATGAGCTGAGACAAGTATTTCTTCTGCATTAGGAATGCACAATTTACCTTTAACTTTAGAAAACAAGAGTCTTTCAAATAGTGCAAAGAACACTGGGAGTGCTTGCCTGAGTACCCTTTAATTTCTCTCTCTCTTGCATATGATGTGGCCAAATGCTGAGGTACTGTTCTATTTTTTAAATTGAGAGCTAGAAAATTCCTCTTTCTAAACTGGAGCAGTCATGGATGCTAAGTGTGTTACATGTGTGAAAAATATTTTGATGAAAAGTTAATTAACAGGTGTGAATGTTTGGGGTTTTTTTTATTCTTTGGCAGTGATCTTTTCCATTTAAAACTGGTAGGTAAAATTAATTTTCTTTTAAAAGTAATGTCAGAAGGCTGCAACTTTTGTAAAATTGTAGATGGCTAATAAAAAATACTACTACTTACCATAAAATAATATCCTGAAATGAAAATCTCATGGAATTGCCTTCAGAAACATTTTTCTAGGAGAAAATCTTTTCTGAGCTGAATCTCTCCATGAAATTCATGCAGCAGAAGGGTGTTGTTTTCCAAGGAGAATTCCTTTGGATCTAAAAATACTTAGTATCAATCACAAGTCCTTTCCTCTTCCAGCGCTTCAATTTAACAGCATTTAACTTAACTGGTCACTTCAGCAATTTAGTGGAGGATTCATATAGGTTAAGTACTTACTGCAGCACAACAGTAACTTGCAAGCCTAACTAACAAATCTGAAGCAGTACATAAGAATCCAGGAGAGCAGCATTCCTAGCATGTTTGGTACAGCACATGCACACTTGCATGCATAGACACAAAAAGAGTCTGTACAACATACCTGTGAAAAGTTCTTCTCAAATTTAGTGAAATACTGTCTCCAGATGCCTTTGCATCCTTTCGGTGGGTGTTGGGGGGCACCAGCCTTGTATCCCTCGTCGTTTGGTGATCCTTCTTGAGTAGTCCTCTAGCTGTGAGAGGCGACACACTCAGAGGGAGATGCTGGTCACAATGCTTTTCAAAAATTCATGACATTTGGGAAAAGCTCCCTACGACTGGAAAAATGTAAAATGTCACAGCTATCTTCAGAAAGGAGAAGGAAGACAATCCAGGAATCTACAGGCTCCTCTGTCTCTGTCATCAAGAAGATCATAGAACCAGCTCTCCCAGAAACTGTCCAGATGCATGGAGAATCAAAAAGTGATTGGGAACACTATGCCTGGACATTCTCCTCTGATCAGATGGATAGTGCTGGGAATAAGAGGAAATCAATGAATATTTCTTACCTTGATTCTAGCAAGACCTTTCTCAGTATCCTTAAAACCAAAGCAGTGAGATGTGGGTAGAAAACTGGCTAGATTCCTGGTTTGAAAAGGTTCTGATCAGTGGTACAAAATCCAACAGGTGGCTAGTGTGGCTGTGATCCTCAGGAGTGGAGAGGGGGGTTGATAATGTTTTAGTGTCTTAAGGTCATTAGCTGGGTGATGGAACTGCACTGCAGCAAGTCTGCCGATGGCTCCTGCCTGAACGTGAGTCAGCAGGTCTCACTTGCAGCAGTGAACTCCAGCATACTCAGCTGTAGGACTGAGAGTGTTGCCTGCAGTTTGAGGGAAGTGATTGCTCACTTCTGCTCAGAGTTTGAGCCCCATTCTAGCATACTGTGCCCTGTTTCCTGTAGCTGGTCATGGTCATGGACTATTCCAGTGTGGGAAACTGTACCGAATACAAATTCAAATATGTCATTTAGATTCTCAGCAATTGCCTTGTTGTCTTTACATGTTCCTGCTGTGCTGATCCTTTCTTTCTGCAAAGCCTCTAGGAGGGATCTGTCTCTGGAGATATTTGAGAGAAGATTTATTAGTAGTTTTCATATGTTTTGCTGGTTGTTCCTCCTGGGCTAGTCTTTCTGTTTGTTTTTGTTATTGTTGTTGTTGTTTTTGTTTTTTTAAGCCTGCCAGAATTTATTATCCTTTCTGTTTTCTCCATTTGGACATGATATGAGCTTCTTGAATTATGCTTTGAGTAACTGCTCTTCAGTCCTCTTGACTTGCTTTTATTTAAGTCTTCATTGCTCCTTTTCATCTGCACTTTCCAAGGTGATGCTGTTGGCTCCCTTGTGATTAAACCTTGATCTGCTTTTGGATTGTTTCTCTTGAATCTCAATCCAGCAAGTGATAAACGGACACTGTGCTGCCTGTGTTACAGGAGTTATGAGCTGGAAGGAAACTTTAAACTTCCTTTGTTTCCTTAGCAGTTCTTTGTAGTCCAGGCTACTTAGTCTTCTACAGTAATTTATTTCTGTCTCTGAAATTGTTCTCTTGCCTCACTTCTGCTTGTTACCCTAATGAGATTCAGTAATTAATGTTTTATCCCCTATCAAATATTTTTAATCTCTTTTGGGGGAGAGGGCAGGGTTTGAACATTTTTTAAGAAGTCTGATAGTAATTAGTTACCTTAAATGCAGAAATTTTGTTTTTTTTTCTAAAAATTTATGTGTTACATTTAGAAGATACAATAAAGAGAGACTGATTTTTGCTGCCTGTCTTTTCTCTTCACCTGTCTTATCTTTAACAGTCTCTGTAGAGCTAGGTTTTTTCTTTCTCCCTGAGCCACTGAAAATATAAAGTAATCATCCTAAACTGATGTAATAGGACTAAACACAATATCACCAGGATTAGAAAGAGCCCAGGCTCCAATTAATATGTTGGAAGATCTTCACCTTATGCTGAGAGTTAAGGAATTGCCATGGGTTTATGCTTCATTAGTACAAGATTTCATGCTGGCATGTGCTGATTAAGAATTAGACAGAGGGGGAAATCCTCTGTTCATCATCCATGACAATGCTGGAAGACTCAATGTCTCTCCCAGTGGTAATTCTAACACCAGTGAAAAACTGAATCCAGCTCCAAGTAGCAGGACACAGCATTTCAAATGGCACTAACCTCATTCTTTCCTCGTGTACACCCTGCAGAGAGCAGAGCCATCAGTCAATGTTTATCAGGGTGAAATAGATCCAATGCAGTGTTAGGTGGGGCAAGCAGATTGGGAGATCTCGTTCATGGCATGACAGTCTTATGTCAAGTGTCTCATACCAGCTTGGCAGGTAGAATTTCTCAGTTTTCAAGAATCATTCTTTATAATCCAGCCTTCTCTTGAGGTTTATTCAGAAAAAAAACACTGATTTTTACCAGGATCACTGAAGGTAATAGGTACTTTTCTAATATAGGAGGAATTGGAGAATGTCCTTGCTCTGAAGTCAAGAACACATTTTGTCAAGAACAGGATTTTTTTCTGTTGAGAAGAAGGTTGAAGATTCCAGGCTTTGGGAAAGATCCAGGACTAGGCCTGACTTCTAAATTATGCCTGAAAACTTAGGGAAAGATGCTTTCAAATATCCAAAGTACTGAAAATGTGGAAAACACTGGGATTTTCATTAAAAGCTGCAATTTAACTATTTCACAGGGTTTAAGTATATCGTTTGATAATCTTATTCCTTCTATGTAATGATATTGCAATTAGTGTTTCTTGTTTTTTTTTTAAGGAACTACTTTTCCTAAATTGAATGAATAGTTAGCTGTGCTCTTATTGGATGTTTAATCTACAAAACACATTAAAATATTAATTAAACCTTGCGAAAATCCCTGTGAGGACTGTACATGAGCATTATCATTCTTTCACAGATGGTAAATGCAGGTAATATTTCTCCAGTAGTGCTAGAGAACTTTTGTATCCAGGAGTCTGTCCAGTTCTGTTGATTTGCTTTTTCAGCTAAAGCCTATCATTACGGAGATAGCTGTGAAGTGGAAAAAACATTCTGGATTGAAATAGGCAGTTGTATCTACATACCTCCAACTTGGTATCACATTTGCCTAATATGTTGCTCTGAATTCAAGATGATTTATTTCAAACTTCAGAGGAATTTAGGTTTTGTCATGGATGAGCTACTTGCAATCCAATTGCTAGTTTTCTGAACATGGGCTGTTGTTTAGCTGTGCAGAATCAAACTGCTTGATACATGATTTAATAAAACAGTAGAGTGGTGGTTGATCCAGTCAGCTGTACTTTGAATTAAAATTGTAGCTTAAAATTGCTAAGAAATAAGTATCAGAGGATGGACAACTTTTAGCATTTAAAATGGAAAACATTGATATGCACTCTTGAAATGTTTAAATTATTTGAAAATTAAATTATGAAATATTCACATCAAATTTGCCAAGAAATCTATGATCAAGCTATTTACTCTTTAATGTTTTGTATTGCTTTAAGTCAGGCTCTTCAGAATATTTCTTAAATCCAGACAGAAATTTAATTTCGAGATTGATTTACATTGATTCTGATTCCATTTGCATATTATAGTAATGTGCAACTAATAGAGGCCTATCTTACTTTATATGCTAATGATAAATATAGTCAACTAGCCATCATAAGGCAACAGTACATGAGCATATAGCTCTTGTCCAGGAATTCTAAGGTTTTATAGGACCTTTTATAGTCCTTTAATCTACTGTATGGCTTTCTGTGAGTGTTAAATATAGGTAATACTCACTGGTACCTGAGTTAAGTTGCTCTGTACCTATTGGGAAGAAGGAAGGTATCTTATAACTAGAACTTTGTACATTGTCTAAAGGTGCTCAGCATCACTGAAAACCAAGATGTTGTTTTATTTTAATTCCTACAGTTTGGGTCCTTTAGCTGTGTTTGAGTGGTGTGCAATAAGAGCTGCTCCAGGTGAACTTCTGTTCACGGGTCATGTCACACCTGCTCATCTCCTGCTGTCCCTCTCCTGGCAGTCAGCACAAGGAGAAGGGTGGGCTCTGGCTCTGCTACCTCTGCTCACACAGACACTTGCAGTGCCTCATCAGATCTTGGATTTCATTATCATTGCTGCTGCAATGTGGAGCATAAGAAAACAAAGCACTCTGTCAAACGATCCTGCTCTCAATGGGCAGATGCTCACTCAGTACTATGAAAAGGTGTCCCTTTTTGGAAGAGACTCTAGGTTGCTCTGAGGTGTCAGGGGTAAGTGGAAAATTGATGGGTCCAGCCTGCTCCCTGAAGGCACTCATCTCTCAGCTGTACGGGCTGTGAGCATGGCGTGGAAGAGCATCCATCCCATTAAATACAGACTGACAGTAGTAGTAAGGTTACTATAGTTAATTTGCTACTAGATATATCAAAGTTCATGCACATTTGCTTGGGCTGTGCTTTTATATCGCAAGTATTCCACTGGGAAATGTTGGATAAAATTGGTATTTGATAGTTTGCTGTGATAAATTAAAACAAGGAACTGCAGAATTACTCTGCCATGAGCTATAGTGACTCATGTGATTTTTAAATCTTTCCTTCACAGTGTGTTCATCACCTTTCTCCAGTACAATTTTACTGTATAATCAGCTATCACTCCCCTGACAAGTATTAGTCTGTTAGAAACTTATCATAGGCTGACAAGTGCCAGAATTCACCCTCACGTTTCTGTTACTGAAACAACCAGACACTTGCCTTCACTGGCTGAAATATTATATAATACATTACTCTGACCTACAGCTTGGCATGAAAACTGTTTTTAATTGTTCGGTTCCAAATCAACATGTAGCTGTAAATATGACTCTTGATGATGTTTCCTTACATTGTTTTTTTTGTTTAACAGTAATAACAGAATAATCAGATTATGTGTTGCTCGATCCCAATGCTAAGCAAATGTACTCCAGAAAACACCCTGGACAAAATAAACTAAGTAAATTAAAAAGAAAACCCAAAAACCCCTTAACCAGTTGTGTAAGTATGATTCATTATACTAGTGTATGTTAATATTTTGGGAAAATGCCAATCATTAGCTGTGTGAAACTTACTTTACATAACCTACTGTGTATGTAAGACTTACATATAAGACATACTTAAAGAAGGCTTTCCCAGAAGACATTGTCAAAACTCATAGGGATGGTTTTGAAATTCATTACCTATTATTTGTACCGTTCTGGGACATTCTTCTACAGTTTCCTTTCTAAGCCCTTCAGAGATAGTAAAGCAGGGTTTTTAGGGTGGCTGTCAAATCTTGTTTTATGTATTTTTGGATCTCTCTACTTATGTCCTAGACTGTGCTATTTGAGAGAAACCAAAGCATTTTAAGACTTAATTGCATTTTGATTTGTGCCCTTGTAATTTATGAATGGCATGGTACTTCACAGTTATGTTCTTACTTTTTTTAGTGATTATTGCAACTAGCAAAAGCCTACATTCAAAATAAAAGAATTAAATTATTATTTTTTTATTAGCATTTTACACAGCTCCATGATGTGAGACTTGGCTCCTCAGACTAAAATTAGAATATAAAACTAAAAGAGAAATTAATTTCGTTAGGGTCATGGAGCAGTGTGTGCCTAGAGAGCCATAACACAGACCTCTATAATGGCTTTTTGAGCAGAGCCTAATAAAGGAAGAAATTGCAGTGAGGCTCTAATGCCAAGAGCCTCCAGTTTGCTGAATATAAATACACATTTTACGTTTTGAACTACAGCAGCAGAAGTGCTCAAGTAGGAGTTTGCTTTTTTGCAAACAAAGGCTTTAGTCTGTGTAGAACCTGTTCCATGTGTTGCATAGTGGCTTTGAAAGTCAGTGGGTTTCCTTGTCTGGGGGCTGCTTGCAAATGCAAGATGTAACTTCTCTCTGAAAAAGCTGCCACCAACCTCTTTAGGACTATATTGGCTATATTTATTTATCAAGAGACTTGCTTGTTGATTACAAGGAAATGAAGAAAAATTAAGCTACTTGCTCCAACAGAGCAGCTAATGTACTGCAGAGGTTCCTCTTTTCCACAGGGCTCTTTGCCCTTCTGGTTTAGTTACCTTATTTTTTCTTATTGTAAAATTAAAAGACAGCATTACTTCACTAGTCAGTAGTATTCTTGTAGAATGCTTTATAAATCTGTAGGAGGGTATAAGCTCAGAGCAATGCTGATTTTGTTGGCTATTTAATTCAGCAAATTAGCTTTAGTGCATAAATCCATAGGGTTATATACCCCTTATCAGAAGCTGTGTTTGAAGAAACAAGAACTTAGTATGGTGCTCTATTGAACATAACCACTTCTCATAGAGCATGCAAAAGCTGCAGTGCTGAAATCCCTTTAGAACAGTTCTTCCACATTCCTGCTTGTTATAAATAATTATGAAACAGGTCCATCAGGTGTCACTTTAAAATATCAGCATCTGCCATCAAAAGTGTTTACAGTAATTTAACACTTCACTATGTTTAAATAATTGAATGTGCAACAGAAACAATTGCATTCATAGTCACTCACACGGGATTGCACTTGAAAAAGTGCAGAATTAAATTGGGAAAAAAAAATGATGATGCACTGAAGGAAGAAATAAAATCTTTGTCTGATACCCAAAAAATGAGATTATGCTCCTATCTGGCAATTTCAGCCTGTTACAGCATTCCTTTGCAATGTTTGGAGACAAGATGAACAAATAAAACTTTATTTGCATACCAGTAACTTTTATGAAATGCTTATTTTAGAGAAAATACACTTTTTTGAAAAGAAGATTGTTTGCTTTGATCAGTAGCTTAATAATAGCTGGTTCTAATTTGGTAAATTGTCATTAGACAAGTAGAATAAAAACTATAATTGTCTATTTGTAATCTGATTTGATGTTATCCTTATTTCAGTTAGGAGCTGGGCAGCGGTGGTGCAGCCATAGGGAAGGTTTCACAGCATTTAAGCCAGTCAGCTCTGAAACAATCTCTCTCATTCCTCCTGCACTGCTCCTCTCTATTATTCCATGGTGAAATGGTTCAGAGAGCTTAACTGGTTTATAAATATTTATTCTGGTTTTGGTTTTGGTTTTATTTTGCTTTGATTTTATTTTGGCTTAACTTTAGAATCTCCACTTTATGAACTGAGATAAATGTGCTAGTGCATTTTAAAAGCAAGGAATTAGGATAGTGCAACATTTGAAAGGTAGGAATTGCAAAAACCTTTCTTAAGCTAAGGTTTAAGGATAAAACTGTTGTGAAACTGAATGCTAAGTTTAAAAATTCTCATCCTAACGGTTTACCTCCTAAAAAAAAGATGTACAGAATTTTTCTTACTCAGAATGAAAGCTGTAGATTAAGAGAATATTTTCTTGACTTTTCCTGTTGCAAGAGGTGCTTACTAATATCTACTCTGAAGTCAATGCATGACTTGTTTACTCTTAATTCCTTGGATCATAGGGACAAACTGTCCACATCAGTGTGCTTTATCAGTCTTTATTTTTCCTCTTAAATGTATTTTAGCAAATACTTGTTAGAATATAATCAGTACTGTTAGCCACTATATCACTATATAGTGCACAGAATAATAATATAAATGTTTTGTTATTTTCATTGATTTTAATGCTTTATGCATGTTGGCAATATGCTGAAATTTTCATGTTTTGTATCACTGCAGTTGTTTTGTAGATTCAGATTGTGTGGCCAAACTGAAATCCTACGTTAACATGGTCTGACTGTGTATACTGTGGATAAAAGAACTTTATTTAGTAACTTACTGGTGAACCCATCTTTGACTGGACCTATTGCTTGGGTTTAAGGAGGCATATACCTGTCACATGTATAGTTATGGGTACCTCTGAAACCTTACTGCAAAACTGGATGGCTGATTTTTTTCAGTTAAAGACCTATGGATTAAACTGTTTCTTGAAGGCTACTGTGATTTTATGTAACGCTTCATTTTCTCAAAACATTATTCAGAATTAAATCAGATGCCATCCAAGGTATGAATGAATTTTAATGTTTGTAAGGAGCATTATCAGTGTACTCTCAGGTACACATTATCTGTTCAGAAAATGTTTCATAGTGTTCATCAGTATAAACTCTGATTGCTCATATAAGAGGGAAATTACCATTCCCTAATTATTTTTTTATTACTCTTAAAATCTTCTGAAGTCATTTGGGTACTGCTGTGATTCTTCTGGCTGCCTCTGTTTATTGTTCTCTTCCCTCCTGGTTATATCAATTCTTTCTAAGCAGCTGAGCTGGTGCTTGATGCTCCCTGATCGGCAGTTCTTGATAAGAAGTTTAGGGGAAGCTGATAGCAACCAGCCTCTGGCTGCTCTTTTGGAACTGACAGAAGCACAAGCCTGCAGCAGATGTTGGCACAAGCTTACCCACACCAGCTCCCAGATGCTCTCTGGAAAAGTTATGCCCTGAAGAAGAGCCTGTGAAACAGTTAGGAAGATAACTCTCTGTGACAGGAGGCATCAGAGGCAGGTACAGCTCAGCCAGTGTGAAGAAAAGGAGAGTGATCTTTCCTGGAGAGTCTCTCACAGGAGATGGAGGCATTCCTCTGCAAACCTGACCTTGTCTTGAGATGTTTCTTGCTTGTCAGTCACTTGGATCCAAGAGGCTGCAGAGAGTCTCCCAATGTGTGTCTGACCCTCTGGCTACTCGCCCTTGTTCATTCATTTGGGCACTAATCAATGGGTAGTGCCTGGGTATCTAAAGTGTGACTGCAGAGTTCTGGTGATGATGAAGGGCAAGGTGCCTCCAGGGTGCTCTCCTCTCTCCTGCTGGTAAAGAGGAAAAGCTCAAGGAGGACTGGGCAAATTTTCAGATCAACATTTGACTTTGAATCTGGTGTCACAGCTGGGGATTTTGGCTTTTTTCACTGTGGGGACCTGTTTGAGGAACAATGCCTGCTTAACGGGACTGTCAAAGGGTATAAAGAACATCTTTGGCAACAAGAGTCTAGCCTTGTGGTGAGGGCTGTAACCTAATTGTGTCAGGGAAGGGGTGCAATAAGCTGAAGAGAAGGGCAGGAACATGGGACAATGAAGTTCTTAAAAAGCACTTCTGTGCTGAGGTATCTCTCATCTTCCTTGTATAGACACCAGTACACAAATGCACATGAAATGGGAAAGGTGGACTTGGAGGTCCATGCACAGTTGCAAAGCTGTTATCTCACTGAGAGTCCAGTGACTGGGGCTGCTTGCGTGCCTGGGGTGCTGAAGGAAACACGGACCCAGAAGGTGGGGAAGAGAGGTTGTGTCCTATGCAAAATAGGGGCTGGAGAAAACCCTGGGAAGGGAATTAGATAAGTCAGTGTAGCATCACTGTATTTTCAACAACTGAAGTAGAACATTATCATTGGGTATGTTAATAAATTTAACTTTGTGAACTGTTCTGAAAGCCAAAATTGCCAGTTCGTCTTTCGATTATGTCAGCAACATAATTTCAGTATGTAACTTGGGGAGGTATTGACATTGGTGTGGATCACAGTTTCTTTATATGCATGTTGCTCTGCTGAGATTCCCTCTGTGAGTGGTGGACTGGAACTTTAGAACTTACTGTTTTATTTACTCCACTAGGAATTGAATTGATACTACTGACATCTTGCATATTGGCTACCCAACAGACATGAGATGTTCAGATGGTAGTGATTTTCCATTCTCTCTGCTTGGGTTTTTAAAAAGAAATGACCTAGAGGTGAGACACCTCACTGTATATCCCAGAGTTATCTGCTGTTTTCTGAAAGACTTAGCATCTCCATTATGAATGTTGTATTGTTTGACTACTTTGGCCACATACAAGAAACAGAAAATTTACAAGCTTTTATGGATTCCTAATTCTCATTAAACTAATAACTTTATATTAGTCCATTCCTGTCTTTCTTCTCAGTAATATCTGTTGAAATGACCAGTACAACACTAAGAATAGAAACAATTAATACTTAAAAAAAATCAAACTCTGTCTTATATCAATAACATTCTTTTGGGAAACTTGCTAAGGCTGGGACATTTTTATGAGGAAATATCACTGTCTATGGCATATTAACATTTTGTAAAAGCAAGGCAATAAAAATACATGTGTAAAAACTTTGTTTTAAGAGATTACCCAGAGCTACTTACCTGTGTCTTCCATGTTTCCTCTAGCAGGATCTTTAGAAAGCTGTAACATTTGGGTTTATCTTAAGATGAAATGATAGACACAAACATGACTAAAAGAGCCTGACCTGTAATAATGCACTATCAATTTTTGCTATTTATTCCATGCCAGGAGCACAGAGACACTATAGAAAATATGCAGTTGTGGGTATTTTTTTTTTTTTTTTAATTCTGCTTGTTTTATCCTCCTCTCTTTATCCTGGTGTAGGTTATTTCATTTTTGTGTTACTTGTATACTTAGTAACTTTTTTGCAGGTTACATTGTTAATTGGTATCCTTGTAGCCCCAAAGTTTATATGAAAGTCACAACAAATTAGGTAGGGAGTAAGAACCTATGCATGCTGAGAGTTGCACCCTTTGAATTGAAAATAATAATGTAGGTGAGGCTTAAGTTCTGGACACTTGGAATTGCTCACTGTGTATTGCTTACAATGGTACTTTAATTTTGCTGATGTGAGCAGTCTGATTGGAAGGAATAATCTAATTACAGGAAGTTTTGGGAGGTTTGACTATGGTGTTTGTCTGCTGGTGTCCCTTGACTCAGGTTTGTAGAAGAATGTGGTTTTGCTGGTTTAAGTACATCTGCTGCATAGCTTTGCAGGTTAGGTGGCACAAAGATTTCATACTATTATTCAAAGGTTTAAAATACTGTTCACTTACCTGTGTGCTCCAGAGCTGAGAGGATCCTAGCATGCCTTCTGCTCATGCTGAGGTCTCTGGTCAGCTGGAGCTCAGTGGGAGAGCAGTGTGGGGAAGGCACTTGGTTCCCATTGCTGCTGTGTCTGTCCTGGGCAGACTGAGAGCTTCAGTCTGCATCAAATCTACAGCTCTAGATTTGGAAATGTGCTATTTCTAAGCTATTCAAATTTTTCATGTTTTATGAAAAGTGTTTTGTGCTAGTCCAGAACATGTATTCCTAAACTGTTAATGCTGCAAGTTAGTGAAACATGGCACTTCTCTGAGACTGATGTCACTCACTTGTCCTATCTGAATCCTGCAGGCTCAGTTTTGATGTAGTCACTATCTTTTTGGTAAGATGGGCTAAATTATTGGAGAGCTGGGCCAGCTTGCACAACCTGCTTGGTGAAAATGGTTGCACAACCAGGCCCAAAGGTTTTTCAGGAGTTACCCTGTCAAATAAAGACCCAAAGCAAAAAGTAGCTAATCAGAATAAGGTCCATTTTATTATTATTTTGGGGTATTTACTAATTATTTGTAGTTTTAAAAGTATTGTATTTTGTTAGTTTAAATTTTGGAAAACTGCTTAGTTTTTCCTTCAGTTTTGGAAGATTTTTCAGTTTGTTAGTTTAAATTTTGGAAAACTGCTTAGTTTTTCCATTAGTTTTGGAAGATTTTTTCAGTTCTATGGTTTTGGTGTTTGTTGGTTTTTTATGTTAATCTAGGGAAACAAGTCAGTGAGAGGAGACACTGGTAATCTTTGTGTTATAATCTGTCTGTAGTTTTACTACAAGACTCTACACTTTTTAAATGTGAAACAAAAATTTCCAAGTGGGTTTGGACATGTAATTCATGTGTTTAGGTGTTTATTAGATATTCTAGGCCCTGTTTCAAAGCCTAATCTCAGGTCTTTAGAACATTCTGAGTTCTTTGCTAAGGTGACCTCTTCTGCATAATTTTTAGGTTATGTATGTTTTCTTAGCTAATAATCATTAAATCCACTCTATGTTTGGGCTAAAGTCAGTCTCTCTAGCACTGGGTAAATAAAGAAAGACTTGGAGTGTTGGCCTCTACAGCTCTCGTTACAATCCTAGACTCTGCTCCCATAACTGTAGTCATGAATGTTTCTTATTCTCATCATGGCTCTGTTTGAGCCCTGTACCTGTAGCATTGCTTGTTTGTTTAACTACTCAGCCTGGCAAAGTCAATTCTAAAACCAAACATGTGGAACTTTTCAAGCACATCTTCTGATGATCCTTTCCACTCCCCACCCCCCAACCCCCCCCCCCCAAAAANNNCCCCCCCCCCAAAAAAATGCTAATAAAAGTTGCTATTTAAATTGTTTTGACCTAAACCAAAAAAATATATTTTGTTTCAAAAAGCATAGACTAAGGCTTGACATGACATAACCTCTAGCAATTAATAATGCTAATTAATGGACAAATGTATATTCAGTTGGTGAATCTGAAGATTATGTAATTTATTTCATTTTAAAAGGAGATAATTCAAGAAAATATAATTAGTACTTGCAAGTTAAATGTCAAGGCATAATATAATAATGGTGGAATTAGCAGCTCTGCCATCTTTTTCCAGGAGTATATATTTTCTTAAACTTTTACATGTTCATCTTTTTCTTAATGCCCAGCCCCTGCTCTGTATTTACAAATCCTTCTGCTTGTTAAAATATTCATCAATATTTAGATTTTACCTGGTTATTTTTTGTGTTGCTTCACAGTCCTGTCTAAACACATTTTTAGGGCTGTTTGCATTTTCTTCATTAGCATAATGCATGATAAATATATAATAAAACTGGTTGTTGTTCTAATGCATTCCTAACTCTTATTTACATTATATTGACTGCACTGATTAATCTCCAGCTTTCTTTCACATGCTCTGTTGATGTACTACTAGTTGTTAAATATGTATATGTATTTTTTTTATGCAAAAGCTCTTTTGCATCTTTAGTCTAATGCTTTATCAGAGTTTCTAATAATAGTCAGACCTGACACATTATTTTAGTCATTATTTTGGCCAGGTTATTGCATGGATATATTTCCCCATAATAGAATAATTTTAAAAAAAAGGCAGGCGAGTGGAGTTCATAGAAAAGCATGAAACTATAGACTGTATTGAAATAGTATAACTAAGAAATAGTTAGCATTAACTATAATGTAAAAAGGAGGGGAGGAACAGAATGTTTAGGACTTGATTTTTTTTTTTTTCTTTGAAGTGCTTTTACCTGCAGTTTCAGGTAAACATCTCATTATAAATTTATTGAATTGTTGTAGTCAGTTGGATGCTTTGCTTCTATTCCTTTGCCTTGCTCAGAACCTTCCTTTCTGAAGACGATAAATTTTTCTGCATTTTTAGGCTATATTTCTTCAGATTTGTTGTGTTGTCTTTTGTTCTTGTGCTAACATTGTCCTTGAGCTTGGTGGTTTTGCTCTGATTGCTTTCAGCCCGTGATATATTTATAAGAAGCACTCATGGAGCTGCTCTAAGCCTTTCTTTGACTAGGCTCTCAACATGGTTTTGCTCTTCTCAACTTTGTCTACTTACGACAAACAACTTGTTTCTGCTCCACTTGTAGTTTAGCACTCTTGGACATCTCAGATCAAAAAACAGAATTCCAAATCAAATCTTGTTAATGCTTTGTGGAATAAAATCAATATCACGTTTCTTGAAGATGAATTTGGTTTATCCTTCAAAATTGATATTTGGATGAAAAAAATAACAAGTCTTGCATTTCAAGGCTGTGATCTCTCTGTTCCTTGAATGCTCAGAATGAAGTATTCTCAGGAGGTGCTGTTGTACGTAAGGCTATACATATTTTACATACTTACAGCTATTCTGTAAAGTTTTACAAGCATAATTTTGCAATTTCTGGTGAATGTAACAGGCTTTGGATCTGATCTTTCTCTACATTTACTGAACAATAGCTGGAAATACACTACTAGAGGATTAAAATGAGCTGTGCTTTGTTTAGACTGGGATTTCTGTGTAATCTGAAGGGTAGTTACATTCAGAATGTCCCCAGATTAGTATCAGTTCTAGAAACTCTTGAAAAGATTAAATTACCATTTCTTAACCTTTCCTCCTTGAGTCCAGGCAGACTCAACAAGTCTCTGCCATAGCACTCATTCACAAACTACTCCAATGCTTATTTAGGTTCTAATTGTATTGCAATGGACTAGAGATTAGTGTATTTATAGCATTAAAACCAATGATTTCTTTGGGTTATTTAATAAAGCCATTCATGAAAATGTTGTGCTTCTAAATTGCTCCTATACTGAATCATAAAGCATTCCTGGAATTAACTGTGTACTGAAATTTTGCTATCCATTTGTTTCTGTGAGTGAAGACCATGAAGACAATTAATAATTCTGAACTGAGAAAAATGTGAGAGAACCTTTTTATAGTGAAGTCAGAAACATGTCTAAGAAACAAGGTATTACTGTAATACTGATGTCAGGCATGTATTTGTCCTGGTTTAGGGCAAAATTTGGCCCATGTAGGCCCTTCTTTCATAATTTGCCCTTCTGATGCTGTACTAAGAAAGATTTCCTTTTTCAGAGCACACAGTAAAGCATTATAGTGCTGCTATTATGCTGACCACTAGATTGTAATTGTTGTAATGTTTTAACACTTAAGGTTTTCCTTTTATATATTAAATAAGTTTAGTGTATTGTGTTTCACATTTGAAATTTGCTATATTTATTTTACTATTGTTTGATACACACATACCATTTGGCACTCCAGGCACACCTGGCTGCTGTGGTTGCATATTTACAGCTATTCCATCTTGCAGGGAACTTTTGAAGCAAATGTTATAGATATCATGTCCTCAAATCCTGTCTGATTCCACCAAGCTGTAGCATTTTAACTTCTCTTTGGGCTCTCACATGATGCTCCACACCCATCAGTGTCACTCACACTCCTGTTTGCTCAGTTAGGCTGAAGTTTGCATTGGCTAGAAAAGGCAAGACACCTTCTTTCTGCTGCATGTTTAAACAGGAGTCATTAAAATGTTGATTTCTAAGTCTTTCCATTATGAATTACCTGACATCCTGCTTTGCCCTTATTTCTCTGCTTCTCCAACACTAGCCATGTATAAAATTGTTGAAATGTAAGTGGAAGCTTACGTTTATGCAAAACATGAGCAGATGTTTCCAGCCTCAGAGCATGGGCTTAAGAAGTTCTGACTGTCAAGCGTGAGCAGTTCTCCTCCTCAGATAATCAGATTTAAGGACATTTTTTCTTAAATTACAGTACAGGTAGATTTTATATAACTTCCTGGAAAATGGAAAGTGCATAGTAACCCTTCAGTCAAAGTTTGCATTTTTAAAAAGTATGGCATGACACATTTTAGACTGCTTTTCCTCTTGATAAGCCTAAGGAAAAAGATCAGCATATTAATCTATTTGCTGCATTCTTGGTGAAATAATCCATCAAATTTTAAAAATCTGTCCCCTAAAATATTTATAAGTTTTTTCTAACCTGTTTCTTTAACATTTCAATGCAGGAATGATCATGATATATATAAATTACTAAAATTAGAGTTTCCAATTTTCAAAATATATATGTAATTTTTAAAGGTCTGCTTTTAAAGTGGAAATAGCCTTTTTGCATCTGCTACAGTTAACATTCTTAAAGACCTCATTTGTAATTTTTTATACTGTTTATGTGTCATACATATAGAAGCCTGTATTATCCAGGTAACTGGTCTTCATGTAGATGTAGCCACTTCACACAGGCAGTGAGAAAATTCAAGATGTGTAGCCATATGACTCATCAAGAAACCTCTTCTTTGAATTTAAAACTGATACATCAGATCAATTTGTACACATGAATTTCTGTCAGTGAGGTTTTTTTTTTTATTAAATATCCTATATGTAACTGAACCTTAAGAGCTATGAATTTTCCCAGTCTCTCATAATGATATTAAAAATTTCTCTGATTTTTTTTAGCTGAAATTTATCAAACTTGCGTGTCCTGTCCTTGCATGTATGATCTATTGAATACAAGAAGTATTGCATTATAGCTGCAAACGGTACTCTGGCCTAAATTAGTGGAAAACAGGAGTTATTATTTAAGATGCTATTATCCACACTAAATATTGTATTTGTTTTAAGATATCTAGAATTAATTTTACACCTGATCTTGACCTAAAATTTAGAAATTTTACTGCATAGAAATTTAGCTTTGTTACCTAAAACTTCTGTTACATTTTTTTAATACATCAAAACAAAGATAAGAACAGCTTAGTTTCAATTTACAGCCAAATTAGTCCACCTTGGACACTTTCTTTTTCAGGTTTCACTCTTTTTTCCATTTTGCTTTTCTCAAGTTTCATATAAAACCAGTTGTCCATAAGGTTCTAGAGGGGAAAAGTACAAGCTACTTGTAGTATCATTCAGCATTCTGTTGGTTTGGGATGGAATTAACCTCAGGTGATTTTAGCATGCCTTGATGTCAGAAATAGCACATTTCAGATAGAAATAAAAGGAAGGTACAGACACTCTAGCAGCAGAATCCCTGTTCTTCCCAGTACTATTTCAAAAGAATGCTGTATTTCCCAATGGTTTTTTGATTGCACTTGAAGAAGTATTACCTTGTCTTACTGAGTATTCAATCACCCCTCCAGTATGCACATGGCTCTTTCTATTGTCTGTTCAGAATTGGCTGTTTAGATTTCAATTGCCCTTTCCCATTTACCTTATATTGTTTTACTTTTATGAAAGATTTTACGAAATTTACGAAGATTTTATGAAAGAAAAATGAAATCAAAGTAATGAATTTATCTCCATATGAAGTTATAAAATCTTTAGTTACTGGATTTCAGTCTCTAATTTTCTTTTATTTCTTTTTATAGTTACTTGTGCAGTTCCTCTAGACTAAATATTTATAAAAGCTGGAAAATGTACAATATTTTGAAATATTGCCCCATTTGCTCTCTCAAATATTTGTCTGTTTGAAAATATCTCAAAAACTCTTAGCAAAATTACAGTTTCGGTGACTACTAATATTACTATTTTTGAACATTATTCCTGGATCAGATGCAGTAACTCCCTTGATCTGTCTTAATTTTCAGGACTCTTCAATAGGAACTAGGTGACAGGGTATATTTTAGTTTTCTTTCCTCTGGCCCTTCCCACCCCCAAGCCTCACTGCATTTCCAGGTTTTGAAAAATCAAATGGCAGCTTTCAGTAGTGTATATTCAGCAAATTGATGAGAGCCATGCTCACTCCTACTCAATGACAAAAATATTAGTGTAAAACATGATATGATAAAAACGTATCAAATTGTACCCCAATTTTTTAAAACCAGTGTTTTATTCTTTTGCTATTTTGACTTCACTTCTTTCTGTCTCTATCTTTGCTACTAAGAAGACACTTTAGGTATAGCTTAAGGTGCAAAGGTTGTGGTGTTACTAAATCAATGTTTAATACTGTAAGGAACATGAAAAAGAATAAGCAATACCTTTACTGTTCAGCAGAGGTATTAAGTCTGATTTTGAAAGTTTAAAAACCAGAGATAATATCAAGTTCACTTAACCAGGATAGTGCTGGAATATTAGTCCAAGACTCCTTCACACTCATGCAGCAAATCAGAGCAGACATTCAGACAGATTAAAGGTATGCTCTGCCATCAAATATTTTAATACCAGATACACTTGAATTCTGCAACACTTTAATTCCACAAATCCTGACCTGTCCCTGTAATTCTAAAAGGCAAACACAAATGTGTTAATCTTCTGAGTATATTCCCTTCATGCTGCTGTTGTGACTTTATTTAATACAGCCTACAAAGGCCAGCCTTTTGAATGTACTCTGTAGGTCTTAACCATCAAGTTTAAAACATTTGCTTTCTTAGGGAAATCTCTGTTTAAAAACTAACAGCATTTTCCTCTGGGAGTTTCATAGTGGTTTAGGTTTATGGCTATTCATATCTACAGAAAAGAAAAAATCAGTGCCACTATCTGTGTAAGTGGACAGTCTTCCAGGCTTCCACTCTCACTTAATTGTCTGTATGTAATTTGTGCCTTTCGCTAGCAGTTAGTTTTGTAAAATGTGAATTTTATTCAGCAAAATAATAGACTGTGATCACTATGCTTGTTCATGTAGGCCATTGAATAGCCTTTGAAATATTTTGACCTTTGCTTTAACCTTGTTTTTAAAATAAAGTTTTAAAATCATCAGTTTTAATTTCCACATTTCAATATTTACAGTTCTGCATTATTTCATACATTGATTTTTGTCTATCTGCAAGTCCAGGGCTGTTCCTTGAGATTACTTGCAAAGATTGCTTTCATTTTGAATTTAACATGCAATCTACTGGTGGAGTGAAAAAACAGGGCAGAAAATAATTACAAGTTTAAAAAAGAAGCAAAAAAGGTCAATAATTGTGAGTAGACACTGCAGTTACTGGCTGATCTTTCAGAGACTGTAGAGTTTATTGCTTCAAGGTCTTAGAGGCAGCAGTGAGTGTCAGTAGAGTAAAACATTACTACTTCTATTGTTCTGCTATTATCATTCCATTAGTATAAAGATAGATTGTAGGAAAATGTCATTTGGAGACCAAGTGGAGACTGAGGGAGAAGTATGTATACATTTAAGCATAACACCTTATTATCTTTGCCTGATAATCTTGCATGTTTCTTGGTGTTTGAATAAGAATGAACTATTTATAGGCTCATGTTTTCACAGTCAGGGAATTAAATTATCAGGAAGAGCAAATCTCAGACAGGTGTCATGATTCTGTCATAGCTTAAGGTCTGTAACTAGACTTGTTAAATGACCAAAAATATTCATTTGGAGTACAAATTACCAAGTTTAAAATTTCCACCTTTTTTTTTTATTTCCCTTAGTTATTGAGGCAACATTTTCAAGATACTTTTTATTCCTAGGTTTCTGATGCATCCATTTAGGAGTGAAATCCTACTTGTTTTTCTTACTTTTTAAGAGTAAGTCATTTCATTTTTACCAGTACAGTCTCATGCACTTTCAATTGCAAATTTAGGTTCATCCAAATAAAAACAAGATCAAAATATATACCTCAGGTTTTATGAAAGCTCTTCCAAAATTTTTTGGTGAGCCTTGTCAGGCAGATTACCACAGATTTTTGAACATGCTTTGAAAAGTTCACCCTTTTCCTTGAGGCTAAAAGGTAAAATAAATAAAAGTTACATCTGAGTTGTGGCTGCACTTTTGTAAATGCTTTTCTGTGCCCTCATCTTAGATCCTGCAGCTGAGGCTGGTGTGGCCATATGAATGTGGAAATATCTCCTGTAAGGACTTTCCATTGTAGAAAGTGATCATTTATGTATCTGTTAGATTCCTGTCTTATTGCAGGAATCTGAGGGCTTCTTCTTTCTAAACAGATGCATTTGGAAATAACAGTAGAACCTGTAATAAGTATTACTGCTGTATTCATATCATTAAAAAGCGTTTAAAAAACCCCAAACCCCACTCTGATAGAAGAAATAACAACAGCCTTTATTTAATGGGGAAAAAAAACCACACATAACTTCTGAAAATTCAAACCAACTTTGAGAATCTCAAATTTTTTGTGCAAGGGAAGGCAATGTTTTTTATTTGGCACAGTTTTTATAATCTCATTTGGGATAGCTGCAGGATATATGAAAATATTGGGATTTTCTATTACTATGGTAATAGAAGCAAACAGCATGAGGTGATGTATAGAATTTAGAAATTAGTTTTCAATGTCTTCTACTTTGTGATTCTGTGAAAATCCTAGCTGCTTCTGTTGAGGACAAAGGATTTCTTTAGGGCTTTAGAGTATTTTTAGGGCTCAAGTCTTATCTTCCTTCTCAGCACTATGTAAGGTAAAGTATGTTTCAGAATTTGTCTCTCAATCTAAAGAAACCAGATCAGCAATTTATGTACAGAAATATAGTCTTTCTGGCAGTGCAGCAGGCCTTTAAGCTCTCCTCTTTCAAAGTTATTTTGCCACTAGTTTGATACAAAGAGTAAACACAAACAGTAAAACTATTTGACACAAATAGTGTCAGAACTGTTAGTTGGTCAGAGCTTGGAGAGAGTAAAATATTGTTAAAAAGGAACAGTTATATTAGTAGCCGTGTATTTGAAAATTGTAAGAAGCATTTCTATAAACACTTATAATTTGTACTCTGTGTGTGGCTTTGTATACTTAACATAACACTGTGTAGGAAAACACTGGATTTTGTTTGTGTTGCTAGACCTGCATTTTTTGGTATGAAACTTTTCTATATGTCATCATTATTTTCACTCATCCCTTAATGTTAGCAGGGATTTGATCATTGACCAAACATATGTATGCAAGAACCAAACTACTTGTGACCTACAAGGCCTATAAAAATTGGCTGCTGGATCACTTTTTGAAGAGTTGAATGTATTTAGAAAGTAATTAGTTTGAGAACACTTCAAGTTTATTGTGGTCATCCTTAACAAACAGTCAAACTTGTAGTTAGGTCCATCAGAAAATAAATAATATTTGCTAATAAAAATGCAGTTGCAGTGAACTTTTATCAGGTAAATTGCTTCCCAAATTAAACCTGTAATAGCCCTTTAAAGTCAACTGCACTTAAAAAGCAGTGGATTTGGATTATATTTCATGACTTTAATGTTCTGGGGTGAACTCAGATTCTTTCTTCTCTTTTGGTACTTGTTACCAAGTAACTACTTTTCTAGATTAACAGTATCTTACATTAAAATTCAAGGTAAAAATTGAGCTCTTGTGGTGTCTCCTTAGACTCAGACAGGCATTTTGGCCCATATATCAAAATAAGTGTTTTGTTTTGTTTTATTTGTCTGTTTTTTGTGAATTTGACTGGAGATCTTCCCTGGACAGACTAATCTCTCTAAGTGGTCGGGGGTGAATATGTTTTCAGGGGAGCACATAAAGTTGGGTCTTGCAAGGTAATTTTGTCTCCCTGATGGTAAAGGATGCTTAAAGAAACCACGTCTGAATAAGTAATCCCATGGATCACAAAAGGTATCGAGAAAAGTTGTCTGAACAATATGGTTCATGTGACATATTTCAGTTTAAGTTACTGTTTTCTTTTGAAAAATATTAATCTGTTAGCATAAAGTTTAGTACTGAAAAAGTTTCCTCTAAATAATTGGAATGCTCATCTTGGAAACTTTTCCAATACTTTTGTGTAACTGTTATTAAAGAACTGGGATGGTTTCCAGAGCTTTCCCAAGTCTTTAATTCTGTATTGACAAACATGTTAATATAATTTCTGCTAACCTTATACTGCTCCCGATTTTAAAATCTCTTTTGACTTGTAGTCTATTTTTGGTTTTTTTTCATTCCTTTTATTCTTTTCAATCCTGCTCTGGATATTCTTTGTCAAGAAAAGTGATGAAAATTTTCTGAAAGAATTGCCTCCGAGTTGTATTTGAGAAGATCAATTGGTCTGGGGGAAAAAAAAAATCCTGGATAATTTTCTCAAAACTAGTATTGGAAAAATAGCATAGTCTACATGTGTTGACTTAGTTTTATTAAAAATCTTCTGTATTTTCCAAGAGCTTGAGATTAGTTTTTTAGAGGTGTATATTGGTTTGACAGATATTTTTGCCCCACAAATGAAAGTAGACATATTTACAAAGAAATAGTGAACTTCCTTGCAAGAAAATTCTTGCATTTCAGTTTATTTACTGTCTAGCTACTAGGATTTCAAATAGCCATCAGACTCAGCAGGTGGTAAAGATAGTACATCAGACAAGGATTCAAAAGAAGAAAATATGAAGACAAAGTATAGAAGAAGTCATTCCTGCTCTGATAATTCAGGAGCCCATATAAAAGACTTTGGAGAGATAGATTGATATTCCAGTCTTTGCAACTATGGTTGTTTAGCTATTTGTTGTGATTAAATAATTAAATCTTTTCTATTTGCCAGTGGATTTTGAAAGCTGCATATGTACTTTTTCATTTGTCAGATAGAATGGGTAAGCAATTTTTGGCATGTGTATTATTTGCTAGGTACTCATTTTATTTATTGTGTGAGATATTTTTATAGATAAATGATAAGGTATATGCCCATTTGGTTGACGGGACATTTTGAAAAGGAAAATAATAAACAAATAATAGAAAAATCACAGCTCGTACTGATCATCCAGTGTGTATTCTTCCCTGTAGGAAGGCACGGATATTCATGTAAATATCAATTACTAGTGGACACTAAGTATAACAAAGTGATGTTAGAATATTCAAGAGAAAACAAGAAGATGCTTATAGTAAAGTACTTATATTATGGAAGTGGGAATGTCAGACAGAATGTGCCATTTTTCCAGCCAGTGCTAAGTAGAACTAAACCTTCACCTGTCTCTCATAAAGTACCAAGCAAAGATATGGAGATGAGTCAGAAAGCCAAACCAAAATTATTGATAGAATGTATTTTCTTAATTTCCAAATATATGTGAAGCTTTTAATGCAAGGTGCCTTCCCTCATGTCCATTCCACATTCTAGGCAGAGAGGATGAGATGCCACATTGTAGAATCATTGATTTATTTTATTTTTCCTGTGAACTCAAATCTTAGCTAAGACAGGATTGATCTAAGACTGTAGAAACTCATAGTTCTTGGCTTTCAGCCAGCACTCATGTTAAAACATTTATGGAATTAATGATAAATTTCTTGTACAACTGTCTTTTTACATCTTGATTCACTAGACTGAAGTGTAGGAAGTAAGTGTCAATGGCAAATAACAAAGTAACTATTTCAAAGAGCTGCCACCTGCCTTACATTTTTACAAATCGTTATAGACTTGAATTGTTGAGTCAGGGAAAGTGCTTTTCCTGCTGATGTATAACATGGCTATGTGCAAAAGCTGAAATTGTCTTTGTGTTCACGCAAAGTTTCTTGTACTGACTGTTAAAGACCGTAGAGATTTTACAGGGCTTTTTTTTTTTTTTTTTTTTTTTTTTTTTTTTAGTTTTCCTGTTATGTATTTTAATGCCTGTGAATGCCATGTTCCTTTGATGTTCCACAGATTTCATGAAGAATGCAAGACTAAGTAGAATGTGAAAGCTATATAGCTTTATTATAGTTTGATTTCAATTGTTGGTTTTTATGAACCCATTCACAAGAAAAACTGGTAATTTTTTTCCCCTGACATCATTGTTGCTTTCAGTGGGGAGAATGTAAAAGGCATGACTTGGAAAATGACATTTTCCTTACCTTTTTTTAATTGCACTATTTATACAGCACAAGCAAATACACTTTTTCTGATGTCTGGTCCTGCTTAATGGGGATCACAGTGTCAAATTGCATTTTGACACAAGAAATATAGATGGGAAGTTTATGCTGAATGAGATAACATTACCTGTATAAACTTTGGCACCTTCTCATTGATATGCAAGTTTGTTCTGCAATTTTGGAACTGATGGTAAGGTTCTAATTAGTCTCTAGAGTATTCTTGTGGACAACAGATTTCTCATTAGTCTATGAACTGTCCATGAAACTAATAGGCTATTTCTTGTGTCTAATGTGGAAACTGAAATGACACATGTCAATTTGCCTTCCAGATGTTGCAACTGCCTGTCCAGATAAAAAGTCCATCTTAATGTATGTGACTTCGCTCTTTCAAGTCCTGCCCCAGCAAGTCTCCATGGAAGCCATCAGGGAGGTGGAGATGCTGCCACGGCCCTCAAGGATCACTAGAGAAGAGCACATAGAAGTACATGAACAGCATTTTTCGCAAGAAGTGAGTTTCCCTTTTCTGCTTTCATCTTGTTGCTCTAAAGGGGTTGTTTCCCTGCCTACCCCATGAGTTTGGTGTTAAATGGCCAGTGGAAGGCAAAAACCCCATGGGCGTAATGGGCAAGGTCTCATCAACAGGCAAGTGTACTTCTCTGCATGTACTTTCATACTGGTTTTCGTCTCACACCAGGCTCTTTTAAAAATTACTATTCAGCAAGTAAGTGCTTTGCACTTCAGTTGTACAGCATTGTGCATTTTGATGGTGACAGGATGCCTCAAGGAAAAACAAATCTGGGGAGGCTTACGTTTAAAAGCAGATAGAAACATCTTTACCTTTTTAGAGAATAGCTGTTGACATTTCTCCATAGTCATGATACATTTTTAATTTTTTAGCATTTTATTTACAATGACTTGCATTTTAAAATAATCTCTTCTCAGTTTACTGTTGTCCTCTCAAAAAACTCATGTCATAATTGGAATTAATTTATGATTGCACTGTCAGTTTTGTTTCTTACTGAAATCATCAGCCAGCCTCTGCTGAAGTGCTTAGTGCATTTTAGGCCTAGTTTACTTGTCTGAATTTAATCTGTTTGTTGGGTATGGGATGCTCACTCTCTTTTAGAGTACTGAGCAGATAACTATTGGCTCTGTTTATTCAAGATGTGACAAAAGATCACTTACTTTTTGAGCCTCTGCTTGTAAATTATAAAGAAGCTTCACTTTACATTGGTATTCTGCTGGTGTTGAGTCCTGACAGTTTGTTGCTTTTGGAAAAGGTGTCAGATTAAATGAGAGGTTTCCCATTTTGCCTGCTGAATACCAACACTGTCCTTGAAAAATTGACCTTCCTGCTTCTTTTTCTTCAGTTGCTCTTAAAATCAATATTTACCTCTACAATGCATGCTCCTACCCATATGTGCATTCTAATTTATTCGTAGATCACAGTCAGTGTACCCCAGGGACCTTCGCCTTCTCCTAAACCGCGGTTCAAAAGTTACGCGTATGCACAAGCTGTGTATGTCACAACCCCTGAACAAAAAAGGAGGCAGGTTCCTCCACAGGTCTGTCAATATTGCAGTTTTTTGAGAGAGTTGTTTTGTTAAGCTCATGCTTGGAGTGAAAGAGCTTGTGCATTTTGCTTCTGTCTGATCTTAATGACCTGCTTTTTCCAGGACTTTTTTCTGTCGAGTGGTTACTTTCTCCTGTTTATTTCTGCATGGCTGGCAATAGCTGTTGTGCTGATTGTAGGGGATGATTAACATTCAAGCACTGCTGTTTTAGAATCATAAACTTCTTTGTTCAGACATTTTTGAAAATAGTACATACAATGCCTTAAAAAGTATTAGAAGAACAAATCTAACATAAGCCATATTTGGCATCTATCATATTACAGCCTCAGGTTTAGTTATAGAAAAAAAAAGAGCCATTGGCTTTCTCTTTCTTTTTCTAACCCTTCCTATTAAAGAAAATAGTAAGTGATAGCATTTCTCAGAAGGTTACTGTAGTTGTAAAAAAGGTAAAACAAACATTGAATTTAACCCTGGATTATTAGATTACAACTGTTGGTCATTTTTATCACAAATGGCATCTTGCTGGTACTGAGGTTAAGGGGTTATATTTGATTTTTACTTACTTGTTTTATTTTATTTTTTTACTTTTAAATAGCAGGGGTGGTTTAATAAAACTTGTTTCAAGTAATCCTTTTAATGAAAATTTCAGTAGTTGAATGTTTATAACTTTTGACAAGTATGAGACCCAAAGGTCACATTGTGTACTGCAATGTGCTTTCCTTTATTACTTCAGGGAGAAAAGATCTGTGTGTATGTGGCGCTACAGTTTGAGTTTACCTCTGGGTACTTAATTCTGTCTAACATCTAAAAATCTATTGCAAAATTATACTTCTAGTCAACACTGTGCATTCAAATCTACTGTTCAAGTGACAGGTATTTTATTGAATAATGACTTTCTTTAAATACTCCAGGACAGGAACCCTGTGCACACAAGCATGAGCCCTGCTACATTATTCTAACATCAAATGTGTTTCAGTGATGAGTCACACAGCTTTGAAACAAGATGTTTAAAATTATCATAATTGTTTTGTTCTACTTAGATACTATACAGATATTTTAGAGTAACTAAGTTATTATATAGGATAGACTTTTTCTTTTTCTTGAGGTACTTTTATTGTGATCGGTTGTAAGTTTTGTCAGCACCTCCACCATCAAAAGAAATGTTTAAACTGAAACAAATGAACTCATTTCTACAAAGCATGGTTGCTGAAATTTACTAAGATATAATTTGGTTATTCAGTCCCCATCTTGCATTCCAGTTTTCAGAGCTCTTCTTCCTGAATTTGGAAGCTTCATCTACTACACTTTCATGCAAGAATTAATAATATAATATAATAATTCTACCAATTTGGCAAAAGCTGAAGACCTAACCACAACCTGAGCCAAATTGTACTACAGACACAACATATATTAACAAATGGAAAGCATTCACTTAAGAATCCTTTGGCAAAACCACCAGGCAAATTCTCATTATAATCAAGATAAACTTGAATTACAAATAATAGCAATTAATAACCCTAATCAATATATGGAATTCTAAGTCAGTGATTACTTTTTGCCTTCAGCTATGTATTTCTAAAGAAAAGCTGTTGTCTACCTATTAAAGCAAGTTTATAATTCTAGTTTAATAATGGTTGATAATTTTTTTTCTCCAGATACATGGGGCTGGTTTAACTTAATAATCCCATCTATTTTAACTAAATAAAATAAATATTATTTCCTTTTCATTTCTTAGTAGCCTTTCAGTTTTCTGCCAGCTATATTATGATTTTTGGATACCATTATAAATAATGCAACTGTCTTAAAATTTTCAGTAAAATCTAGTTCTCTAGGGGTCTGCAATAAAGAAATCAAGAGGAGTTCAACTTTTTTTTCTCTTGGATTTTGTAAAGTTTAAAAAGCTGACTCTCATCTAGTTATCAAAGAAAAATTTATTACATTTAGTTGACTGTTGCCTGCCAATTTTCATGGTATTTTTGATGCTGTCATGGAGAAGCAATTTTCACAAAGCATTTTGGTCTTCTGTTGAAATCATAGAATCATTCTTTCTTTCTTTCTCAATCTCTGCAAACTTTCAGCTTATAGGACTTAAATATTATAATTTCCCCAAAATAATCATAATTAAATAAGACTTCTTTCCAAAGCCTTTATCATGATCCTGCAAATTTGACCAAAATATGATTTCTGATACATGGCATACATTTGCTTCATATGTCAGTTGTCAGAAATTGTAAGAGATAGGAACTGTGATTCTCTGAACTCTGTATTGGCAAGAAGGAATAACATTTCCTTTCACATCATCATTTGTCAAAGTTCTTTCTCTTCTATCTTTTACCTTTGTCTATTCTTTTATGTCACATTTCACTTCATTTCACTTCCCTTATCTTTACTCCTAGTAGCTTCACAACCTGTGTGCCTTCAAATTCACCTTTCCTTTCTGAATTCTTCCTCTGTCACTCAGGAGGGTACTTGCAAGATCTAGTATTTCCATTGTGCAAATTATAGCCAGACAAGTTTTGCTTTTTTTAACTGTGACATTTCTCAAATTCAAGGACAATCATGTTGTCCTTGAATCAATCAGGCAAACCTGTTCACTCAGTGCCTTCTTGTTTGGTCAGTGCTTCACCACTTCTGGTTGAACCAGTGAAGAATTTTCAAATGCCAGAGGTAACATGAACAGCAGTTTTTCTGCTAAAATTCAAGAAGTTTTCCTCCTTTACCTTTTTTACTTAGACAGTGTTCATAAACTCATGAAGATCTTGGGACAAGAATCCACTTCTCAAACCTGAATCCTTGAATGTCCTGAATGAAAACTAAAAATGGTCCAACAGAAAATATTTATGTTGACAGATTTTAGATTAGCAGTTACCACTTGGCAATTACAGAAGGCTTGCCTGAATTTGCAGGTCTGTATTTTGTCTTGTATGCATTCTCTGTAATAAGGCTTCACTTAGAAATATCCAACTTAATGTACAAATTAGAGGATCCTCAAGTTAATTTTCTGAGACATTTCAAAATCTTCATTTAAAACTACTCATTGTCTTCTGTTTATTTTTATGAAAACACTGGGATTTGCATAATTGATTTATCTCGTTGAACACCTAAGAAGAATGCTGTGTTTACTTTCCGTTTTGGTTTATCAGAGCAGTTCCTAGTATTGATCCCAGGCAAAACTCCTATCTCGCTGCTTTCATTCTTACTTTCTACCTCCACAGCACATAAAATATACGGCCTTAAATGGGTTGAAGGTAAAAAAGAAATTGTGAAACACTGAAGTACCTGGAAAAGAAACTTTTTATGATATGGAATAGTAGAATCATTTAGTTTGGAAGAGATACGTAAATATGAGTCCAGCTTACCCTAACACTGACAAGTCCACCTGCAGGCCTTTTAAATTCCTTCAGGGTGGTGACTACCACTTCCCCAGGCAGACTGTTCTGGTGCTGGATAAACCTTATAGTGACAAAATTTTTCCCCATGTCCAGTCTGAACCTCTCCTGGCACAGCTTGAAGCCATTTCCTCCTCTTCAATCACTTGTTATGTGGGAGAAGAGGCCAAACTCCACCTCACTACAAACTCTCTTCAAATAGTTGTAGAAAGCAATAAGGTCCTCAAGGTCTCCAAGCCTCCTTTTCTCCAGGCCAAACACTCCCAGCTCCCTCAGCTGCTCCTCATCAGTCCTGTGCTCCAGACCCTTCCCCAGCTCTGTTGCCCTTCTCTGGACCCTCTCCAGCCCCTCAATGCCTTTCTTGTAGTGAGAGGCCCCAAACTGGACACAGGATTTGAGCTGTGGCCTCACCAGTGCCGAGTACAGGGGGACAATCCCTGCCCTGGTCCTGCTGCCACACTATTGCTGATCCAGGCCAGGTGCCTTTGGCCTTTCTGGCCCCCTGGGCACACCTGGCTCATGTTCAGCTGCTGTTGACCAGCATCCCCAGATCCTTTTCTTCTGTGCAGCTTTCCAGCAACTCTGTCCCAAGCCTCAAGACTTTCCTGGGGTTGTTGTGACTCAGGTGCAGAACTTGGCACTTTGCCTTGTTAAAACTCATGCAACTGGCCCATCAATCAGCCTGTCCAGATCCCTCTGCAGGGCCTTCCACCCTCCAGCAGATCAATATGCCAACCCAACTCGGTGTCACCTGCAAACTGAGGGTGACCTCTACTCCTATTGAAAAAACAGTGCTGAAAATACAAGCATTGAAAAAATGGGGAAGAACAAAAATCTGTGAGTATTTTGAGACTCGTACTTCTGTAAATAAGCTTCTCACAGCTCCTTTCAGAAAGGTGAGTCTGTGAGTTTGGCTGCCTTAAATTAGCTATTCAAAATCAAACCCATTGATCTCTATGATTGTTGATTTTTGTTCCTTTGGCAGGAGTTACATTTTCTTCATTCCACATTGTATGAAATACAATTTGTGTGCAGAATTAATCTTTAACATTCAAACTGACAAGCTTCAGTATATTTGAATTGAAATAATTTGAGATGAAGCAGTGGTAAATTGGCACAGTATTCTCTGGCACATGATGATTTGATTTGGGCCCTAAGAATTAGGTGCTTCACCTCAGGCTTCAAACTTGTCATTATTAGTTTGCGAGAAATTCATAATGATCCAGTCATTACTTGTGTTTTACAGGAATATTGTAATGCAGTTTGCTTGTTTTCTGAGTTTTTTCAATGGGGATTTTACCAAGTTTCTATATGGGACTTTGTCAGTCAGTTCATAACTATAATAATTAACTTGAAAAGTAACTAAAAGCTTCTTATAAAATAAGTTGAATTTATTCCCACAGCACAGAACCCTCCTGGCAGTCTTGCCCTTGAGAATGGTGGTTTTCTAGACCCTTAATTTCCCACACTCTTGGTCTTCTGAGAACAATTTAACTTCTTTAAAACTGCTGCGAGACCTCCTTTCTGGCACTCTTCAGAGTTTGTCTGTGCCACAGAATTTAGTGGTACAGCATCACAGGATTGTTTTATTGTTCTCCTTTGTACTAAACCAGATCTTTCTTTTTTTTAGAAGCTGTGATCTAGGTATTGTCGTTTACCTTATGGTAAAGTCCTCTTTTGGAGAAGTATCAGGAGACAGTTAAGTACAGCCAAATAGAAGTTTAGTTCCAAATTTTTGGTAATATTTCTAATGTAAGATACTTATCACAGAAAATATCATGTTGTGTCAGCATTGGGGGAGTTTATGACATCATTTAAAGAAGAATTTGGGAAACTTCAGAAATACTGAATTATCTGCACATTTAGTCATTAGATCATGATAGATATAATTTGGGCAACGAGTGTAATGATAGTCCCAGGTGTTAGCCTGGGTATTCTCATTTAAATAGAAACTTTCAGAAAGCTAGGAACTGTTTCTATAGAGATAAGTGAAATCCCTAGGATTTAGGCTCAGCACAATAAAATAGTGAAATTTGCCAACAGAGGTCAGAACAAGGAAATGCATAGATGGAAAAATCAAGCTGAGTGCAAGTTTTCCTGATTTCTTAGGGAGCTCTCCTGGATGCCATGTGTTCAAGAAACAGTTTGAAAAATGATGAAGCAAACATTTTCAAGTGTGTTTATGTATTTTTCTATTTTCAATAACAGTTTGGAAAATAGATGGCTTCTTGTCTGAGCCTGGAGGTCTGTCAAGATGACAGTTGTTTCCTGTCACTGCTTTGTGTGTAGACACCAGCAGCTGTTCTAACTCATTTTGTGTGTGTGTGTGTTTTGTGGGGTTTCTTTGGTGTTGTGGTTTTTTTTTTTGTGTGTGTGTTTTTGTTGGGGTTTTTTTGTTTGAATGTTTACTGTAGATTCTTTTTCAGAGTTTTTGTTGTCAAAGAAGTCAGTACTCTTACAGGTAAATGATAACTTATAGCGGATCTAGTTTCCAGTATATCAGAGCTTTTAGTCTACCTTATTTCACACATTCATTTGGTTTCCCACAGAGCTGAGCTCATAAGGTCTCAACTTCCCTGCCGGGGCAGAGAGGTTGCTGCTGGTCCAACCACCAGGTTGAGCTCTGCCACTGCTTTGCATTTACAGATGTTGGACATCACTGCCCACGATTCTTAGGCATCACCTGCTACTTGTCTCCACACCTCTCTGTTGACCAGCAATAACACAGGAGGAAATGCTATGAAGCTGCAGCAGGGGAAGCTCAGGGTGGACATGAGCAAAGGGTTCTTCACTGAGAGGATGGTCAGTGAGTGGAAAAGGCTCCCTGGTGAATTGGTCATAGCACCAAGCCTGTAAGAGTTTAAGCAGGGTCTGGATGTTGCTCTTAGTCATATGCTTTAACTTTATGTAGTCCTGTAAGAAGCAGGGAGATGGAACCAATCCATCCCGATTTGGGATATTCTATAATTCTCTGATCTACAGGGTCTTTTCTTACTTCCAGGAGCTTTATTCTAGTCAGCATCTTTTCCACCTTATTTCCAAATCCCATTCTCTTCCTTGACACACAATTTTTTCAGGATGCTTCTTTTCATCAGCAGGTGATCTTTGCATAACCATGAGACCACAGCTTTCCCAGTCTAAACAGTCTCTGGGCAGAAGCACAACTCATGATAAGCCTCACCAGGAGTGCTTCTGTCTGCTGCCTCTTCAGTAATGGAAGGATTTAGAGCATGATAAACCATGTCTAGACCATTTGTTAGCAAAACTTACAACCAGTCCCAGCTGCTTGTAGCTGGCAAGTAGTGGGAATCAGCCCAGGAGCTCAGAGGTGCAATTTCAGGCTTTCAGCTGCCTCTGCTCCAAACATCTTTGCTCAGTTATCTAATCCCTGTACAAGTTCACTAGTGAAGGTGGAGGCTTTTCCACCTCTAATGGATACTGACAATTCTTTAGTTTGTCATAAAAACTGATAACTTACTGACCTTCCCATCCCTTTTTAACTTTGGCTTTTAATTGACCTTAAAAAACATGTGAGATAAACCTTTATTTTTTATGTAAGACTTTATCAACTATAGTTTTTTTCCTTAAAATAGCTGTAAAGCTTGTTTAACAAGGGGCACTGGAAATGTAATGTGGAATTTCCCATGTGATCTGTGAATGTATTCCTTACCGACTGACAAGAAACAGTAACATGTTTTTCATAAAGTAAAAATTCCTAGATAAAATCTATCTGCTGTATATTCAGATTGAATCCAGTAACTGAATAAATTGATAATAATAAATGCATAATCATGCATGTACCTATAACTGTTTGGAAATATTTAAGAACAAAACCATTTTCTAATAAGTAAACTTGATTTGCATTAAAGTGGAAGGATTCTGTAATTTTTTTTTTCCTATTAGAAACATGGAAATGTTATACCAGTAATTTCCTGATTACATTATTGGTGAATGTATTTTTGAACAGATAGGTGTACATACTTTCAATAACATACTTTTACCTTGACTATTTTTTTTCTTACAGGTTATTTTTAGGTGTTTGTAACTACCTTCAGAGCTATTTTAAGTTCTATCTGTATTTTTTTTTTTTTGAAAAGCACACAACAATAGTTTCTTAATTTCAAATTTGAACAGTGATACAACTGCTTCTTTTTTAGAAAAGTCTGTTTTAAAAGTTCTAACCTGTACTGAAAATCTGGTCCTGCCAAATTTAAAACCTTGTTAATATGTGTGAGAGGATTCACTTAATTTCACTGAATTTTGCAATTTCAAGTATTTTTGCCTCTCTTATTTTGGAAAGAAACCTCTTTTGTATTGTTGCTAACTAGCTTAATGTTTGAGACCTACAATAAGATATTTTAAAAGGTTCTTTTAAGTAATTTTGTGCCACTGAGTCTCTTGAACATAAAGTATGTGTAAGGTATGCTAAAGATGGATGTAGATACGGCAAATAAGGACACATATTCATTTACTGTGAACATTTTATTTTTTTCATATCCATATTATCTAAAATAGTAAATTAGTAAATTTGAATCCCCCTTCTGGCCTGTAGAGTTTAGGCAGCAGTGCAGAATTGCTTGTATCAGCAGTGGATTTGATGCAAAGGGAGGGCTAGATAAAACATAGGACATGATGATAATGAAAATCCTTACTGGGAAACAGACTGTTCATTTTTTCTTAATCTGAGGACTGAAATTGAAGTAATTTGAGGATTTGTACAATTTGAAGTACTTATGCATCCCCATATCAAACACTTAAGAAAGGCCTTTCACTTTATGCACACAAAAAAGTGAATTTATGCTGAGATTCAGAAAGCAAGCAATTAACTCTTTGGACTTTCATTACACCTATTAAAACCTCTGAAATGAAAAAAAAAAAAAAAAAAGAAAAAATATATATGTATATCTCATGTCTTTTGAAAAACTTCTCAAATCAACAGGACAGTTTAGCACACAAAAGCAATTTAAAGTACTTTTCTAGAGATAAAGTTATAGCATCATTACAAACAGCATTATTGTTAAAATTTTACTCATCTCTGTATAGCACGTGAACTTCTCCATAGTATGATGAAATCTTGCTTCATAATTTTAGATAGTATTACTTTATTTAAAACTTAGTTTATTAAGAATTTTTAATTCTCATTAATCTATATAGATTTGACATTAGTAAAATCAAAAAGACATCAAAGATGAGATTGTCTGGTTATATGCGAATCTTGTAATTTTTGTGTGTCCTGTTGAGAATTATTACCAACATGAGAAAAAAAACTCCAAACCCCTGATCCAAAGAAATCCTACAATATTGATGTAGCAGCAGCAGCACATTTTATTCATGTGCTCAGGAACAGGAGAGAAAATTTTGTTTAGAGCCTCCTTGTTTTCACTGGCTTTGCTGGCTCTCATCAATGAGAGAGGCTTCCTTGGCCCCAGCAGTTTCATCCTATCTTTCTCTGACTTTCTGTGCAGTGTGACAGGATAATTCACTTTAACAGCTGATGGCTTGCAGAGATTACCTGCAGTGTTGGTTAAACATACAGGAATATGATGAAAACATTAAGGATTGCATTTGCCAATTAAAAGTAATTGAATTTTAATTACAATACTTTTAAATTTCCTGTCCTGTCTTACACCATCACGTGGTTGAATTCTATACAGCTAAAATAAAACCCATGAGGGTTTCAAAAAATTTGTGCAGGATATGCATTGTGCCAGCTGTAGCTGTGACTCTGAGGAAATAGCCTTGTGTTTTACTCCAACAGAAAGTGTTAAGACCTCTGCGGAGAAAACTTTTGTGTCCCTAGTGCAGCATAATACTCTTCATGGTAAAATCTAAAATATTTTTGGTGTGTTACAAATGGTTCTATTGATTTTGAGAAGTGAAGGAACAATTAATTCCCCACTCCCATGCAGGGCCAATGAGATTTTCTGCTTCCATAGTGTCCTTTTTCCCAGATCATTGCTCTGTGAGATAGTGGATAACCATTTTTTTCCTGTTGTGTTTAACAATGCCATTAGAGCTGTCTGTTTTCAGGGTCTGTAGGAAGTGCTGTGGATTGTTTGTGAGTTCACATTTGTATGGCAGGGAGGTCTGCATGTTTACCCAAAGTGGTTACCTTTGGAAAGGCTGGATTGCTGATCTCTACTGATCATGAAAGTCCTGATTTCTTTCTGTCCTTCAATGATTTTGATGCAACAGAAGCTGTGTCTTGTAATGCTTCTGTAGAAGACTCTCTCTCCAAGATACTGCAATGTGTATTTTTTTAAATTTTGATTTGCATATACAGACTTTAGATCCAAGTGTAGAAAAGAAAATATTCATAGATTTTCCATGTTTATTTCCTACAGGAAAGGCATCTGTCTCTATGTACAGTAGTATTAAAGAATTTTGCTTTATAGTTTTCTAAGATCTATAAGTATTCTAATCAGTATTATTAATACAGATATGTCAGCCTGTGGTGATCAGTGAGCTAACGTGTCCTGGTTTAGGGCAAATTTGGGATAAAATCTCAACAGGGGTTTCCTCTAGAAAGCAAATTCAAGTGGCCTCTCCCCCAGCTGGTTCAGGAAAAGATTTCCTTGGAGAAAAGTGGAAGAAAAACTGTTTCTTTAACAGGAAAAGCATCCACCATCACAAAAAATGAACAATGTTAAACAATAAGACTACTAAATTAAACAGAAGGAAAAAATTTCTTACACTAACCTCCACCCCTAGACTTCCACCATAATTACAATAAAAAAGGAGGAATAAATTATACCTTTTAAAAGAAAAATACTTTTGGGGTGGAGGGTAACAAACAATTTTTATATGTTCAAAATTTATTTAAAAATTCCAGTCCTGAAAGAATAATAACACATAGCAAAAATAAGGACTTCAAAAATATAAAAATTGTATGGAACAACATGGTGTTTGTACAGAAGGCATTTGTTTTGTTAGAACTTAATTAAGGTGTAGCAAAGAAATAATAGATATATTTTGATGTAATAAATAATCCTTAAAAATTAAAAAGGAAAATTTAATTGTTTGATGGTGACGTCATTAGAGCAGAAGCAGTAGTTTAAATAAACTATGGATGACATAGTGAGGCGTCAAACTTTAAAAAGCAGATGTATGTTTTTAAAGAGTACAAAATGGAATTTTCAAAAAAAATCAAAGTTATTACTTGAAAACAGTAGCAATCTCTTATGGAATTAGTTATGATAACCTTTTGCAAGCACTTTGGAAAGTATTTTTAAAAAATATGCTTACCTCCTAAGCATGAATAAGAAAAAAGGTCTCGTTTAAGTTAAAGCCAAGCTCCCATTAATATATAAATATATGCTTGTTTAGAGGAAGTTGAAAGCACAAAAAGTATAGACAGGTGAAAGTATGATATGCAGGTTTTATGTTTGATGTTTATGCAGGCAGTCTTCCAGGTTTATATTTTCCTACCTTCTTTATTTCTGCTGTAATCTTTCCAGATTTCTCTCTTTGGTATTTGCATCCTATCTAATGTAATGATATTTGCAGCTTCTATCAAAAAGGCTTTTTATCTTCATTTGAACAAAATGACGAGTGACTTATGAACTATTTGTCCAGTATATTGTTTGTATCAGCTTCTGAATTGCCAATTCTTACCTACTAGGGTTGATATATTTTCACTCTAGAAGTATATAAAACATTTTCCTATCTTTCCTTCTGAGAGGTCTTCTGTCTAGTAGTTTGAAGTGGTTTGTGCTTTGTTTGGTGGACAACACATATCAATTTCAGCTCTGTATTTTTTTGCAAAAAAAAGCAAGTCTAATATTGATTTTTCTCTATTTTGTATTCTAATACATTACTCCTGGAGTACCAACAAAAGAATTTTTAAAATAATTCTGTCAAAATAGTCTGACAAAAACAAACAAAGAACATAAACCAGAAAAGGGAGAAGGAAGTGAGGGAGAAGTGGGGAGAGATAAAACGTTCTAAAGATTATTTTACAAAATAAAAAAAAAAAAAAAATCATGCATACACTGATTGTGTCAGGAGCATCACATACAGGGGGCAGAAACTTCAGATGCAAGTCAAAGACTATCAGTGAGATGAGGGGACTTCCTGACTTTGAATTTAACAGTAGAATCAAAAAATAAAGATTCTAGAGCATTTTGTCCATTCTGAAAAGTATTGAGGTATGATAACAATAAATGACTACATGTTTGCATAAGTTTTCCCACTTCAATTTCATTTGCCAAATGAATTAGAAAGTACAATTCCAGAGCACAGTATGTGTTGTATGTTACTCCAGCCCCTCAATGTAATTTTCTTCAGTATGATTACCTTCTTAAAAGTGTCCTCTAGTCTATTTATAATTGACTACTCCCTTCCAGAATACATTCAGTTTCTGTCCAGTATCTTTGGTCCTAAAAATTACCTTCATTATTTCTCTGATCTCATTTACTTCTATTCACACTCTTAATCACAGTGCTCTTGTGTCTTCTCTACATCACCAAGGAAATGCTTTCTCTGTTATGCCATGCCATCTTTTGCTACTTCTCATTTTCTCATGGTTCTCCTGTCCCTTTTAAATTCAGTCTCAAAATCACTCTCTTCTGCAATGATGGCTTAAACCAAGTTTTAACTCGTTCATGTTCAGCCTCCTAATTTTCTGAGTTTTAACTTCTCCTTTTACTCTTTAGCCTTGTTCCTGGCTTTTTTTCCCCTTTCTGTGAATATACATGATGGCAACTGCAGTGAATATGCTATTTAATACCTACAGCTTAGAGCCATTCATTATATTTTAGTGAATATGAGTACATTTATAAATGATATGGGGAAGGAAAATATTGCTTGGCAAAATTTAACTTGTAAGGCACCTATAATTCTTTTCTGCCATATCAGCAATATCAGTTAAAAGCATTTGATTACATATTTGGAGATTCAGTTTCAACATTCTGGTAATTATTTGAACAGCAAAAATAGCTAATTTATTTCTAGAAGAATGTACTATGAATAAACAAATAAATCTCAACAAGTGTGCAATTCCAGAAGTAAGAAATTGTTTTTTGCTAGATAAGATAAGAATAAATTGTTTTTTGCTAGATAGATAATAATATGGTTTTGAAATGGTACATTTATAATGTATTTTTTAAACTGACAATTTCAGAATTACTAGTGTCTGTTAGGAATTTTGTAGCTACAAAGCTACATATTAGTTGCACATTGTCTCTATAATGAGAATTTAGAAGCTTGTAACTCATTGGTTCATTCCTACCTCTTTAGTAATTGTATCTGACTATATCTGAGTATTCTCACCACTTATTCTCCACTGATTCTCCACTGATTTGTGGCTCAGAAATTTCTTAAGATGGCATCTTCTTATTTGAAAGTCCTCAGTCGATTTTTATCCTGTTCTTCTATCCACTTACTGCTCTCTGTAAGCATTTAAGAAAGTTTTCTATATAGCTTTCAGTATTCCAGGACTTCTTCATAGTTCCCATTCTTATCTTTTGGACATATTTTAATATTTTCTGTATTAATACCCAATTTATAAACCTGAAGCTCTGGATTCAGAAGAGGAGAAAAACCCCATTGTGAGATGATTCGTTATAATTTTGACTGATTCACAACTTTTGATTTATTATTCAGAGCATGTAGCGACAAGAAAGGTAGTTACACTACAGAATTGTAAAAAAAAAAACCCAAACATTAAATCACTTGATCCTTTTCTGTAACAACCTTTTGGTTGGTTTTTAATTTTAAATTGAAAATATATTCATTGCAGTGATTTCTATTGAAGAAGGAGAGCCTCTTTAATAGAAACTAAAATACACTTTGAGAGAGTTTAAATACAAAATGGATAAACTGCATAAGAGCCATGAATGGGATATTCAGCTTATTCAAGCAAATTTCACTACTAAGATTTTAGATGACATTGCAAAACCACCTATTTTAATAATTCCTTCCAACTCTAATAGCACAATTCAGCACATATTGTTGAATACTCTGAAATCTCCTGGACCTCAACCTCAACTTCACAGAAACTGTGTAGTATATCCACTAATTGGCTCTCGCCTCAGAATCTTTATTTCTCAAAAGAAAAAATTATCTTAGAGATGTATCTTGTTGAGGTTAATTGCTGAGGCTGTTGATGCTTTTGAAGGCATTTCGATATTGCACTACGTGGAAATACAAAAAGAGTTTTGAAGTTAAATATTCTTATTGAGAAGACCGTAGGGTCTTTTATGCTATGGGATAACACAGATTTTGCTGACAGCACTAGCAGAAGAGAGAGAGAATGGGGTGGGGGGGAAAGGAAGAAATAACAACTGAACGGGATGATGATAAGAGAAGGCTACTTTTTCTTCCAGAATGATAGAGTCACATTTATATATTTTCATAGTTTTTTGAACTGTAAGGCTGTAGAATTCACTATGAAATCTGTGTGAAAATAGGAAAAGAAAAAAGCCCTAGATTTTTATTTCACTTTTTGCTTTTGGCCTGCATTTCTGTAATCTTTACCTTGAAATCTCCATTTGTATTTTAGCAGGATACCTTATGATGTTTGTTTCTTGATTTGTCCGTTGCCAGAGAGAAATGGAGTGCAGTCTGTATTTCTATGTCAATCTCCTGTACAACATGCTAAAGAAATAATTCAGTACATTTTTAGACAATCCATTTGCATTTCTCTTAAAATAATTTACCTCTTTCCATTCAGGTTCTCTGTTTATACATTTAATAGTTTTTTTCTCCACATGGAGATTTTGAGAATACAATTTAGAACATAGAACATTTCATAGAAAGGTTTAGGTTAGAAGAGATGTTATAGATCTTTAAAGACCTTTAAAATATCTTTCTCAGAGCAGTCTCCTTCAAAGTGGATATTACTTTAGTCATTACTACATTTATAATTTGTATTTTTCAAATTAAAATTAAATAAGCATTACCATTGTGTATTCAATCTTGTGTATTTTTAATGCTACAGAATTATTCTGTGACCACAATTCAAATTTTAAGGTGGTCTGATCATCATTAGTGGATAAAATTACCTTTCCTTTTTTGTCTGTGTCTGTGTGTTTGTGACAGTACGAAACACTCTGGAAATTTCTCAAATAAGCAGAATCTGCTTATCTGGAGTTATGTTGTTGGTAGCACTACTGGGAAAAGGCCCCAAGCTTCTTGACCTCTGATTTACTTTCATCAGGACCCAGTTACCATTTACTGTTGGAGAGTTCTGGGAAGAGTCATTAATTAATACTGAAAACTTATCCTAGGGTGAAAATTTCACCTTTCTTTATGTAGAGTGGAGTCTTATTTATGTATTATGTAGAGGCCAAACGATCTCACAGTCTACTGCATGACATGACAGCACCTGAAATATACTTCCCCTTAAAATGTACCTGAGTCTTTCTTCAGGAAAGGGAAGATTTGAAGAATGGTGGATAGACTCACCCTTTCAACAGGAAGGAGTCATAATTTTGTTGTAGGTTTATGGTGAAAGTAATTCCATCCAGTCACAGTCAGTTGATTTACACCAAATCATATTCTGTCTGGAGCCATGGTTCTTAATTGCTTGAATAGGAAGTACCTTCCTTAGAGAGGCAAATACTGGTGTCTTGTCATCAGCAATGCTACAAACAGCAATGCATTTTATGAGCAGAAAAACTCAACAAAATTAAAACCCTTAAATAAACAGAGGCTGAAAATTTTCCCTGGAGACTTTATAAAAGCAGTATATTTTGAAACACATTGTCAAGTAGCTACTAAGCAAAACCTGATTTGACATTTTTCCAAGTACAGGTGTGTTGAAGAAAGCAAGCTAAGGAGAAAATCTTTTTGCAAAACACTGAGTCACTTGACCATGTATGCAAAATGAAAAAAACAGTTTTTTACTTTTTAGCAGGTTTGATCATTATGGGCAGCTGACAGTTTTGAGGTGATTTCTTGATTCCTATCTCTTAAGTCTTAGCACCATCTTACCTGTCCTCACAGTTCCCAGTCTTAGTCTCTTCCCCAAGATAGTTGATTGCATTTTTTTTCACTGTCTTTAAGTTGTCTTAAGTCAAATTCTACACTCATGAACCCAAGGTGCAAAGTTTTGTTTTAATGCCAATAAGTTCTTTATTTGTCTCTTTCAGTCTTTATTTGTACCACCTGTACCTAGTAGAGTAGTTGAAGAAATTCATTTTCTTTTACCACTTTCCTGTCAATAGTTCCAACATTTTCCTTCCTTTGTAATGAATGTACTTGCATCAATACTGCCTGGCTCTGCCTTTTCTCCTCAGCTAATACATTGCCTAAGCTCCATTGATTTTTAATGACCTAATAATCTGCTGCATCTCAAAACTGCAGTTGCAAGGACAGGTCAATTCATCCAGGTGGAAACATATGCAGTAGAAATGGAACCACGGAGAAAATCAAGTACTAAAATCTAACTTGTCTCAACTGAGCAAGCAAAACCTGCAATTTTTCAGATTTATCATAAGGCCAAACCTGTGTGGATTTTCAGATAAATAGCAAAAAAAAANAAAAAAAAAAAAAAAAAAAAAAAAAAAAAAAAAAATTCTTACCCAAGATTCATTTACAAAGACATTTTTAAAATACTTAATAAAATGGAAGTTCTAGCCTCATTTAGAACAAGGAAATTGTTAACATTATAATAACAAGTGGTCTGAACCAATTTATCTTACAAGTTTTATTACCAGAAATGACTGAACTATTCTGTCTGGACTCATCTGTTGAGAAAACATAACCTTGATTATTGAAAAGACCATTTTATCATTTAACATTTTAACAGTCATAATTTCGAAATACAAAGACACATAAAATAGATTTTGTAATGAGAAAGTTGGAGGAACTGAAAGAATAAGCAGTGGTTTTGTTCTTAGATGATAGGAGGCATAGTTAGACAGTGAATAAAGTGAACTGTTTTCTGAGGCTGTAATCCTGCAAAGAGGGTGCTCAAAATGAGAAAGATACTCTGAACTTAAATTTGACTTTAATAAACAATGTTTCTTTAAAATTTTATGTCTTTGACTTTAAAAGCTCTAAATGTCCAGAGTCACATTCTTTATCTTTTACAGTGGGACAGGCAGTTTCTGGAGGAAGGAAATACATAATATAAATAAGAGTGCTGGAATGAACCCTAAAGGCTTCCTGTAAAACTACTTTCTAAAGCTGTCCAACTAATTTCTAAACCTCAGAATCAGTCTTTATGTATTAACAGAAATATTCTTGGAGAATTTGCTAACACACAACTAATTCTTCTCCTCCTTTTAGGAACATAATGCAATAGCAGGTGAGGAACACTTTGTCCTCTCACTTTCTCACCTTGGAGGGGCTACAAGGTCATGTAAATTCTGTGAAATTAATTCATATATTTGCCAGGAATAGCTCATTCATCCAGGCTTCTGAGGGTCAGAGGATTTTTACTTTCACTTACTATACTTTAAATTAAATCTTCAGAGTCCTTGGGGTCTTTCAGCCAAGCAGAAGATGGTGAAGTGTACAAAGATTAAAATACCCATAGTTTTATCTAGGTATAGTTTGTCTATGTGCAACAGAAAGCAAAGGGAAAAAAAAAAAAAAAAAGAGTCTAGAGGACAACGTATGAATCCAGAGCAATTTTTTCTTTTTACATCAACCTATAAGAATGACCGGGATTGTTACTTACAAAAGTGTCTGATCATTTTTCAAAACGGGCTGGGAGATGACTGCCTGATTCCCAGCTACATGTGATGCAGGGTTCATTAAACATTTAAATTTCTCGTGTCATTTTCACTGGTGTTGGTCAGCGCTCTCCCCAGTACAGCACACTTGAGCTCACTGGCCCTGGGAGGGCTCGCCCGCAGAGGGAGGTTTCTGTCCACATCCTGCTGCAGTCCTGGAGAGCTCAACGGGTCTCAGTTTAGGACTGCTGCTTCCAGGGTCACAAGAGAATTGTCTTTAATTGTAGTAACTTTCCATCTTGGCCACAATTTGGGTCAGTAACTTTCTTTAAAGGTTGTGTAACAAAACTATTGTTCTGCTCCGGTCGTTATTTCATTAGTTTAGGCAAGAAAAATGAGTTTCCAAGACTATTCATTAAGAAACAGTTGTCTTGTTAGCCAACGTAAGTTCCTGGGAGCAGGCAATATTTAGGATAAGCTCAAGGCTGAGGCTCACGAGTATTTCTGAGATGATTGTGCAGCACAAGGAGGAGGGAGGGATGCACCACCACAATGAGATTTTGTTGAAGTTTTTAATAAGTAAATTACTCTGTTTTGCTCTAGCTGTAGCCAATCAAGTTTGTGTTTCATACTCATTAAATACTTTATTAAGAACAGGTTTTTATTTAAGAATGAAACTGTATTCATATTTAGGCAGCTTTTTTTCCTAAAAATAGCCTTCCTTGCATTATATGGGTGTAACAATTTGACTTCAGCCTGTCCTTATTGTTTTTCATTCTGTTAAAAAATATGGATAGAAACAGCCATAACAAGAACACTCACGGGTCATGCTGTACCAATATGATTTGTAAGAATCAGAGGTTTCCATTCTTGTTTGTCTTATGTGGATTTTTTCATTTTGGGAATCTTCTTAGTGCTGTAGGATCTGCACACTTAAATTTGGGGTTTATAAAGGGATGAATAATCAGTATAATAATCTTTGAAACACTACTTTGGTTTTGGTTTTTAATACAAAGAGTGTGCCATAAGCATTAGGTCAGTAGTTGCCCACTTATAAGTGTTTCATGTTCCGTTTACAGATAGTTCCACTGATTTGATAGCTGTTTTTCATTCAATATGCAGGATAAGCAAGGGGGGGCAGTTACCTTTTGGAGAGAAAACAGCACTGACAAAAGTAGTAAACACGAAATATAACAGTGTTTATATGTAGTTTTTTGACAAGTCAAAAGCCACGGTTGCCTCCCAGGAGTTTTTTTTATCCTTGTAGACATTTTACAGTGTTACAATTTTAGAATTCTATACTTATGTATTTTTCTTCTAGTCTTTTTCTGTTTTCCTTATGTCAGAAAACAGCTGGGACTTTTCTTTTTTTTTTTTTTTTTTTTTAATTGAGGACACAATTTGAAATACCTGTTGAGAAACTCTTTTTGTTTGTATTAGATTTTTTTTTTGTATATACTTCTTTGAGAAATGTTGCAACAGATCTGAAATTAGTCTAGGCACCATTTTTTTCATAGAAGGTCATGAGTCCAAGATTTTTCAGTACTCTTCTGCAGAGAAGATGCTGATCATTAGGAAAATTTATGCTTAGGAGTTGTTCCTCAGACAAAGTGGTGTTGGGGGTCCTTAGCTAAACACTTGTCATACTTGAGGCAATTCAGTGTCTGATCTAGAGAAAGAAGGATCTTCAGATAAAGAATTTTCAAACAAACACAGGCAACGTGTATCATCATGGACCTCTACTCACAATATCCCTAACCTCAGTCAACTGTTAAAGCATTCTTTTTACACTGTAACAGATATGGATACATACCATGGAGTATTGCTATGGAAAGGAAAAAGTATTACCTGTGAAAAGCACTGATCAAGTTATCTCTTTCCACAGTGGAAAAAAATATATCTTGCTGCAGAAGGTGATGTGGCTGGGTGCAATTTCTTATTGCATTGTATGTTATTTGAAATCTAGAATTACACACAGTTCAAAAATTAGTTTGTACTGAAGGGATATATGCCAACCATTTTCTGTGCTTCATTATTTATATTTCTGTAAAATAGCAACTTCCTTTTAACAAAAAGAAAAAAAAACCAAACAAAACCAAACAAAACAAAAAACCCAAACTATACAGTTCATCAGATTGAGGAGTCAGTTACTGACATTGTGTTTCTCACACAAGTGGTGATAGAATCATGACTATTCCCTAGCCTAACACAAATTTAGGGATCTGCATAAATTCATTGTGATTATTAGATCTATTCAATTCTGAATGAAGCTGTTGTGAAGATTGAAAATTTCATTGTTAATGATTACATTGCATGCACTGCACTTCCTGAGGTCAGCTCACTTGGTTGAGCTCTAATCCCATATGGGCCAGTCCTGTAAGAGTGGGGCTCGATAGTTCTCTGGGTCTCTTCCAACCCAGAGCCTGCTGTGTTCCTGCATGTGGTTCTAGTGATAAACCTTAACTTTCAGTTCTAAACTGCAATGAAAGGCTTTATTAGCTGCTTTGAGCATTTTATTGGCACAAATTTGACAGTAGAAACAATTTTTGCTGACTATAAAAACATTACGTGCCTTGGTATAATTTTTTTTATGGACACATAAGCATATTTATATGTATAGTTTTTTTTTTAATTAAATTCCTAAAAAAGTAGCTAACTTGTTCAGAACTTTTTGATAAACATATGGGGTGGTATCTTCTGTAGCAAATGCATTTTTTTATTCTCTTCTGTCCTTGTTTTCTACTGTTATACTAATCAATAAATACTCGTTGATTTCTCTTGACTTTAAGCAGTAGACTAGAAATGGGGTTTCTGTTCTCATAAGAGACACTTGGCTTCTAAAAAATAATTATAAGGTTGGCCTTTGCAGAAAAGAGAAATCAACAGTAACACACTTTTGCTTGGTTTCAAAAAGTTATGATTTTGCATGAGTTTTTGAGCTTTTTCAACTTCCTAGAACGGTTTTCACAAAATAGGTGTCTGTGGATTGCTCAAGCCTAGCATTGCATGCAGTGTAAAGGTTTCTTGGTTTGGGTTTTTTAAATGTCATGTTTTCCATAGATTCTCTGCAAAGTCAGAAGTTGCTACTTTTTTGCACATATCATTTTATGAACTGCTGTGGTAAATACCTCTCTAAATATGTGTTAAATATTATTTTCATTATTCACTATTCAGAACACTTGATAGGGATTTTGAATAACAGTGTGAAATATCTAATTGAATATGAGATTTTTGTATTTCCCTCCATCTTAACTGATCTTGGTCAGTTAACTGATTTTGTATTACAAAGTACTTCTATGTATTAGCCATCTGATTGTCTTAGGTTTTTGGTTTTTTTTTTTCAGAATACAATGGTGTTCCACTTATTCCTTTGTAGAACTGTCTGAGCAGATGCCATTTTCATTGCTCTTACAATTTTGGTTTTGATCAGTTTTTAGAAAGTGTTGAAGAAAAGAAATTTAGCACCATGCGGACGGGGGCTGGAGATCTTGAAAACTACCAAACTGCTTTGGAGGAAGTGCTCACGTGGCTTCTCTCTGCTGAAGATGCATTGCAAGCACAAGGAGATATATCCAATGACGTAGAAGTTGTTAAGGAACAGTTTCACACTCATGAGGTATATATTTATACTAATCTTTCGAAATGTATGTATTTTATTCTATTCTCTTTGCTTATATTTTGGGGATTTTTTTTTTTTTTTTAATTTTGATTCAGAGAATGTAAACTGGAGACTCTGCCCTAGGGTCATAGAATTGTTTAGGTTGGAAAAGACCCTTAAGGTCCTCAAGTCCAACCATTTACCTGACACTGCCAAATCCACCACTAAACCATGTTCCTAAATGCTGCATCTGCACATCTAAGGGTGGTGACTCAACTGCTTCCCTGGGAAGCCCATTCCAATGTTTGAGAACATTCAGTGGAGATGGTTTTTTTTTTTTATCCTAAAATCCAATCTAAACATGCTCTGGTACAACTTGAGGACATTTCCTCTCATCCTATCATTTGTTACTATACCTACCTCTTTCCAACCTTCTTTCAGGTGGTTGCAGAGATCAGTAAGGTCACCCTGCAGCCTCTTCTTCTCCAGACTAAACAACTTTTTGCCCTTTGATGAAAATGAAAGTGTTTATTTCCAGTTTATGTTACAAGTTTTGGTGAGGGGTTGAAAAAATTAAAACCAAGGTTGAAAATAATGTTGGCAAAATGGTGCAATTTTGTTCTTTCATTTCAAAGAATGCAACTGAAAACTGGATTTTTTTAATTTTTTTTTTTTTTTTTTAATTGTCAGGGTTTTATGATGGAGTTAACAGCACACCAAGGACGTGTTGGTAATGTTTTGCAAGTTGGAAGTCAGCTTCTATCAACTGGAAAACTTTCAGATGAGGAAGAGAATGAAGTCCAAGAACAAATGAATCTACTTAATTCTCGTTGGGAAAGTCTCAGGGTAGCAAGTATGGAAAAACAAAGCAAGTAAGTAATATGTCAGGTGAAATAATATATATTGATTTTGACTGAAACAATCCTGAACTTGACTAACAGCTGGGATTTTCCTTCACTTCACTGTGAACAAAACTCCATCTTGTATCTGTTCTAACCTGAAATTTGATGTGTAGTGATTTTGAACCTTGCATGTTGTTTGGAGCCTGGAAGCCACATAAAGCAACAGCTACCAACAACTTGAACACAGGTAACACTTTCACCAAAATTTACAGAACCTATCTCACCTTTTTCCAGTTGTTTCAACAAATACCATATTGCACTATATTGAGCCACAAAGGAGAAAATCTTTGCAAAGATAAAAAAGGAAAAGGGAAACAAATCTTTTAAGGCCTGTAAAATTCAATCTCTTTAAAAGAATAAATGAGACTTTAGTTTTGCTGGAAATATTGTCCTGGTTTTATCAGAGTGCAAATTACTCTATTTAAAAAAGGGCAAGTCCTATAGTTTAAACTTGAACTACAAGTAAAAGTAGAGAAATAATATATTAAATATTCACAATAACCTTCGGAGATTTTTAATATTACTATATCTGATTATGAAATTTTGGTTTACATAGTACCATCTGGGATGAGAAATTCCATAAATGTAAGAGCTTGTGATTGTGCCACAGGGGAGTAATTTGGTTTACAGGATATAGAGATAAACTATATATTTTCTAAATTTGTTCATAAATATATATTGAACATATTCAGTTATTCATCTTGCTCCTCTTTGAGCTTTTTCCAGTTCTGCCTTACCTTTTGGAGTTCAGGGCTTTGCCCATTGCATTAAAAAGCAAACTCTGATTTTCAACAATTGCATGACATTACTCTCTTTCTTGCAGAATATTCTTAGCAATTCCAAACATTTGCGTTTTTTTTTCAGCATGCTACGGAGTATTGGGAATGTTTCCTTTATTCTGTCTTCCTTTGACTATGAAATTGTTGGTGGGTTTCAGATGTTTCAACCTAACTTATTGCAATTCTAGTATTTTTTTAGAGAGAAAAATCTATGATGCTTTACTGTAGAGAGTTTTTATTGGCCATACTTATTTTCATTTAAATCAACACATGCAAATAGCTATGTCTCTGAGTGGTACTTTGTCCACTTAAAATGTCCTTTAACACCAGTTGTTAAACCCATCTCCCAGCTGCAGGTGTAGGTCATTGCTTGGGGAATTAAATGCCCTAGTATCTTCTAAAGCAGGTCATATTTGGGTATTATGAGTTCAGTAGAAGACATAAAATTATAGGGGCTTCACAGAGAGTGTTGTGCTATTATTTAATTTCCTATTAAAAAAATCTGTGATAAATTCAATAAAATTTGGGATAGGGCAAGAGAAAATTTCTCAGGAGTGATAGATATAGTTCATTCTGGCCTTTTGCTCAAACCCCTCTGTTTCAAGAAACTAGCTGGAGGATTATAGAAAGCTTTCATATCACAATATAATATATTTTTGGGTTATTATACATAATTTAAACTCTCAGGATCCATCTTCTACTTCAGCTTAAAGCACAATCTTCTGAGCACATTGCTGTAATCTTGTCCCTAAGGCAACAGTGACACGGTTAGCCAAACAGGGATGGCTTTTGTGAAGATGGGAACAGCAAGGCTGTCTGGCCTCTGTAATTGTAATAGGAAGTGTGAAAAAAGGTGCCACACTTTACAGAGCAGGGAAAACAAAAGCAAGCAATAAACAAGGACAGGAGGAAGATATACTGATAAAGATGCTATAAAAGTGGAAGGGTCTTAGAAAAAGTGATTTAGGAGGTCAGAATGTCAGAGGAAGTTTGGAGCACAATGCCCTTCTGTAAAAGAAGCCCAGATTGGATTTCTCATGCATTCACTATTTATTGAAAGTATTTTACTCTTCTAATAAGCAGTGCACTAGCATGCTGAAGGAAAACTGGGGTTTTTTTTGTTTTTTTTTAAATTTCTTTCTCCTGGCCTTTCCCAAACAGGATTCTCTGTAGTAAAGCATCTCAGTGATAAATATGCCACTGTAGAGAAGAACAGTGCCATTTACCACTTTATAGGGAGTTCTACAACTTTTAAAACATTCAATTCAATTAAAAGTTTTTTTTTTTTAATTTGAAACTTATGAGAGCCATACTATAAACAAAGGTTTGATAATCTCCTGAGGTATATAAATAAATACTAAAGCCTCAGATGTTTATAAAAGTATTTTGAAAACAAGGGAGTACCTGGTGAATGGTAAGAAAGAAGAAACATTATTTTGCTTAGGAATAAACTGTGATTATGTGTTGTGATTATTTAATTTTTATGTTCCTTACTTCAGAATAATGTAATGTATAATACATGTTTCATCATATTTTCATTTTCTTAAATTCACTTTAACAAGTTTTCTGTATAGTTTATTTAATTTATTGGTAAGAGGAATATCTCCAGGTTGAAATATTGTACTTTATATAGCTTAGTAGCTTAATAGCTTAGTTTAGAACATCAAGACAATAAAATACATAATTGAAAGTGAAGGACTGAGATCTGAGATCCCTAATCCCTTGTGAACCATGGGCTTTATTGAAACAGGGTATCATCTTTCTGTACTCTATCTGTAATTAATAGAGAGATTAGGATGGAAACAATACTATATGAGTCTTCTGGTGGTTTTAATCAATCTCTAAAATATTATTTCCAGTTTAAAAAAAAAAAAGGAAAAGAGGAAAAAACAAATCTGGAATCACAGAATGCTGTTGATGAAGATTTTGTTTAGGAAAGTTTAGAGAATTTCTAAAGAGGCAAGTGTAAGTGGAAATCTGTAATGGATTTTTGGCCAGATCATTTTGGATATATCTATACCATTTGATTAGGCAAAACTGAAGTATTTCCTGGTTAATTTTTCAGAGTATTTTCCATTGAATAACTGAAAATATAATATTTTTTCTATTTAATATCCTAAATTAGAGGAAGCATGGTAGGGTCAGCTGTTTGAGCAGTTTTTGAAATACTTGTGGTGGATAAAACAAGCTTTAAAAAACAGAGTGTAGCAATTTTGAACTCCAGCTCTAATAGAAATGCAACTGGAAGACAAAGCTTTAACAGACTGAATATTATATGATGTAGTCAGTTCCTAAAGAAAAAGCTTCAAAACAATTTGACTAAATCAAAACCATTTCAAAATAATTTCAGTTACCTTCTCCATAGGACCATAGAATTTGCTGGGTTGGAAGGGAGCCATCGGGGTCGTCGGGTCCAACTCCTGGCCCTGCACAGACACTCCACAGTCACACCCTGTGCCTGAGAGAGTCCCCCAACACTCCCTGGGCTGTCAGGCTGGTGCTGTAAGCTCTGCCCTGGGAGCCTGCTCCCCTTTCAAAGCACTCAGTTCTGTTCTGCCTTCAAACGTAACCTTGTGCTAACCTGCTAGTATACAGGGCAGACGCTTCTGCCTGTTGTCTTCTTCACTTATAAATTCTAATTATTTTTTCTTTGTTTTACAGTTTACATAAAATCCTAATGGATCTGCAGAATCAGCAGCTAGCCCAGCTAGCCGATTGGCTGACAAAAACAGAGGAAAGGACAAAGAAAATTGATTTGGAGCCCTTAGGTCCAGATCTAGAGGACCTAAAGCATCAAATAGAGCAGCATAAGGTACGCTGCGGTGTGCTTCCAAAGGCATAAAAAACAAACTGGGTGTTTCACATTTTAAAAGCTCTACTCCTGCCATTAGAGCATAACAAAGTTATATGAAATCTTGGTTTAATATTTATTGTTCTGTACAGGTAACATGCTTTTGTGGACTTACTTTATTACAACTGTGAGTTTTATTCTGATATTAAAAAAAATGCTTTCTTTTTTATATAAGCAATATACTAGAATATGCAAGGAAACTGTAACGTCTTTTCATTACATTACAATGAAAATATATCAGGTTTTTTAATACCTGTGTATTCTTTTTGCATCTTGCTTTTTTCTCTTACATGTTGTAGTAGTAGTAGTCAGACCACATGATATTGTTAGGACTCCAGAGATTCTGAATATATATTTGCACTGAATATATATTATGCACTGTAAAATGCACTACTTTCTAACTGTAGAAAATATTTTTCATAATGTATTGAAATAACAAAAAAAAAAAAACCAAACAAACAAACCAAACTCAGGAATAGAATATAAGATTGAATTTGGCCAATTTATTCCAAATTACATAAGGGTATTTTTTAATAGGAATAATTAAGAACTAAAAAAGAGAGAGAGGATAGCTTTTGTAATAGATTGATACAATTTAGTGGATTAGATTGCCTTGCTTCATATTAATTTTGATTTAAAAATAAATTTATATATGTGTCTGTAGCACATGATGATGATAAGGAAACACAGAAAAATATAGAAAACAGAGGTGATTTGGGAGGTGGAGAGATGGGAGATTTGGGAGATGTAATATGATGACCTGTTAATGTCTCCACATCAATGGCTCAAAGCAGATCCATGCCATGGTATCTTGAGAGATTTTAACACCTGATGTTTCATGGCCGGTGTCAGTGCTAATCCAGGTTTTAGAGGGCAGATCATCCTGAAAAACAATTCAAACTGAAATCAGCTTTTACAGTTCTTTTAAAAAGAGGTCAAAAGCTGCAAAAGACTTCATGATGCACTTGTGTGTTAAAGATGATTTCTTTGCATTCTGATTAAGGAGTGCTACTGAAGAAGAATACAAATTCTGCAGCTCCTGCTGCTGTTAGTGCTGTCTGTGCTTGCCCTGTGAGGAGACAATGCATCTCAGTATGTGGGTTTGCTAGCTACAGACATTTTCTGACATTAAATTTAATTTTTAAAAAAGAAGGTAATTATGAAATGGTAATTAAGAAAGAAACATGAAAGATTTTGAATACATCAGTACTGTGTCTTGAATAACTTTACTCCTATTTCTATGCATTTTATGCTTGAATACTAACATAAAATGTAATCCTTTTATTTATGCAATCTCTTTATGCTGCTTCTTTCTAATACTGAGAAAAATGGGTATTTAGCTTGTATTTGAAGATTCTGAGTGAAAACATGCAGAAATCTCTTTTCCACATCCTAGTTATTCATTTTGGTGTGTTGAGTCAGTGAACATTATTTATTTATGTGTATTACTTTTCAAATCTGTTTAATGTGCAAGAAGCAATTTAGCTAGAAATTCTGGAAATAAAATGGTTTGGATTTAATTTTAATTACATTTATATTCATTTATCACTTGCCTTATTGAGAAGTCAAAGAACAGTGTTTTCCATTCTTTCAGTTATTGAGAGACAGTGTCATATAATTTTATTGTATTTTACATACTACAGTTACCTCCTATAGCAAGGGTTAAAACAATGAAATTTTAATAGGACACTTATTGCTTCATTATTAAACAAGCAAATAAAAAAGCAAAGCCCAACACCCTTCATATTTTCTCTTAGTCTAACATGAGTCTGGTTGTATCAGAAAACAATGTTTTGTAAATTCATAAGGGGAACCAAAAGTTTGAAGATATAAAAGGCAATCATCATTTAAAATGAAACAGACTTTAGCAAACATGATAGGTTTGGGTTGTTGTCATCGTGCCTCTGTTTCCTCTTTTTACCTGTTCATTAGTACTTTTCACTCTATTTATTTCATGTTATATATCCCCCTTTGACTTATGATTTCCATACATCTGATTTCTTTATTCTATGTATTTTAGAATGGTGTTGCAAAAATATTGGTCTTGTGTTCTTGTGACTGACTATTCAGTTTCTCTGCTGGGTCATATTAAAAACAAACAAAAACCAACCAAACAAAAACTACCCACACTAATGTGTATTGGGAATGGCAACCAACAGTCAGACCAGAGAAAGAGCACAACATTCTTCCCAGCATGCTGCTTGGGTCCAAAATATATGAGGTTGTTATCTTGATAGTACTGAAAATTTTCTGAGTTGACTGAAGTGGTGAACAAGAAAATTTTATGTCATTAGGAAGGTACAGAGTTCTGGTAAGAAATCTGGCATAGTGAATGTATTTTGGAAGAATAGTTAAGCATTTCAATATTTTTTTTTTTCTGTAGTGTTTTAAGTATTTTTTCTCCTGTTACAATTATCCCTTCCTTATAATTTTGTAAAGGAAGCAAGCTACTTTTCAGTAAAAATCTAAGGACTATTGAGCTGTCCAAGAAGAATATTATATTGGAAATGTTATAATTAATTTAAAAATTGTGCTTTTAGTTGCACTGGTTTTATTATTCCAAATTATTATTATACCATATATAGTTAGTAGATTTTTACGGTTTCATTAAGTTTCTAAAAACACCTAAGCCTTTTTTAGTGCCAGGATTTTTAGTACTTCAAATTAATTTAAAAGGTAAAATGAGACACTTCTTCAGTGTCCAAATATCAGGATGGATTTGTCTTTGGGTACTTGGATGACTTTGGTAGGCATTTTTATTCACTTTGAACTAGATTACATAGGAGTTGTGTAAGTTGTTATCTGATAGATAGGAATGAAAGGAATTGAAGAGTTTTCTGAATTTCTCTTGTTGCTATCTTTATTCATCAACATCTACATCCATCTTACATTTTAAGTCCCTGAAAATTTGCTATTTCTCTAATAAGCTCAGGAAAACTCGTTAGAAATTTCCATTTAAATGATTTGAACAGAGTGTGCTCTTGCCTTGAAACTGCCCGTCATAAATTCCTGTTCCAACAAGATCCTGTAAACAAACAATTCTCACCAATGAATTTCATGGTAAAAATAGACACTTGGGTTATAAAGAACAGTCTTTTACTTCAGAGTAAATTGAATCTGCCTGAGGATTAGACAATGATTCAACTTTCTGGTTCATCTGTTCCATGACTTCTCAAGTCTTTTACAATGTGTGTGAGACTCCCTCCTCCAAAGTGCCATCCACTCCTGCTAACTCTGGTTTTGTTCTGGGATGCCATCTGTCAGATTCCAGCTAATAAGAAAATAAAAGTCACCTTGTCCATGGCTGTAGACTTACAGAGCAATGAATTTGTTTTGTATGGCTTAAAGAGGGGGTTAAATGTGGGGGAGATGAACTGTATTATACATTCTAATCCATGACTGCTCTGCCTCCTCTTCCCTTTCAAGTGCTGGGTCATAAAATGTTGAGAAGTCTAAATTCCAGGGATGATTCTAACAATTTATACTCCACAGTCCTTGAGAATTGTTTTATAGTCTAGCTCTCTGAAGCAAATGGTACTCACAGGCATGAAAGTCAGAAAGAGGAGGATTCTTATATTCTCTCAATATGCCCATAAAAGAAATTAACTCTGAAATGGGTGGTAAGATATTTATGCCCTAAAAACATAGTCTGTGAATTCCTTTCCTATTGCTTATAACCACATTATATTTTTTTTTTAAATTTTTAAATAAAAGTAAGGTGTCTTATGAGAAAGAGTTTTAGAATGCATGAGCTTATGTTCAGCGAGGACTTCATACATGATTGAATTACTCTACTCAAAAAAAGCAGTAGAAAACCACAACAATGTGAAATTCAACATAGTTGGTAACACAGTCAAGGTTTCTCTTGTGACAAGGCCATGTCCTTTTCCAGACTGTTACTATCCCACTATGTATGCATTAATCCCTAGAACACAGTCATCTGAAACACTGAGAGCATAATCCAGGACTTTGGTTACCCCAGTTCTTTTGTTGGTTTGAAGCAAGTTAGAGACCTAAAAAGTGTGTCAGACAGGATGGATTTTTGCATACCTTGGGGATTTTTTTCAGGGGATTGGTATGAAGTCTTCTCTGTGGTTTAAATTTTCATTACCAACACCACTTTAGCCCCTTTCATTTTTGTTGTGTTTCCTCTCACTGCACCTGAGCAAAGGAAGGAGAAAATGTCTGGCTGCTCGGTTCCCTGGTGCCAGAGCTGGGCTGGCTTTGATTTTGTTAACTGTAGCAAAGGAGGGGTTCCATCTTTCATGGCAAGTGAGGGGGAAAAAACAAGGGCAAGCAAATTTTTCATCAGACATGCAGAAATCATGAAATGCCTTTGTTTCTGGTTTAGTTTCCTGGTTTCTGCAGTGAGTGAAACCAGGGTGCTGCATGAGTTTCCTAATGGTGGGTCATGTCCTGAGCAGTTTTCTGCTATGTGAGTAATATTGTAGGGGTGCCAACCTAAAGTTAGTAAGTGCTTGTTTAATGAAATCTATGTGATTTTTTATATTCTAACAATTTTGAAAAAAAAAAAAAAAAAATTCTCATATGTTAATATGAAGTACAAAATTAAATTCAGTGGCTATTTAAAATCTGCAGGCTATTGGTATGTATACATATTATGTAAATATTTGTAAATCAGCTTCATAAACTCAACAAATTATTTCTCAAGCAAAATTTTCAGTCTGGAATATTGTATTAAGAGTTAGGTCTTGTGAGTAACTTTAAGCTCTGGAGTTATGCAAGTTAATCAGTCAATGGTACACTTTTTTTGTTTTTTTTCTTTGGACACATTCTCTAACACATATGGTTTCATTACAGTCATTTCAAGAAGATCTGGAGCAGGAACAAGTCAAGGTGAATTCCCTAACCCATATGGTAGTGGTGGTGGATGAAAACAGTGGTGACAGAGCTACTGCTGCACTGGAAGAGCAGCTTCAGGTAATGACTAAATGGCAATTCCAGTCCCAAAAAATTGAAATAGGAAATTTTCAAAGTAAGCAAAACCAGACAGTGAATGTGTACAGGATCATAACTGGTACGTGGGGTCGTGGATTGGAGACAGACACATGACACAGCACAGGTGGGTCATCAGCAAACAGCCATGGGTTTAATATGTCTGCCCCTTTATCAGGTTTTGGATTTCCTGGGCTCAAAAAATTGCTTGGATGACCTCTCTCCACCCAGCTCTCTGGCCAGTGGTGTATCTGCATCTCAGCTAGAACAGGGCTGGCTGAGGTCTTTACTTGGGTTTGAATCCAACCTATCCCTGCCTTATCTGGGGACTTGTTTTCTTCTAGGTTGGTTGAGTTTAGAGGGTAGATTCAGATTGGCTGCAATGTGACAACACATAATTTGTAGATAAATAATGGTTATCGAGAAATATTACGATTATTCTGTATTTTTCTAAAGCACTTTTGGGGAAAATTCAAAATTTATTTCCCATCATTTTCTCATGGCCATGTTTCTTAGGAAACAAAGGGAATTATCACTTAATTGTATTTTCTAAATATAATCACTTGAATATATTTAAAAGAATAACACATTGGAGATACATTTGTGATAGAGCGAGCAGCAAAGATATTTTAAAAGTTTTTCAAATATTAACTTGCTCATAGTAAAAGTTCACTACTTCACTTGCATCTTGAAAAGGTTGCTATTGCTGTATTATTTATATTCCAATGCTCTTACTCTAACTTCTGAATGAAATTGGATAAACAAAAGTTGATAATTAATATTGAGATACACTGAAGGAGGATTGTCTTGTATTGGTGGTCAGCTCTCCAGGGACACAGCTCAAGAGGAATTGCAATTACAACTAAGATTTCTTCTATTTTTCTCTTTCAGAAAGGAGAAAGTGTTTTTCTTTCATTTTGCTTTATTACCTAAGAAAATAAGAGTTTGTGGGTTCTAAATCATTAGCAGCCAAGGTGTCTCTAGAGAAGCTATCTATACATTCAGCCAGCAGGTATAGCTGTAGCACAGACAGATACCTGTGTGCTGTCTTGAATGTAGCTAATTTGGGTACCAATACCAGTAAGTCAGTAATTGGTCTGGAATTTAGAGTAGGTTTGGCTAAGATGCTGAGCACTGCCACTTCAAATGTAATTCCCAGTTTTCTCTACTGCAGCTACTGTGCACTCAAGGAGCACAACCCAGTCAAGATAACAATACAGCCTCTACTGATCCATAATTATTAATTCCTTTTGACTTCACAGGTGTCAGAACTGTGGTGCACCTGCTCAAAATAGTCTTAACCTTCCACAATTTCTTGCCAGCCAGCTCCTTGGAGCTGTTCAGTGGAATAAAGCAGATCCCTAGCAAGAACATGGCTCCAGAAGCTAAACTAAACTTGTAAAATATCTTGAATGGAAGAAGAGAGAAAATAATTAACAGCATTTGATATTACGGCACTTCGTGAATTAGAAGATGTAGAAATGAGAGCTTTTAATAGTGTGAAAAACAAATGAAAGGTTGGGAGATTGTTAGACAATTAATCTAATTTCACATCTTCAGAAAGAAGAATTAAGGGAACATCAGGTGACACAGTTTCATCTCATATTATTACAATGGGTGGAAAGGTACCATTAGTATCCTGTGCAACATCTGTGGGCTGACCCATATTGGAATAAAGCGTGAAATAAAACTCAGACATCACTGCAATACCTTAAAGAAACATAATGAATAATTAATGTAAATGAAACACAGGGGAAATACACAATTTGTAGCTGTACTAGTGCAGAAAGCAACAATTATTACTGTCTTGGAAAAAGTACATTCCTTGAAAGTTGCTCGAAAGACAATTCCTGAGTCCCCTCACCATGTAGCACAGGCCACCTCTGAGCAGAGCATGGGGTGCTGTGGAATAGTCCATTTGCTCTTCTTCTATGTCCTTTATTCACAATTTCTTATAGAATAATCTGAGAGAAAACATAATTCCATTGCTCTGGAAGTCAAAGAATATGTAGCAATATTACAGATGTTAATAAAACCCAAGTACAGATATAAAGCTATAGTATTTAGAGTGTTAAGATGTGGAAACTTTTATACTTTAATGCCCAGGAGAACGGAGTTACCATAGGCCATCTCCTCTCCTAGTGAAATGTTACACCTTTTTTGTCTACAGGAACTGTTTGGATTTTTTTTTTTTTTTCATATCAGTTGCAGTCTGAATATAAGCACAGGAGATAAAATGCACAACCATTAGAGCATTTGACAAAAAGCACAATGGAGAAAAATTCTAAGCTTGATTATATATTTGTCAATCTGACTTCTAAAAGTAGAACAAAACAAGAGCATGAACTCTCAGACAAAAGAGCTTAATAAGACTGGCTCACTGAGGTGCTGGTCATGATCAGATTAGGAAGAAAATGAGAAGTTATTTCCATGTACTAGTCAGAGATGCATTTTCCAAGCAAGTGCAATTCAGTTTTGCCTTTCTTTTTGAGGTGTTGATTACTGAAATATTTTCATACATATAAACATATATGTATGTATTGTGTATTTTTTTTTTTTTTTCAGATGTTGGTATAACACAATTTTTTAAAGCCTAAAATTAACTTCTTGAGATTTTAGGTCTCGGGAAGGTTGACAAGAATCTATGCTGATTTTAAATGTATTGTGTAGAAGTCCTTAAGTTTTTTTGCCTATGAAAAAACATATCTATTTAAGAGGCAATTAATGGCATAGAAGCCAAAAGTGTCCCCTGAAACAAATTATTAATTGAAAATTTACCCTTGCTTGGAAAACTAAAAACAAAACCCAGTTTCAGGGCTTTTCTTAGAAACAGCTGTCCCCCTAAGGTACTTTGAGAGACTACAGCTAGACTGGGTGAGTGTGAATACTAAAACTACTTTTGCACTTTTTGCTTACTTAACATATCAGTGTGTGACATATTGAGAGGCTCTGTTTGTGCTGCTACTGAGATCCCACTATTTAGACTTAAAACTCCAAGACTGCAATTAAACTCAATCCAGGGATTTACCATGGCAGCTGTGGAATAAGGCTCAAATCTGTATTTAGTGCTGCAAAATCAAATCACTTTAGGAGCAAAGCTGTTGCTGTACTCTGACTCATTTCTACAGGAAAAATGGGGGAAATTATCTTCAGCTCAGAGAAATGGCTGGATATCATGCAGAAGCCATGCATGCAGGGAGATTTTTTTGCCTAATTATACCCAGCAGACAACACGTCTCTTAAGGACTCTTGTGGGCTAGCTCAAATTAGAGACTTCCCCAGGCTTCAAGGGTCAGGGTCTGTGCTAGAAAGAAATCTGTACAAAGTGTATCAAATGCTACTTGATGATTTATTCCCCTGCTGGGGGAAAGGAGCTGAGAGTGTATTTTCCAGGATTATATATTCATATTATTCAGGGTACTGTCCTTTGATTGGAGATGATATATGGGCTGTTCTTGTAAAAACACATCAAAATAAATGAGGAATGTTAAAGAATGAATAGACTATTTCAGTTGACTCACTGAGCACTTATGACAGGAAGTTACGTCCTACAGACTTCAGGGATTTCCAAGATCTGCTCATCAGAACAGTATGATATTCCTGGCTGATGCCTGGGAAGTTGAAATCTCCCATAAGGACAAGGGTTACTGATCTAGAAATTTCTCCTAATTCCCTAATTATATAGAATAGTTTACATCCTGAGCAGCCCAGAGTTCTCCATCGCAGGTTTCCAACACTGGGACTCATTCCACCAAGTCTCATTAACATCACAGCTGTGGGACCTGACCAGTGCTTCCAGTTCATCCTGTTTGCTTCTCCCACTCCGTGTGTTGGTGTGTGAAATGTTCAGCACTTCAGAACTGCACACAAAAGTTATTGTTGTCTGGTAGAAATTCTGTGAATGGGCTAAATATTCAGTTGTTAAGAATTAATTTTGGATATAGGCAAAGGCATTTTTCCACTTTTTCTCATTATTTTAAAAAGTGGATAGCTATACCTGATTAGAAAAACGTTTATCAGATAAGCTGTTAGTTGCAGGCTTGCAGTACATTATTTTAGTCCAGTGTTCTCAAGAGTTATATTTTACAAATTTTCTTCCTTTCTTGTGCTTCCTTACTTTGACCTTTTAGCAGACTAATATATTTCATCTTCTGCTTTTGATAGTCATATAAAGTATTCTTTCAGTGTCCTCTGAGTAGAAAAAAAAAAATCTTTTGTGTGCAGATTTCTCTAAAAATTCAAGTTAGGGCCATAAGAAAAGGCTTTTTTTTACATGAGGGCATTTTGCTTCTTAGTGTGGATTCATTAAATTTCTCTGAAAATTTGTTTACCCAGGTGTTAGGAACATTTGGAGCAGTCTAAGTTTCTGGGCATCACCCAGGCTACTGTTTGATGTAAATAGGGAGTTAAAGTTGAGCACCATGTGATTTAGTATAATAGCTACTTTATAAATAATAGTCCTGACATGATATTTCAAACTTCATGTCTTAAATCCATTCAACCAAACAGTGTATCTTGGTCTCATGGTTGTTACGGCCCCTCATGAGAAATAACTAGATTTAAGGTAGGTCACAGAATCAGCAGTTTAATCAGTGCAATTACTTGGTCATTTTGCTTACTTTATTAAAATGAAAGATCTTGTCAAATTATTGAGGGAAAAACATGGTTTTGTGGCTCTGAAATCATATGCTGAAAATGGTAATTTGTATTAACTTTTTTGCTGGGCAAATCAATATATTTCTCAGAGTTAATGCAGAGCCAGGTATTTGATCTTGTTCTCTTGAGGTTTTGGTGTTTTCTAGAGGACCAAGCAAAAAAACTTTTGGTGGTGCATCACAGTGATAAGTGATGGAGATGTTATTGGAGTTGTTGAGAGGAAATTATTTTTTTTCATGATAATCATTAAGAAAAGTCAGCTGCTTAGATGTGAGCTATTAAAAGTTACTCAGGTATGAGGATTTTTATAAAATAGCTATGAGGAAAGATATGCTTATAATTTTTGAACTAGTAATTAGCAAGCTAAAAATATTCAATTGAATATTTTTATGGTTTTAGTGTCAACTAAATGGAAATTTGTATCTGCTGACTTTTTACTGTGACATAAAACTGTTAAAGAAACAAATTCAGATGGCATTCTGAAATTTTCTCTTCCATATCCTAGGAAGTGAAACTTAATTTTTTTCTTCCTGGTAGAAAATGCAGTTCTAATTTTAATCTTGGTTTTAAGAATCCACTATTTGGATGCTACATTTTTGCTAAAATTAAATTACGATCTCTATGAGAAATATGTAAATACAAAAGACATAGCATCATATAATATCTCAAGTTATAAGGGACCCATAAGAGTCATGAAGTAAATAACTAAATATGAAAAAAGGAAGAAACTATTATCTTTTTGTCAGGATGTGCTTTTGAAGTAGGAACAAGATGGTTGGTGTTTTGTGTAATACAAATACATACATAGTAACTACAAATACCTGGGAAACCTCAGTGGGATTTTGCTGGTGTGGAAGTTTATAAGGGTGTTTTTTTTTTCCACTGCAATATTTTAGAAGAGGTAAGAGCTTTGTACTGATGATGCAACTTAAAAGCCAAATGTTTTTTTTTGCTTTGGCCACATCTTTGGCCATCATGTTTATGTTTCAAGTAATTCTGTTTCAGGCATCTTAAAGTTTTGAAATGGAGAGGATTTTTGAAAGTGTAGTACTAGAAACTTGCAAGAAAACTATCTGTAGATTAATATTAAAATATTCTGTGTTTAGATCTATTACTTTCCCTATTCTTTCCATTTTGGTTTTATTTCAAATGGTCCTAAAATCCATTTCAGTGTGATATGCAACATATTAAGGGCATATGCCTAAAAAAAAAAATGAATAAGGAAAATATTTCCATAAAAAATTTGTATTGCCGTAGGGAAAACAGCTTTCCTTGTTTAGGGAGAAAAAAGTAAACAAATGCACAACTCTTTTGTGTTTTTCTCTCCAGCACTTTGGAAAACGGTGGGCAGCCATCTGTAGATGGACAGAAGAACGATGGGTCCTTCTGCAAGATATTCTTCGTAAATGGCAGCATTTTGCAGAAGAGCAGGTGAGTAGCTTTGTAAGTTATAAATTGGAATATTCTTCAAAATATTATAGGAAATATAATAATATATTTTATTTATATATATGTAGGAAAGGCCTGACTGAAGCTTTTATTTCAATTTTATTTCAGTGCCTTTTTGAAGCATGGCTTACTGAGAAAGAGGATGCTGTGAGCAAAATTCATACAACTGGCTTTGGAGATCAGAATGAAATGCTGACCAATCTAAGCAAATTAGCTGTATGTATTTTTCATTCTTCTATTTTATGTTCAGCCTCCTTAATCTGAGTCTGCATGCACATGGCTTTACCCTACTCTCAGACTGTATGGTTTAACAGAACATTTCTTTCATACTTTGGAGGTGGGCTGTGCCTCCTGTCAGTGGAATAGGTTGGTCCGTAGCCTTGCTGACAAAGGAACCACTAGACAGAGATGTTCTTCTTGGTTGTATCTTCGGTCAAAAGTTCATGACATAAAATAGCATTTGGATGTCTTAAAATATGTATACTTTTATAGTGAAAGTTTCTTTGTGGATACTGTTGGTGTATATGTTGTGTGTGAGACTATATATACATATGTGCATAGGAATATGCATATGAGTAAGTACTTATCCTCCTGTCATACATTCCTTGAACTTGAAAAAGCTGAAGGCTCACAAGTTATGAAATGTTGAAATTAGTGTTACTTTACAACTGTGCCTCAGCATCAGAAATGTAGCGACATGCACAGAACACACCCTTCTCACCATGTCCCACCTCACTCCTCAGCAAATCCTCCACCGTGCATGGTCTCTGTGGAGGGAGTGCAGGTCTGGCTGTGCCTCTAGAGGTGAAAAACTTGTGGCAGCCTAGACTTGCCAATGGCTTTACAGCAGTGGGGCCTTTGTAAAGAAATTTTACAGTATGTGCTATTTCTGTATGTAATGATGGCTGCCTAGCATTTATGGGGAAGGAAACACTAATTTCCATGCTTTGGTTAAAATAGGTGAATTACTGCTTTATTAGGAAAAAAAAAAAAACCCTGGTAAACTTTTCAGACATGAATATTTCTTTATTATTAATTAGCTATTATTTAGTAATAAATATGAAATATAAGTTAATTACATACTGTTCATTAATATTTTTTACTAGATATACATGTCTTGGTTATTTATATTTAAGGCTTAACCTTACATTTTTAAAAATTAATTTAGGATGTATGTCTTTCTCATCATTCTGTATTAAAGTAGACATATTCAGGCTCTGGGTCGATAAAAATACCATGATGTTTATCAGATTTGAGTAACTGTGATGTTTCTAAAATTTACTCCATTTTATCCTCACATATACAAATGCATAAAGCTTTAAAAAATAAACTTACAGAGTAATGGTTTAATTCCATTGTAGCTGGTCCAGAATTAGTGGTAAATGTTCCTTTGATTGATAGAATGACTCAGTAGATAATTTAAGAACCAAAAGATTGGTTTTTAGCATAACCTTGAGACACTAATTATGACACTGCCATATAGGTTTTATTCTCCTCTCCTTTTTCCTTCTGCAACTCTTTAGGGATTAATAAAAACATGCATTTAGAAGTAAAGTCCTGGATTTTTATTAAAGATTGCTTAGGATTAAGTAAACTTATTTGTAAAGGAAGGAAAACACGTATTTGCCTCAGTGTATATACTTCTTGGAAATTCTATCAATCTAACACATGAGCAGTCTTGAAGCTGACTTCAAGCCAGGCTTTTAACACGTAATGGATTAGAGACAACTCAGGATGCTTTAGAGTACCTTCATGAAAGAAATGTATTACAAGAAGTTCAAATTTATTCAAAAAATGTCTACTTTTGGAGTTCAGAAGGTTGCTAGAGGACATAGGTACAGAGGATTGAAATGTTTGTCACAAATTGCGAAGTAGCAGACTATTTAGGATTTGCAAGTATCCAGGATAGGGCCAGTTTGGGTACCTTTCAGAATTGCTTGGAAATATGATGCTAAGAAGGAAACACTAGTGTAGTATTTTCATAATTTTCATTAATGAACTCTCATGAAGTTAAAATCATGTTAAAATTATGCTGCCAGTTTAAATTGTTAAACATCACTGTCATGGATTAATTGTGGTCTTTCAGGAAACTGAGTGAAAACCATAAAATAGTATATAAAATTATTTTTCCATAGCCCTGAACCTCATCAAGAATCATGTCATCCTTAAAAGACCAGGTGGAGTTTATTAATTGCAACTTACTCTTTTTTACACATGAATAACTTTGATCTTTTTAGAAACATGATTCATAATGCCTAATTCATAGGTACTTAAATTTTGGTGGTATGCTAGAAGAAAAGTGCCTCTTTAGTGTCTTTGTTTTACAGCAGAAAAGTAGCTTTCACTTTTGGAATTCCCTCTATCAGGTTTTAGACCTAGTAGCAGTTGTTTCCAAATTCCAGTGAGTATGTGTTTTTACTTCCAGCCAAATTGCTAGAAGTTTTGTGTATGACAATTTACTATTTTAATCTTGTCTGAACCTTCAGGAATTTATATTAATATATCAGCCACATGATGTTTTTTTGAAGGGAATATATTCTCCCCTTGGACAGGCTTTCAGAAACAGGGAAAAATGGGATCATACTGTCCTGTCCCTGACATGTACATTGTGCCTGTCTTTTGGCATATTTTGACATGTGTTTGAATGTAGTAGAGGAGAAGCTGTCACCAAGGATCACTCTTATAATTAGGTCTGAATTGTAAAAGCAAGTCTGTGAGGGAATAAAAATGTATCTTTTCACTTAGAATAGAGATGTTTATATTCTTAAACATGTGATATCTTGATCCCTCAGTTGTCCAGCCATTTCCAGTAAGAAATTACAGCATTAGTTTTTCCTGTTAGACCTTAAGAATTTTAGGTTTGATATTGAAATATGGCATAAGAGCTTCCAGCCTATGTTTCTGCCTCACTTTCATGCAGAACTTTGCCAGATTATGGTTGTGTTCTTTAGCCAGTCTCCTTAACTGGAAGGAACTTTCTGAAGGTAGTTTATTAAACCATTTGGCATTGTGACTGTTGATTTGAAATTCTACAACCCTCCTACAAGGCCCTAAGCATTCTAAAGTGACTGATGTGAAACAGGTCTGTTGAGATACTGTTCACAGTAGGAAAGAAACTTGACTTTTATATCACATTAATGTCCACAGACTGGAGCCTGCTCCAGTGTGGGCTCTCCACAGGATCACAATTTCCTTCAGAGCACATCTGCCTGTTCTGGTGTGGGGTCCTCCACAGACAGCAGTTTATTTCAAAGGATTTATTTGGTATTGTATGTGAAATTTATCTTTGTCATCAGCTCTCTTCTGGGATCTTACTAGTTTAAAGGTCAGAAAAACTGTTCAGCAGGTAGTTGCTCCAGTTCTTAAAACAGTTCCTTAAAACAACTGAGTTTTTGTGTTTGTTTTTTTTTTTTCTTTTTGATTTTCCACCTACCATTTATTCACTCACTCCATAACTGACTCTTTAATTCTTACATAATGTGTAGGGTGAAACACAACACAGACTAGCTGGAAGATATGATGCATTGAGAATGTAGAACTGAGGTGAAATTTTGGGGCCACATATGGCATAGGCCTGATAGATTCTTTTCATGTCCTAGGTTGTCTGTAAAATGAAGTTATCTTTTTTTTTTTGGTAAAAAATACTGAGAGCTATTGCAAAGGTATACATGTATACAAGATCTACCTCTACATATTTATAGTATATATTCCATTAATATAGAGTTAAAGATTTTCTTGCATCACCTGATGTTTTTGGGTTTTTTTAACATATAGAAAATAAGTTAGATATTACACTATTTTTGACTGGAATAAATTTCTTTATAGTTGAAAACTAACTTTAAAGTGAGTGTTGCTGGTTAGACTATTACAGTAAGTAAAATTTTTGATCTTTAAGGAAAAGGAAAAAAAACAAGAACTAAAACCTTAAACCCTCAAAAATAGAACCATATTACCAAAAATAAGGGAATCACTTTATAATGTTCAAATATCAGGGTTTACAGAATGTACTTGACAGAAGTTATGACTGATACCTTTGATAATTAATTTCATAAAGCAAACTACCATGTCTTCCAAATTGGCAAATTACATATTTTGCAGTTACTATTATTATTTTAGGTCTATTCTTGTACTAGAAAAAAACCCAGAGCATATTTTTGGTGACTGTGGTACATTGACAGGTTTTTAATGAAGAAATGTGAAAACAGAATCTCCCACTATAGTTTTCCAGATTGACTGTAACTGTCACAAAAGTGTATTAAGTTGCAGTGAGCAGTACTTTTAAAAGAAATTTTTAGCATTCTTCTTTGTGTAGTGTTTCACTTCCTGCTTGTGCCCCAGGTATCTTGAGTTGATGCTGAACTCACGAAAGTGTTATACAGCTGTTATGGGCTGGGGTGATTGGAAATCAAACATTGCTCTTCAGAACTAACTAATGTTTCATAGGATACCATTTTTTATTATTCCAGTCGGTGTATGGTGGCTTCCACATGGGCTTTTTCTGACACTGTAGGCGTAAAAAAAGGTCAAATATAGCAGTGCTTGAAATTTAACATGCTAAACTGGTTTGCATCTACTTTCCTCCATCTGTTAGGTCTTCTACTACTCTGAAAAGAGATTCTTCAATATAAAGTTAGCTTCTACTTCTCAGGTATAGATCAATTTAAATTTTGATATTAACTGTACCTACCATTAGTAATTATGATGCTTCAAATCAAAACTAATTAGAAAGAGTACTGATTACAAAGACAATGAATCTTTCTTTTGCTGAGCTGTAATTTTAATTACAATTTTGGATTATATAGGTGTCGGAAATCATATGTAGACTAAATTCTGTTGTCTAACCACTTGTTTGTTTATACTTTTCATGCCTTGGAGATTAGAATGTTATCCACAACTGCATAGAGAGTTCAAAATTCAGCCATAGTTAGCAGGATTAGGGTGTAGAGAATGAATGTTTAAGGAATGGAAATCAGTGGAGTAAACCAGTTAAGGCTTTAAAAAGTAAACCCAGGCAAGAACTGGAGCTGTGGATGACCCTGGGATCTGTGAATAGCCTGTTTCATGGGCAGGTTTGCATGTACAGGTCTCAGGAGCTTCAAGGTCCCTTGGCACAGTGTGTTTTGGTTTTTTGTTTATTTGGGTTCTTTGTTTGGGTTTTTTGTTTATTTGTTTGCATGTTTGAATCCTCGTTTGAGATCAAATATTACTTTTCTAAGAAACTTTTTTCCAATATGCAATATATAACAAAGTACATTGACACTATAAAGAAAGGTTGTTTGCCATGTTGATGTAGTTGTTAGCATTAGTGCAGTTTTAGGGTTGTTCCTGTAATGCAACTGTGAGCTTTTTGATTCATGTCACACCTGAATCCTGCTGTGAAGTTTGCTCCACCTGCCATGTTATGTTGCTATGTAAGCTCTGCCAGCAGTTTTTATGGAAACAGCATCATGGAATTATAGGAGCCCTTACCCATTTTCAGCTCACTCTCATGTTCTCCTTATGATTTTTCTTCTAAGTTGGTTGGTTTCCTTATTTGTGGGTGTTTTGGTTTTGGTTTTTTGGTTGGTTTTTTTTGTATGAATGTGTGTTCTTCCTTCTGTCACTTTGTTTAACAGATCCTAAAAGGAGATCTAGAAATGAAAAGGCAAATGATGAGTAAGCTGAAGTTGCTCAGCCAAGATCTCCTTGTAGCTGTGAAAAATAAAGCAGTGGCTCAAAAGCTGGAAAGTCGTCTTGAAAATTTTGCTCAGCGCTGGGAAAGCCTTGTGCAGAAGGTGGAGAACAATTCTAAACAGGTTTGTAAAAGCCAGTTTTATCAGTTTCTGACAATCAGATCCTTTGACAGTCAAATGCTTGAAGTAGTTTTGGTGCTGTTTGTCATCTTGTTTTAATTTTTTCTCCTGCATGATTGCTTAAGACATATTTTATTTTTAGGACAGCATAATATAACTGTAATATAACTTTCCAGAATTTTATTTATCTCTTTAGTTTTTAATCTCTCTTTATAGTGTTGATTACTTTCTTGGGTTGTTAACTCTGTTTTCAGGGATGATACAAACCATAATGAAAATACCTTTCCAGTTAATTTATTTTTAACCTATAATAACACACTTTTTTATAGCTGTCTCTTTGAAATAGCACGTAGTCTCAAATTAGTGCAAGAACTGTCTCCTAGTTTAAGTGAAATTATTTTTTTAACATTAAAAGTTTATAATTGATTGCTATTTTACTTCTGTATATGATTTACAGATTAAAAAGTAACCAAAGTGCCAATGAAAAAAATATAACCTGCTATTATTTGACCACGTTATGTTAACTGTAATACATTAAAAAAGGAAATTGAGTTTCTAAACCAGGTAACAAAATTCAGCACTCTGGGGTACTACCCAAACCCATATCCAATTGTTTTGCCTAGGCATCTTGTTAGCATTTCTTTCTTACTGGATTTAGACCCAAACCAACTCCCTTTTTTCCATTCCATTATCTCACTAAAACTGGATTATTTTTGAGTTGTCATTGTATGACTTGTAAAATGGAAATGGGTATTAAGGCTTTTTAAATTTGACAGCACAGAGCAGAATGTTACAGCAGCTACTTCTGTCCTGTCCATACAGGTCTCTCGGTTCCAGTCAGTTTGATTCAAGTCCCTTGAGCATGCTGCCCTTTTTTGTTGTTCTCTACTAATACTTCTGCCAAATTATGTTTGGGTAATTAAAGGAAAGTTGATATACTTCATGTAGTGATCTGAATCCCTCTTAGTAACCTTGCTTTCCACTCATACCTTAATATTTTAATTTGCTCTGTGGTAGTTAGAAAAAGCACCTGAAGTTGGAAAAATCAGTTTGGGAGAATATAAGGGAAGAAAATTGGGAAAGGGCACAATTTCACTTAGAAGGCAAAACCATATTGTGTACACAGCCTTTACGAGTTAAAAATAAGATTCAATTACAGCATATTTGCTGTAGAAAACTTCCTATTTCAAAGCAGAGGAAAATTCCAGAGATTCATTTTTGATTTTGGGATGGCTAGGATCACATGATTTGAGGAAGTTAGTAAACCACTCCAGATTGTTCAAGTCCTCTTCAGATTGGTGGTGGCTCCTAAATGCAGTAACTAGTTTTGAAAATGGAATTAGATTACAGAAAATGAAGTGAGCAGCCCTGAGGCTGTAAACATAGATCAGCACAGCTGGGAGATGCTTTGGATTCCCAAAACAGTGTAGCTGTCCTACCACAGCAGAGCACTTCAGTGGATGAGCTTTTCCTCCAAGGAGAAGCTGCTCTGCTGGGGATAGAAGTGATGTGCTGTCATGGAATCCTGCTTCACCTTCTGGAAACTGCACAGTTAGACCTGGCTGAAGGACCTGTTCCTGAGGCACTGTTGCACTGTTGAGATGTATCTTCTGTGAAATATTGATGGTGTACTTGGCACCATGGGCTTCTGCCTAGGCAGGGCAGATAATTTCAGTGAGGTTTTTACATGTATTCATTACAGAGTTCATTTATGTGTTTACATTGCAAGAAAAAAATGCAAGATCTCATTATCTTCTCTAATCATGAACTGAGGAGGGGGAGATTTTGAAGAGGGTGAAAAATAGAATATTTTCCACTAAAATCTATCAGAAAATGTATGTTTTATTCATCAAGCTTAGATATTGCCTTCAAAATTAACTTTACATGGTTTAGTGGTGGACTTGGCAGAGCTAGGTCAATAGTTAAACTCAATGATCTTAAATGTCTTTTCCAACCTACAATATTCTATGATTAATAATTTTCATAGGGCCTTTATAATTGCATTTTTGTCCTTAGTTATTTCCCCTCTTAATAAAGTGTTGCCAAATGATTAACTTGTTAACAAAATATGAAATTAAATGGAAGAGACAACCTCAGTCTCAGTTCAAAGATGATTCTCCTACTAGACATATAAAGTAGTTATAAATCCCAAAGGAAAAGTGCAGAAAGTAGAATGTGAGTTCTCCCATATTTGGCTGAATTAATTGCTCTTGAATTCAAGCATCTAATCAGAACACATGGCTGAAGCTCCTGCTACAAATGACTAGATGGCAAGGGTGTATGAGAGAGAGAAATCTAAAAAGCAGTTTGTCCTCATCATGAAAATGTCAGCTTTCCTTCACTGACCACACAGTGGAATCAAGGACAAGGACAGCTTGTTTAGGCTAGATGCGGAGCTTCCAGAAACTCTAAACCCAGCCTATGCTCCACTAAATTGTACTGAAAATCTTTCCAAACTAAAGAAAACACCATTCCTCATCTGAACTTCCCCACTCACAGAGATAAATTTCATCAAAGAACAGATGACAGCTCCAAAAGTGAGTGTAAAGGAAAATTATGACTTTATCAGGACAGAGGGCACTTCCAAAGACAGTAATAAATGTTGGCATTAAAGGAAGGCTGCTGTATAAATGAGAAATAAAATGCCATAAAACTACTGAAGTGCTATACACACATTGTACATATGTTTGCCTATAGATGATGAAAAGATTTGAATTTGTCTGCTCGGAAAAGAGATGAGTTTTAACATGTTTTGAAGATGAGCTTGATGTGAAACTGCTGGCAAGCATTGTGTTTTGAAAGCCTTTAAATGTGCACCCTTGTGAGTCACCTTAGCCCTTTCCATATGATTTTCTAGTGGGTTAAAGCCCTAGTCTATATTACCCCTTCTCAGAATAACATTTGCTATTCAGAGACTGAGAGGGATGAAGAAAATATAGAGTTATTATTTGCACCATCTTTGAATAATACATGAAACACACCACTTTGGTGATTAAAAGGTGTTTGGATTCATTTTTTCTTTTTTTATTTGTTTGTATTCCTTTTTTTTTCTTATTTTCTTTTTTTTACCAGGTATGCCAATAAAAGTTACTTCTTTTTTTTTTGTAATTCCTAATATTTTTAATGATTGTCCTTTGCACACTAAAGTGTATGCAGTTTAAATGTGAACCAGCTTCATCTTGCATGTAAGGTTACAATCTACCTTGTAGTCTTACCCTGTTTCTAATTAGAATAATTGTGAACTTCAAATTCATATCTCCATTCTCCTTTTGAAGCACATAGTATTTAACTTCCATTCCTGTTGATTAAGCATGGAAAATACTTTTTTATTGTTTTCACATCCAAATCATTACCCCCCACAGCATCGTGCCTTGACTGCTCTGAGCAGTGATTGCACTGCCAGCTCTGGAAGTGCAGTTCCCCATCTCCAGCTGAAGCTGCTACTCCTGTAATTGGTATTATGCTGCAGATGATTCCTACAGTGCCCTAGCTGTGGTGTATTCTGTGTTACACCTTCTTCCCTGGAAACTCTGCCCTGGTATTGATTAGCAAATGAAAACATGGCAGGCTATGACCCCAGGTGTCCAAAACATCATCCTATCATTGATTTTTGGATAAAACAGAGTGTAATAAGAATTTTATAAGAAGAGGAAAGAGAGAGAGACTGTACCCGAAATTATATNAGAATTTTATAAGAAGAGGAAAGAGAGACAGAGAGACTGTACCCAAAATTATACAACAGGCAAGAAATTATTTCTGTTCTTATATATAGTCAGCTCAGAGAAAGATGACATCAGGTTCTGTCCTCAAATGTCATGGAACCCTAGACTTCAGAAGCTTTAACTTACTTTTCCCCTGCCGTCTAATTAATTAAAATAAAATGTAAAAGAATGCTGTATAGAGTTTAAATAAAAAAGTATGGAAATGCTGACTTAAAATTATCATGATTTCTATAGAAAAAAAATATCAAAATCAATACATCTTGTTGAGGGAACTAAAACAAGAATGTTACTACATAAAATTTTAGTGATTAAAAAGTCAACTGGGTGTTTTTCTCTTCCAAAGAATTTTGTAGTTTATACGTTACCTGAATACCTGCAGGATGCAAGCAGCCTATTCGACTGTTGTAGTTTATCCATATATTTTTTAAAAATATGCTTTGAATCTAAATTTTTTTAGTCTTCTTAGTAGTCCAGAGTCTGCTCTAAAACCTAGGCAACTGCCTGTTTCTAGAGGTGGAAACACAGTGTTGGGTTAACTGCTCTGTGTGAGAAATCCTGCCAGTTTACAGTGGTAAAGCACTTCCCCACTCATCACTTCCACTGTCAGCCTGGACGAAGAACAGGAAGACTTTTGTGTAGAAGACAACGTGAAAAATTCAGCAGAGTTGGCAGGAGTTTGTTGGGGTATTTTTTTCAGGTTTCTTCTCTTTACTGATCCTGCCTGCTGGGAAGAGGCTGCTTGTTAACATGTTTCCCTTTCCTTGTTATTCTATTTTTCCTTTTCAGTACAGGAAAGCATTGTGGGAAAGGTGTTAGACCTAGTTGCCTCTTCATTGTTTATAGAAGCACTTATGTCTCAATAACTAAGCTGACTCAATTCTCTGAGTTTCTGATGCAAGAAGTAATAGATAATTTGTTTATAATGTGTTTATAGTTTCATGGACTTTTAGATACTGGCATGTCTGTTGAATTGGAAACTCTTAATTCTTGCATATTAGGAAAAGCAAAGAAGCAGGGTTTTTCAGGGGTAAAACTTTTTCTTCTCCTGGTATAATTTTTTAATTTTATTTTCCATTTTGCTACCCGTAAACTATGAGGTGGTCATTGGAGCTGTAACTAGAGCATTTTGACAAATGAGCCATCATCTGACAGAATCAAAAAAAGAAGTGGCCTATTTCTCATGAGTTAAGGGATTTAAGAACAGCTGCCCACATTTGAGTTGGAAAACGTTATATGGAAGAAAGTATAAATGGGCAGTACACACACAAGCCGTGTACAAACAAATATGAACAAAAAATATTTCTCATAATTCTTTTTTTAATGCAGCTGAGCTATACAAAGGGATTTTTTTCATGTTACCAGAGCAAAGCTAAATGCAGTAGATAGGTAGTGTTTACAGTGTTACATAGCATGGGTATGAGTATCTGGTGTGACCCCTAAATATTGGGTTTTAATTATGGAATAAAACTGATGCAAATTAATTTGCCTCCTAGTGTATGTGTTCTAATTTAAGATTTCCAGCCAGAAAGTTAACTGTCGTTTCATGCAAGTATGTTATGGTGTATTACATTCTATTTGAAAATTTTAGTAAATGGTAAGACTAATAACTGGTAATTTAGTGCCATTTTGATGCCTTTATTACCTCTCAAGGAGAAAATTTTCAGACTTGGGACAGTCTGAAATTAATATTTAGTAATAGTAACATTTTATTTATTTGCTATCGTTCAATTCCATTGTAAAATTCCATTCATTTATTTTCTTCATTCAGCATGGATTGCAGGGAGCTGTAAGTTCATGAGGATCTTTTCTGATTTTGATAGTGGCTTTTTCAGATAACTTATTCACACAGCGTGAGTCAGATAAAACAATCTAGCTTGAGTTGCGTATAATGTTTTTTTCTGAAGGTCAGCCTATGATCAGATGAGAGCAGTTTCTCATTATTTTCTATTACTCCTTCAAACAATCTTTACTGAAGTCTTTCAAATAATGTATGACCTCTGTTTTTGTACTTCTCACAGATTTCACAGGCTGTCACTACCACTCAGACATCACTAACACAGACCACTGTAATGGAAACTGTAACTATGGTGACCACAAGAGAGCAAATCCTGGTTAAGCATGCTAAAGAGGAACTCCCACCACCTCCACCCCACAAAAAGAGGCAACTCCTTGTGGATTCAGAAATTAGGAAGAGGTGAGAATCACCAAGAGACAGAGAGAATACTGATAGAGTCTGGACAAAAATGCAATAATAGTCATTTGACTGCAATATTTTTTTCTCTATTCTATTTTGGGCTTCAAATTGTATTTCTGTTCTCTACCAGAGTATCAGCTGATTATTACCTTTCTTTCCTCAGCATGAGTTATGGTCTATGTTGTGCTTCTATTACACCTGTTTAGCAGTATAGAATATTAATGATTACATCAATACTATTGCATAGTAATTATAGTCAGTTAAGTTAAAATTTCCCTGCCGTTTTGAAGTATTTAAATAATTGGTATTATAAAACTTTTTACTTTTTTTTCCCAACTGAAAGTTTTAGGAATGATCTTACTTCATAAGGAAGCAAAGGGCAAGACTACTGTTATAAAAGACAGCATTATCTTAGTTAAAACTAAATGAATTAGGGTGATTTTTTTAAACCCTATTTTTTTAATTCTTCAAGGAAGTTGTTGCTATATGCACTATTATAAAACTAGAGACCAATTGACACAGAAGTTCCTTTTTCAACTACTATATATTTACTGTTAGTATATATTTTCCCTCTTGCTCATATTCTTTTAGTTTGCCTTAATACTGAAAGTAAACTTGGCAGGGTACAGCAGAATGCAGACTTCATGCTCACCATGCAAGGAAACTGCCTGTGGGCAGGAATTAGCTGGATTATGGGAATTGTTTTTGTTCCAAACTACCTTGGTTTGTAGAAATGATAATTATGTGTTAGTACAGTGCTTTAGCTGATGTCTGTCTAAAGCACTCCAATTAATGTTTATATATAAACCTGATTGATTCTTGTACAGAAAATAGGATGTATTCTCAACTTGGAGACTAGGATTGCTTTAAGATACATCACTGGATATATTTAAGATATATTACTGGTAGATCTGCTATCAAATTTACAGAGTGTTAATGATTTTTCACCATTCATACTAGGTTAAAAGGGTTTTTGATTTGTTTTAATGCCATCTAAAATATGTGCATTCACCATATAATTTCTGTTTAACTTTTGGATAAGAGTCAAGATGGAACAATTTGTAGTTCTCAGACTTGGCTTGAGATGATTTTAGATAATTGAATAAGTTGTGGTTTCTTTTAGGTATTTAAAATCAGAGTCCTTTTCATTTCTGCACAGGTTAGAATTTTATTTTGATCTGCTAGGAGAGAAATCTGACTTTCACAAGGAAAAAGGGAGTTAATTGTTTAATATACACTATAATAAGCTCTAACTATTGTTTTGTGTGCTAAAATTACTAGATTTATTTTAACAATGTAATTGCACCAACACGTAAGAACAGTGTGACTTTTATACCTGTGAGTAGAGTTATATTTTGGGAATGTGCAAAGTAAATGTTAGAAATGTCCACAGCTGTGCAGCAGGATGAATGATGCTTATGTTATCTGAAGGCAATGTTTCTCCATTCTCTTTTTAGCATTTCTAAATGACCAGAGAAAACAGCAAACCCCACAATTTATGTACCTTTAGTCTGTAGAAAGTCCAAGCAGGTGTTCTACAGTGGGAGGACCAGTCAATAAATAGCTTTGGAAAAACACTTTGGGAGTAAACTTAGGGGAAGAATTTTCAGCTTAAAATAACAGTTCTTGTGACTTTTTTTTCATGAATATGTAAAAATGCAGTCTTGGAAATGAACACATTTTATAGTATGCTGTTGTCTTTCTCAAAGACAAGAAAAAATAAATTTATTTAATTTAAATTTATAAGCATAATAATGGAAGAAGAAAGTCCATCTAAAAATTTGGGTGCTCACTTAAAATATCTTTGTTCATTGGTGACTAGACACCTTTTTGATCAATGATTTGTTTGATAGGAGAAAAAGCATTGCATTCCCAAACAGCCAGTCATTTATTTTCTGGGTGCATTGCTGGCCACAAGATCTCTCAGGGTTTTTTGTTTGTATTCAGTTATAGCTGCACCCAAGGATAAACAAAGCCCATAGTGCTGCATGCCTTTTGATTTTTTAAAATAAATTTAAAGAATGGGGTTCTCAACCTACCTCTCCTAACTCATTCTATATTGTGTGTGTTTACAATCAAAATTTTCCCTGAGCTCTTAATGACTAATACTTGATGGTGATGTACTCTTTAGTTTTGGTGTGATAAAAAACGCTAACAATTACTGAAGGCTTGTCAGAACCTTCCAAAGGTGAATAACCAGATTGTGTTGGCTGCTTTCTGCAGTCACAGTACAACACACTGCATGCTGTTGCTTGGTATTTTTAGGCCTGGGAGGAGAAGACACATTGGCAGTTGAGGCTTTTTTTGAGGTGGTGAATAATGCTCCCAGGTCTTGCCAGCTTCTTTCATCTGGTCTCAGACTTTAGTCGGTGTTGTTTCTGTAAAGGAATATGCTTGAAATAAATTCATCAGGCCCCATTGCCACAGGTTTGGAAAGATTTGTGCTCCAGATTTGCTTCTCTGTGAACTAAATATTTTAGAGATACTGGATACTAAAGGAAGGAAGAATAGTTTGTCTACTCAGTGAATATTGTATTGGTGTACTGTGTAAGAGTCTGGCCTCCAGTTACTAAGCCAAGGAGAAAATAAATGGATGGCTAAGACTGAAGCATCAACATTTCTAGAATGCCAAGTGTTTTATCAGGATTGAAAGTATAAAATCTCTATTAAAACTGAAGAAATGAAGAAGAAGCAATTTGAGTTGTAGACTAATAACATCCACAGGACTGAATGTCACATTTCCATTGCTCTTATTTACTGTGGCACGCATGCATGGGAAGGAAGCTGTTGATTTTTTTCTTGCCTCTTAGAGCAAGTTTTTGCCATAAGTGGAGTAAAGCAGAGATAAGAACGAGATTTTTTTTTTTTTATGTTTCTTTCTTCCCCCTCCATTTTCCCCCCCAAAATCTAAAACTGCTTCAGGACTAATGCTTCAGTATAACTCAGATGAGTTAAGTTCTGTTGCTAGTCAAAGAAAAGCTCCTTTTCCCACAGGAATCAATTTAAAACTGAGAGAGATAAAATACTGGGAGCTGTAAATAAGATATTGAAAAGTATGTATTAGGCATTAAGGCTAGAGATAAATGTAACACAGCTGAGGTTATAGTATTTAAAAAACCTGTAAATGGGAGAAAGAGATGCAACATATTTATTTTCATGGTATTTACATATTCTGGGAAAAACAGGTCAGTTGCATATCATAGAAAAATCTGAAAACTGGTCATGCTAAGTTTTTAAATAGCAGACAAGTAAGAGCTGGTTAATATTTAATTTAAACATATTTGTAATATTATATGCTTCAATAACGACCAAAGATACCTTTCTTTGCAATTTGGTAAATATCTTTTTATGTGCTTCCTAAGGTTTCCAAGGAAAGTCTACTTGTCATAACATTATTATTGGTATAATGTTAATCTGAAGATTTGAAAGAGACTCGATGCCCTTTGAAGAGCAAGGTGTGTTAAAACAGGATAGTTGCTCCATCTAGTGTTTTTATCATTTAACAGCTGTTAAATGAACTTTTTGAAAAGAGAGAAGCCCTCACTTTTTTGAAAATTATTATATTTGGGATTCTAATCCTTCATTATTTAGAAAAGTTTAAATTTTTGTAGAAAAAAATATCAATATAAAAATTATAGGCACTTTATGCTGGTCTTTTTGATAGCTATTGTTTCATATATCCCATTTCTGTGCAATGAATTATATTAGTCAGGACTAAATGGTGATTGTTTAGCACTTTTTCAGCTCCTCCTATTGTTTGACCCTTATTCTCTTACAGAAAAGCAGCTTGTGCTCTGGTATTGTTATCTAATGATAGGTAACACATTCAAAAAGAAGAAAGTAATATCTTCAATTTTCCTGGTGGTTTTTGATTTCATGATGTCTGTAGCCAATTCCAGAGGAAAGGAAAAGGTGACTGAGACACAATGGAATAGTCTTCTGTTGCTTAGAGGGGGAATAATTGATCAACATTTTCATTTGGAGTGTAAGAAATATTTTGGGGTATTTTGAGGTTTATATACATGGGCACTTTTTAATACTTACTAAGCATTTATCCTTTATCATTTTTGTGAAGTGAGAAATGGATTAGTGACAAATAAATAAAATTTATATGCTTCACATTTAACACCTGAAATTACCTGCAATATTATCAGAGTGGTACCAATCAGCACTTGCTGCAGGCCATGATTGGGTTTAAAAGTACTCTGTACCTGATGGTTCTGGTGAAGTTTCTGTTGAAGATACACACTTGGGATTGATTTGGTGTATCTTCTCATGCCTTGATATGCTTTATGGAAATTCACTGGTCATAATGTTGATGAGGCTAAACTTAATAGTATCGCAAATGTAGAGGGAGGGTCAAAATGTCATTCCGAAAGGAAATAAAATTATTTGACAACTGAACCTAAAACAATAGGAAGACAAAAATATTTGTTTGGATAAATTGGCTGTTGAATTAGAAGATAAGAACAACTCTATTTATCAACTAATGGTTCATCAGCTACAAATACAGAGGAGCAAGAAAGACAGCAGGGAATTAGATCAGAATAATTCTTCCGACGGGCACCGCGTGCTGTAAAGTTGTTCTTTGATATGTTCTAGGCAGTGAAGAGCTACAAGCTGAGAAAGACCTCTGGTAAGCTGGGGATTTCAGTCTAGACATGGAAATGAAATAATTCAGTAAAGTGGTTCTTGGATCAAAGTTATATCATTCCCTGCCAAGTCAATGTGTAGGCAAATGGTTTTGTGTGTGCCCAAGATTCGCAGTGGTGACGAGCCCAGTGTGATTTTGTTTGGGGAAGGAAGGAAATGAATGAACAAAGGAAATTGTCAAGCAATTTCTGCCTGTTAAAAGAATAAAGTACTGAAACCAGTGTCTGTCCATGATAGCAGTAGCATTGTAATATAGTTTAAAGATGAAATTAATTCAGTTTAGAGATAAGATTATGTACGATGATGGCCGCACAGCAGGAAGATACTTCATGCCTCGTGTGTGAACTTGTTCAACATTGAATTTGTTTGTGTATCTATTTACTCAAAGAATATTTTTAAAAAATCTTCATATTTTTAATCTATGCCAGTCACATTTTCATGGAAAAATTTTCACAAATTTATTTTCTGGACCATTCTAAGCCATATGCCCACTTCACATTGCCATTCCAAACTTTCTTACTAGATCACCATGTATTTGTTCCAAATTGACTCATTGCTCTGGCTTTCTTTTTCTCTATTAAATACATGATAAACCTCACCTTTGAGACATTTCCAAACTTAATTGCATCACATTTTTCTCTTTCTCTGTATGGAATTTCCAACCCAAATACGCACCAGAGTAGGACACTCTTGTCTTACTAGAAGTCCCCTATCTAATAAAAAAACTTATGGAAATCACTAAGTAACAAGAGTTAATTTGTTTATATTTTACAATAAAAACAATTCCCCTTTTGAACTCAGCTGACATGCTGGCATGTAAAGAGAGGACTGGGGAACCAGTAAAAATAGTATTTGTCTTGTGGAACAGCAGAAGAAAAGACTAAGTGGAAAACAAAAGCATGACATGAAGAAGAAGTCCTCTGCTTCAAATGGGATTTTTAGGTGGGGAGCATGACAATGTACATTCTAAATTAAGGTAGCTATTTAGAGTAATTTCTCAAGGGATTTTTGATTTAGCATCTTCCATTGATCTATTTTTACAAATTCTACTTGAAGTTTGTTGGGACAGAAAGGCAGTCCTGCACTATTTTATGTCTAAATTATTTCTGTTCCTAGGAGATTTAAAGACTCTACTTATACTTTGATATCAATCTAGAGCTAATATAATTTCTAGCTGCAGCTGTGCTCAGAAAGGAAGTATCCAATCACTAAAGCAGAATAATTAAATGCCATTTCTACCAGTGTTTCCTCCTTTTACATGAGATGAACATGACAGAGTGATTTTTTTTTGTCTCACTAGGAAAGATGTCTTTATCTTAAAGATATTTATGTACTGCAAAAAGCTACTTAGACTTAACTTCTATGTATTTTAATTCTTTTATGCCCCCCACTCTATTGTCTTTTTTTGAACAGGAGACTTTGTTTCTGAAATTATATTTATCTCCAGGAGAAACTGCAAGTGACAGAGCAATCTGTTATGTGAGATCAGCTTTGTCACATCAGAGAATCATATCATATTATGGAATGCTTTTGGTTGGAAGGGACCTTAAAGATCTATGTCTAATACTTGCCACCATCGATGGCTCTCTGGGCCATGAAATGTGTTGCTCATTATTTTGTTTTACTTTCAAAACTATCCCAAATGCTCCCATTCCTCTTCCAGGTGTTGCAGAAGTAAGGGCTAAGTCCTTTTTTTTGAAGAATTGAACACTGATAAACATTTTTCTGTCAATTTCCATCCTGTACCAGGGTAAGACCAGGCTATTTTTCAGAGAACTGGTCTCACTTATTCTACTTGCCTGCAGCTTCAGAATGGAACAAATGCCAGAACTCATACAATTTTACCTGCAGTCAAGGAACTTTAGTACTCAGGGACTGGTAAACTTCATTGCTATCAGATATCAGGTGTTTTGTGATTATCAAATATGCAGTTATTATTTGTAGAACAAAGGATAACGTTTTATTTCAAGAATTGCAGTTGATTTAATGATCAGAAATAAAGCTGAAGTAGGATGCTCTCAACTGACTGTGGAGTTCATGTTCAGGGATTAGAATCTGTTACCATCACAGACATTCCTTGAACCATCTGGGAATTTTATTTTGTCTTTTGCCTCGGAATTTGTACTTCTTTATAAAACTGAAGGTTTCTGCCCCTTCCATTACTTCAAAGTCACATTTTTTTCTCCTTGAATGAGTATTCAATTAGTATTATCAGGAAATTCTTTATCAAAATTATTTCTAGGAGTTTATAATTTGAATGTAGAATATTGGACTGAGATTAAGGCAGTGTGTGATTCTTTTTCTTTTGCTTTCATTATTTTTGAATACAAAAAATCACAGTGAAGAAGAAAGAAATGGGAAGCATAAATATTAATTCAAGCATGGAACTCTTTCTTGTATTCATTTTTCATTTCTGTATATGTAGATTTATGTAGCACCTGGTTTTGCCTTATATCCTTGTATTTTAAAAGTATAAATGCTTGTATAAATGAAGTGTATTTTTTTAAAAATAATTCCTCCAGGGGTATAATTGTTTTTCAGGTTACTGTTTTTAGTAGATTTTCAGTTGTATGCAAATGATACAACCTATAGTCGCAAAGCAGACTGAAAGACACAGCTTGTTTTTTTTTTTCCCCCATGTCTTTCTGCTCTGTTGTGTACACAATACTGCTGCAGAAGGAAAGTCAGCTGCAAAAGGGATATAAACATTAGAACATACAGCGCAATAAGGAAATGCAATCAAGCAGAGTATGGCACAACTGAGCAAAAATATTATCTGAAGCTTCTTGTTTTAAAAACTACAGTAGATACTGAATCACAATTTTAAATTTCTAGACATTAGTAATTTAAATATCTGCATTTTGAGACGTTACCTGAAGACTGGTTAACAGAAATTAAGATCAGTTTTAAAGGAGTTGATGAAAGAATCCAGAATGTAGTAAGTAATCCAGGCTGTAGAGTAAAAACTAGTTATAAAGTAAGTGTAGAGAGTATGGGGTCTTAGTTTTGGTTTCTAAAGCTTTAACTGTGGAAAATTATACTTTGCTTGTTGATTAGTGATTACATTCTACAACAAATTTGAGTTAATCAGAAAAAGCTTCTTTCATCAAATTTTCTTCTTGAATTTCCTTCATAATATCATCATCACAAGCTGGGACAGCGATCTCATGGGTTTGAAGGCTGCATTTGGTCAGTCAGATGGGCCTTGCATCCTCTGCTCAGCCAACAAGACTTGTGGTACTCTCTCTTCACTGACTGACATTTGTTTCATATCTTCCAAAAAGAAGCTTGATTTTTCATTAGCTTGAAAAATTAGAACACTTACTGTGAAAATTATTGCATCTGTTCAGCTGTCAAATTGGGCCTTAAAAATGAAAAAGTATTTCTACATTTCTAAATTTTAGAGTGAATAGTTTTATGAGCTCTCTGATGAGATATGGGACTTTAAAACTGTATTTTGCTGATGGAAATTGCTGCTTATTCACTTGTTTAAACAACCATGTTTGCTGCCGATCCTGTTTTCAGAAACTGTGGAAGTTGAAAGTCTTGTTACACTTCTCTGTCTCTCAGGTTTGACTCGGATACCACAGAGCTCCACAGCTGGATGACCCGCTCCGAGGCAGTGCTGCAGAGCCCTGAGTTTGCCATCTTCCGGAAAGAAGGGAACCTCTCAGACCTCAGAGAAAGAGTCAATGTAGGAGAAACTACTCGTGTACATGTCTGTTACTCTGTATTAGCTTGTCAAAGTGCTTTCAGAGTGCAAGTTCCAACAATTTTAAATGCAGACTGACAAGCATTGACTGTCCAAGATAAATTTAGAAGTATTCACTGCTTCTGTGAATTTCAGATTTTGGCACCAAAATTACTACACAGGCTGTCTGAACACAGATTTTTGTTGTTGATTTTGTTCATACATATTCATATTTAATTAAGGTATTCTAGATCCATGAAAGTCTTAGGTAAAGTTATACCAAAGGCTATATATCATTTCTTAAATATGCAACATCATTCTATACTGACAGCTTAATTTGACATTATACATGCATAAACTGAAGACTATGAAAAGTGTCACTGCAGTGGATGCTAAAGGAAATCTATATCTATTTCCTTTTACAGAGCTGTAAAATATATATGACAAACACCAGTTTTCACAGGACTTTATTGGGTTTTTTTTACTCTATTGTAGTACCATATCAGAACCAAAAACTTCTTTCCTGCCAAAGTGAGTGGTTCTGCGCTGCTTAAGAAGTAGCTATGTTTGTGTGTGTGTTTGTGTGTCACGGACTGAATTACTGAATTTAGCCCTTGGAAACTAAACTGTTACAAATTTTCTTCCATATTTAATTTTTGTAGATCATTGAAAAAATGCCCATCTTTTCCAAGTAAGAGAAAGAGGTTTTTTATAATCATCTTGGATAGTAACACAGTATGGTATGCAGCGTCATTAAAACCTGTGTTGATACATACTCCTAGAACAACAAAGAGATGGAACAAAGTTACTGTATTGAATTTAGATTTGCTGCTGGTTTTTCTCATTTTCTGCTTTTCCATCATAAATCAGCTATGATAAGATTGAGTAACATGGAATTTTGTGACTGTAAGTGTACGTTATTGAAATCCATGTTAAATTCCAAGTTTCTTGCAATAATTTTAGTTATGTATATTGTCATGAGTGCTAGAAATTATGCATTCCAATGGAATACCTTGAATTAATTCATGCCATAAGTTCATGTTATGTGAAATATACATAAATATACATATATATGCAGACTGGATCAAATACACAGCGTAGATTTGATGGGTTCACATGCTTCCATACTGAGTTAGTGGTATTCATCTAATACATGAATAGATATGCAGTTAATTTTCCAAGTACTCCAATCTAAATTTTAATAGAAAAAAATAGAAAAAAAGAAACAAAATACTCATCTCCCCTTCATATAGTCACATTTTGAGGAGCATATTTATTTCAAGAGTGCAAATTAGCTCATCTTGACCTAGAAATTACTCAGGCTACCTGCACTGTCAGGTTTCCCATTGGTTCTACCTCATATTGTCTAAGACTTTATAAAAACATTAAAGGATCCAGGAGCCATGGTTCACCTTTCTCCTTTTTTCTTTTCTTTGCTTTTGAGGAGGTGGTGATTGCTGCAAGTGAAGGGGTGGAAGTGGGTGAACCACAAACCTCCTTTGGTCCCCCCGGGAATTGCACTAGTTCTTGCCTTGCCTTTGCTGGAGCTGAGGAAGAACAATGGGGCTGGGAGGCCACTACCTACCACATTTATCCAGGTCTCATTTCAGTTGGTGAAAACACACATAATACTGGAGAAAGATGCATGGAATTTGACCAGCACATGAGCATTTAGAGTTTGAATTCAAGACGCTAAAGATATCAGGAGATATTCCAGATGTTCCTTTGATCTCCTTGGAAATTTAGTAAATGAATTGTTAACAAACAAATTTACAGCTTTTTTTTTTCAGTAAAGTAGTGCAGAAAAGGATATCTTTTGTATCAAGAGAGGTCTGAGACAAACCAGTAATTCTAAATAGATATAAGAAAAATTGATATGTATCCTTCATTAACACTGAAAATATTTTTAAGGACCAAGACCCCTTTTAATTTCACAGAATGTCTCTGCTTTTAAAATGAACATTTTATAGAGAAAAACAAGTTACATTTAGAAGTTTCTAGCTGCTCTAAGGAGAAAACATCCTATTATATGTATTCATTTGAGAGTGAGAACTCTGAAAGATGACACTTGACAAGTGCTACATGGATTGTGTGTTGAATGGTTTCCTGTTAGTGTAAGTCTTTGAACACACTTTTTTAAAAAAAGTAAAGAAAAATATCAAATTTTTATAAATGCCAGGTCTTAAAACTTGTCCTGACCTGACTTTTCCTGGTCTTATCTCTGTCTCCATCCATTAAATGAGAGACAAATCAGAAAGTACTGTTCAGTTCATTGATTTGAACAGTTTCATTGCTGCTTGCTAACACTTTTAGTTATTAGTTCTCTCAAAATGAACCTCAAATCAATGGAAAATAAGATAGTGTGTGTTTTAACACATTATATAGTCTCTAGTAAAGTTGTAGAAAGCATATAAAAAAAAGAATGAAATGTAGAAAGGAAACCATATGTGAGAGATAATTGAAATAGATTTTATTGTACTGTTGTGCTTTAAGCCCAGCTGGCAACTAAGCACCACACCTGCTCACTTCTCCCCATCCACCCCAGTGGAATGAGGAGAACCAAAAGTAAAACTTGTTGGTTGAGATAATAGTTGAATGAAATCAAGTAAAATATAACAATGATAGCAAAAAATAATTCAGATAATAGAAGGAAAACAACAAGCAAGTGATGCACAATGCAGTTGCTCACCACCTGCTGACCAAGGCCAGACCCTCTCCCTGAACCCAAAGAAGCCCCCTTCCAGGTAACTCCCCCAGTTTATACACTGAGCACAGTGTTCTGTGGTGTGGAATATCCCCCTGGCCAGCTTGGGTTACCTGTCCTGGCTGTGTTCCCTCTCAGCTTTTCTTTTTTGTGTATCACTGGCAGATCATGAGACACAGCAAAAAAAAGAGTTCTTGACTTAGGATAGACACAAATTAGAAAACTAAAACATGAATGTTATCAATATTATTCTCATAATGAGTCCAAAACACAGCACTGTCCTAGCTACTGAGAAGAAATTCATTGTATCACAGCCAAAACCAGGACATGCAGTGGTCATACCCCAGTGTTGTACTCGTACATGCATGCATGTGACCATCTACACACATGTGCAAAAGTCCCATCTTGCCCTTACTTTATCATTCAGGGGGTTTTGCCCATATGAAAACATAAATTGGTATATCACAGAACACTTGTGCTTGGTTGATGTCCTTTATTCCCTACCATAGTCAGTGCTGAGTCCTAGAACCTTTTTTTGATGACTTTCTTTTCTGCTGTTCTTTTGGGGACAGGTTATTAATTCTAGGGGTCTTTTTTTCTTGTGGCAGCTTGCTCCTGCCCATCATTTTTCATGGAGGAGGGATCACTTCCATAAAATTTAGTGGAAGTACATCTGCTGCACGATAGAGGGACAGAGACGTTGGAAATGAAATCCACAAGGAAATCTCTTTTGCCATCATTGGTGATTCATGAAGTGCAAAATCTTGCTCCCATCCCTGCTCAGAGGAGTCCTGGGGGAGACAGAGCCAAGAGCAGGCTGTATGAAACACAGTGACTCTGCTTGCTGAGCCAGCTGCTCTTCAGATCCTGGCAGGAAATTAGCCTTTGGCAGATGTATTATGTAGCTTGAATATATTAGATATGTGCAAAAAGTCCATTCCTATGTCTGGGGAGAAGAAAAGTATTTATATCCCTTCCCTGATACAGAAGAAAGATATTTACCTTACCTAGGCAGGGAGACTGCAAAGCCATAATAGAAGTTTCATTGTTTAACAGCCTAAATAATGGAGACATCCAAACATTAATGTAGTAAATATTGTTATACTGCATCCAACCATAAATATTCTACAGTTAGTGTGTCTATTTTACTAAAATCAGACCTAAGAATGACTCAGGACTTCTATGCTTTTCTTAAGCTATAATGAGCTTTCAGTATTGCAAGTTCAAATAAATGAAGGTTCAGGTGCAAAAAACCTCCACAATTTCAGTTCGCAAATTCTACTTAGTAAGTTGGATTTGAGACTATCCAACAAGAAACTGGAAAAAAAAATCCTTCCTTGAAAGGAGTTTTGGTTAGCCAAGAAGAAGCACCTAGAAATTCAGAATCAAAGATAAACACAAGGAGTGGATGTAAGGGAAAATGTCAGATATCCTAGACAATTAAATTTGTTCTCTTGGCATTCTCAGAAGTCCCATTCTCATATGTTTGTTTTGTTTTAGTGACCTTTTCCAGGCATTCTTTGTTGGGCGTGGATATTTGAGAGCTGAATCACTGTCAGAGGTGGTGATGATAATGTTGCCCTCTCTGCCCTCAGGGGTGAAGTGTCACCATCGTAGGAGGTCAGGGAGTACTGCTACCCTGCGTCCTTTCACAGAGCTCTCAAAGAAGGATGTTGATTTGATCTATGAATAACATCCAAATTTCTCCAGCCGTCAGTATTTTCTAGGTTATGAAGTCATTAACTGCCAACTAAAATCTCAAGGTCAAATAAAATGTTTAGATTTGTAAAAATAGCCCCTTTGCCTTTGGCTAGCATTTAGCGAAAGATGAATTTATAATGTTTTTCAATCAATTAAAACTAGGCTATAATGCATTTGCATTGTCTGTTGCAGAGTAGTACAAAAGAAAATTAATTCTGCTTGGACAAAAGCCTGTAAATATTTCCTCTAATATTAGAGTCTTTTTTGTGAAACATCTTTTACAGAAAGCAAAAAGATTTTTAAAAAGGGGGAAGGTTATATATTTGGAGATATTTTGAGGTGGCTTAGCCACTATTGTCAAAAAGTGTCTATTACAATGTGTAGAATTTAAGTTTCAAACCTTCACAAATCCCTTCAAAATTATCCCATTTTACTTGTGCCATAAATGAACCTGGATCAAGAGTATGGTACCTGTCAGTAAAGGAAAAAATGAAGAAAACAGCACAGAAAACAGCACCAAAGAGATAAATGAGAGGTGTTTCCAGGACTGCTCCATTCATTTCTAGGCACTTGACACAGGGTTATGGAAATATGTCTTCTGAGGATCTTAAAACCCAAGACACAATTTGCAGGTCTGGCACACGATGGCAGAGTGTACAGACAGGGACATGTGGTCAGTGTTTTGAGTAACTAGAGTGAATTTCCCCCTTTCTCCCCATGTCACATCATTTGTCTTTGTATGAGGAGCCAAGAGTTCAGTTCCTCCTTCTTTGATCCTCACTGTGCTTCCTGTGTGTGTTTGTCCTCTTGTAACTTGTGTTAGACCTTCATTTGCATAATATATGCCAATTACGTAAAAATGAATGGAGAAAAATAGTTGACAGAAAGTTTGATATGTGCAAAATCTTTTATGTTTATTTAAGGACTCCATACATAGTGCTTATATTTCTACCAGGATCTGGAACTTGAATTTTTCAGGAGAGAGGTGGATATTTCTCTGTGCTTCCCTGCACACATAGCATATGCCGGGCAGGGAAGGGTTGACTTCCACAAGCTTTTATGTCATATCATTTTTATATTTTAAAAAGATAAGTTTTAGCATATTTTATGAAGGGTTTTTTTGTTGGTTTTTCTTTTTTATGATTTTTTTCTGCTCACTACTGTTATACACATGATAATTACACACCTGGTGTTACAGACGGAGTGGAATTATTTTCAGTATATTTTAGTGTTTTAACAATTCCTTTGAGTTCTCAGTAGTTATTCTCATGTTAATTATACCTGGCATTATAGACAGAGTAGTATTAATTAAGATTCTGTAAGAGATTTTGGAACTCTGCAGAGAGTTAATTTACTTTTTAAATTTGGAAAATATTTAAATTGTTCTAGGTAATTGTGCAAGATTTTATTGACCTACAAAAATGAGAGATAATTCATACAATCATCTGTAACTTATTGGGATTAAACTTCATAATATTTCAATGGTAATTTAGTTATATATTAGATATGTTTCTAAAATACAAAATATTCTATTATTCTCTAAATGTGTTTTCTTTATATATTTCATTTATCCAAAATTGTTTTAGTGACAGTGTTAAAAAGAATCTTTGAGATATTGTTAGAGAGCCTGCTGTTTAACCATTTCTGTATGCACAAATGAATAGCAGTTATAGGTAGGCTGAGGAAAAAACATTAATTTAATTAAAAATTTCTCTTTCAAGTTTCTGTGTCTCCTCACTTACAAAGTCTTCCAGGGAGCTGCTTCTTGTTAAACTGGAGATGTTTTAAACATCACATTTTAAAAGTTAGTTTAAGAGAGTTTCTTCAAAGGTGTTTATATTTATTCCATATCGGTGCAACAATCTATTTGAAAAATAGTATTTCCAAATTTATGTGTATCAGGTTATTTTACTAAATGCATTCTTAGACACCTGCTTGAGCTTTTTTTTCAGTTTAAGGAACCTTTTTGAAGTCATGCAGCATCTACCTTTGCTGTGGAAATACCCAGGGTGATGGGGAAGCCCAGTGGGTCAGCCAGCCTGGGAAACTGCAACCAGGGCCAAGTGTTATGTTCCCACACTCATCATGTAGGATTTGGGGGAACATATCCTCTCATATGTGTGTGTCTGCTGCAGGACAGTGAGGGACTTGATCTGTGAGACCCTGTGCTGGTCAGGATCTTGGGGAGATACATAGTCTGTTTTATTTTTGGCATCAGACATGACTGTGGGCCCTGTTGCATCTTTGAGCTTCTAAATTACACCTAAATTATGCAACTAATTTACTTCAAAATCAATGAAGTAACTTTGTGGTGTTAATTACAAGACAGCATTGATGGGCTGTCAGGTCTAAAATGAGTTTACTTTCCACCAGTATTTCTACTGACCCAAAATGATATTTAGATTTAGATTCCTATTATAACTTGTAATTTTAGTAGTTGACCTTTACTAGGCCTTACTAGCTGGCCTGAACATTGGTGAGCAATTTTAGTGTGCAAAAAGATGAATCAAGAGTATCAAGTACAAAACACAATGATAAGCCTGTATTAAATCTGCAGTAAACTCTTCTTAATAGGCCATATATGGGTGTCTGCTGTATGTGGTCTTACACATGTATTTTACAGTTGTTATTTTGTTTTCAAACAAAATAGTAACATAAGCAATCAAATTTTATATGGGTTTGATACTGTAGAATGCTGTGAATCCCTGTGATTTGGTGAGAATGGTCAGTTTTTGCTTTTACCATGAAAATGAGCAAATCTATTCTTCCACAAGGCATTTATGTTGAATGAATATTTTATTTCTGAAAATTCTTTGTGCTTCAAATGGCTCTTAATTTCTCTGTGTTTTATGTGTCTATAAAGCACTGATAGGTGTCATTTGTCAGCTCTGTTGTGTTCTGACTCTCAGTTTTTGTATTTGACTTTGACTGATTCCCTTCCTGGTGGTTTATGGTGCCGGCCGCTTTCGTTGCAAATCGGGGAGCAGTCAGGGCAGTATGATGGGTTAAAAAGTCTCAAGAAACCAGAAGACATCCCTGAGATTAATTACTTTCTTGTTCAAAGTCCCTCTGTTGAAATGCTCACCTTTCCTGTCATGCTGCAGGCCATCCAGCGAGAAAAGCCTGAGAAGTACAGAAAGCTGCAAGATGCCAGCAGATCAGCTGAGGCCCTGGTGGAACAGATGGTGAATGGTAATTACATGGGAGTTGCTTTAGATAATCTTCTTAGGGATTTGATAAACGAACAGGTTCATATTTATCACAAGAATTATATTAGCACATACTGTCTAAATGGAACGGTAAAGTGATATTGCCTTATATTTCTTTTATTATTTCTGAATGTTAAATCTGTTAATTAGAAAACAGAAAAAAAGTATTACCACTTTAGTACCATGCAGAGAAATGTGTTAGAAACTCACAGTAATGAATTGTATATTAACAATCTGTTCTGTGCAGAGACTTAAGTTGTAATCTTATTTTCTGAGTTCTCTAAGCTCTGAAGTACATTAACACATCTGAGTTAGACAGCTCCAAAGGCATTACTTTAACCAGTTGGGGAAAAAATGCTTCCTGACTTTTCATATACAATGTATGTTTTGTAATATACATATTTCTGTAATGTTCTGTATCATAGAAAATATAACATTTTATTGGGATTTAGAAGAAATTTTTGTTTTTTTTTTTCTTTAAGATAATAATTGTCGAAGTTTATACAACTCTTGAACAAAGAAAAATAGGTGCAAGGGTTTTGTCTTTTGTTTTTTTGTTTTTTTTTCTCCAAAGAAATTATTACATTATGCCATTCTTTTGAACTTTTAAATAAGGGAAAAACAAAACCCAAACAAAGGTTAATGAAAGTAAAACTGTAACTCACGTCATTGTTTTCAATATTAAACAATGTCTTGCCTTGCAATCAAATAATTAACATGAGTCAACGTCTATGGTACTGATACGATTACCAGAAATACAGATGCTGAACAAACTGATATTTGGAATATATATTTTCTTTTAAGTTGTTACAGTGAATAACCAATAATTAAATTGCTAAAAGTGAAATGCTTTATGTCTGAGGTACTAACTGGCCAAACTAAAGAAATTTGATGGAATCCTACGATTATTGTGCTTAAGTATGAAGGTGTAATATTTTAAAAGAGACCATATTTAATGTGTAGGACATATTTAATTATCATTACTGTAACAAGTCCTACAATGAGTCCCTTCCCAGACTCCATGAATAGACTACAGGCAGTCTGGTAACATCTGTACCCTGTTAGAAATAATTTGGGCACTTTTCTATGGTTGATGATATAAAATGTACAAACTTTTTTTTTTTTTTAATGTTTTCTGCCTGGGAGAATTGACTGTACATGGCTTTTAGGGAAGCATCTGAAATTTGCATGCTGACACATCGAGGTTCCTATTTTGGGCAGAATCTGTCTAGGGTATATTTAGCCATGCCCCACTCTTCCACTGGACAAATGCAGACCTGCACCTCAAGAATTCCACTTTAGTTTCTTTGGATTGTGTAGTACTTTATGATGACTAATTTTGGTGTTAGTTGCAGAACTCACTACCACCTTAAATAAGGCTTACCCTGCACAGTAGTGCCTACCATGTCATGTAGCAAGTAGACTAAATTCTGTCTTAATTATTCCCATGGGGTTTTAACTCGAGGCTGTTTTTCTCTCCCTCAGTCCGTGGGTCCATTCTTATTCATGGTTTACATGTGGCTAGATGTGCACGTACATATTTCCAGTATTTCTCAAATCACACCTCTTTTTTTGGGAAGCACATCTTCCAACTGGGTGGCAGGCACAGGGTAGACTAACTAAGCCAGCATGACTTTATCAACTTCTTCAACTTTGTCAGCTGCTCTGAGGTCTGTGTCATGCGTTGTATTGTGGTGGCCTTGGCAGCAAAAAGGTTCCAGCGTGGCTGACAGGTTAACTGGCTGTGAAAAGGAAGATCTCTTATTGTCATGGTTTTAGGGAGGAAACAATCCCTTTGCAAAGAGAAACAATTCCTCTGGACTTGAAACCTTGAGTATTTATGGGACTTTCAACTGCTTTACTAATGCAAAGGCAAATTGAAGAATAGTGTTTGGAATGGTTAATTAATGCAGTAATTACCAGCAGTAGAGAGCAGAATAAATAATTAACATGAGTTGGTGAGAACTATGAGATGATTTTAACAAATTGGCAAATGGAATATCTTGTGAGATGCTCAAAATTACTCCTTGAGGGTAGAGGAAGTTAACTGCCATTGTAAAGCCTGTACTTTTATATACAACATATTCTCTATTTGTCTTTTCCTCCAATCATTGTGATCTAATTGCAGTTAATGGTTGCAATTTAGTTCAACTGAAACTGAACTAAAAGTTAAGTAAAAATATTAACTTTAAAACTTCATTTCAAACTGTAGTAGAGTTATGCAGCTTTATAGTTTCCAAAGTAATTCAACTAAGTTTCTATAGTGTTTGTGTCTTGTGTAATTTTTGTTGTCGTTGTTGTTGTTGTTGTTGTATTCACTAAGAACAAGAAGAAAGATTTGCTGAATCTCAAAAATAATATTTTTGGAGCAACCTAATTATTCCTTCATACCTTCCTGTTCCAGTGCTGAAACTCTTTTCCGTAAAATGGGAAGGAACTGGAATTAGTTTGTGTGCCTGTATGGATTTGTGGGAGATCTGAAGTTTAACATCTAGTGGAAGGGAGATGTACTATGTTATTTTAATGAAAAGCTTTTCTAACTACCACAATTTACAGATCAAAAATGATGATGCTCCCATTGTTATTCTTTAGGGAAACGAGTCAGCGCTTGAATTGATGATTGTCATGCATTTGCAGTATAATCTGTAATTAAAAGACCACACAAGGCAAACAGATTTAAGGCATAGATCAGTTCAGAAGTCAAGTGATGACAATTTTAATTGTACTGTTAATTTTTACTTATTCTGTGCCAGTCAGAGCTGGACTAATAACGATTAGATTCCTTAAGATTCTAATTATGATGGCACTGAATTCCTGGCTTTACTTAATATTTAAAATATTCTTTCTCTTTGCTCATAAACAAGATTCTGAATGTAACAGATGAAGAGCATGAAAAGATGAGACCTCTGGTGGATTATAAGAGAAAGTTCAGAATGGTGGTGAACTCCATTGTTGAATCATTTATATTTATTTTCTTCCTTTTTTTTTTTTTTTTTTTTTTTT
>VZSE01003938.1:580077-733454 GCA_013398275.1 Promerops cafer | reverse complement strand
TTTTTTTTTTTTTTTTTTCTGTGATAGGTTAAAAAACAGGACTCTGGAGAGAATTGGATTGGTTTATTTAGGGTTTAATTTATTTGTTCCTTAGCAGAGGGAAATATTCTGAGGAAACATATTTACACAGGACACTCTTCTAGCCTTATGTAAACGTTGTCTTCCACTGTCAGCAAAACTGCTTTGCAGTGGAAAGATCTGCCTCTCCCACAGCATAGCTGTTGCTGTGTTTGTAGGCACAGCAACAGCTGGACATTGTCTGGACATTGCCATTTGCAGGGCTTTTCCCAGCACAAGGGAAATCATTGATGCTTTTGGTGGACGCTTCTTTACCCAGAAACTCACATGGGCTGTGCTCTGCCTCTCCTTGCTCATGCTTTCAAAGAAGTCTGATGATTGCAATCAGCAAAAGCTTATATATTCTGTTTACCAGTGTTTCTAGGAAAAAAAAATCTGTTCTGTTTTTCTTTACTAGATCATATTATAAAATAGAATAAAAAATCTTTTGATGCATAAATGAAGTAGTTTAGCAGTTTGAGTGGACACTTGGCTATTATAATAGTTTAGAATAAAATAAACAGGACAAGAAAATGAATAATCAGAGAATTTTGACAGGAAGCATTAAAGTGAATGCAAATAAATTTGTTGCAATAAAACATGTCATTTCGAATTACCACTATTCTGTGGAAGAAATACATTATCTTGTAAGTTACACAAGAGTCGAGAGCTAGAAAAACCAAATAATATTACATTACTCTATCACAGACCTGAGCAAATGACAGATGCACTTAACAAGATATATTTCATGTTAAGTGGCAATTCCAAAGCACTTGCATGTAAGGTGCTGCACAATTAAAAATATTCAGGCACAATTTATTATGTGCAGTATACAAAGTAATAAAATTAATGGATGCACTTCAGATAATGATCTGTTTCCTCTGGGTACAGTATATTTATACAATGATTATACCAGAAGCTTTTAGAATGTGAAACATGAAAAGATTATGAACCAACAACTATTCATAAAATAATGTTTTACCAGAAAATGGGTTTGATATTGTTTCTTTGCCTGCTTTGTACACTTTTGGTATGTCTTGGTAAAGTTGCTTAAGTTAATGAAGAAATCAGTAGTTATCACATAAGAAAGTTTCAAATAGGACAAGGAGTAATGAAGTTTAATAAGAAGTAATAAAGCACTGGGACCTTGTGCTGCCCAGGGAAGTCATGGAGGCTCCCTCTCTGGAGACATTCCAAGCCTCACGTGGACACATTCCTGTGTCACCTGCTCAGGGTGACCCTGCCTTGGCACAGGGTTTGGACTGGGTAATCTCCAGAAGTCCCTTCCAACCCTAACGATTCCGTGATTCTGTGAAATTCTTGATTTTCACCAATGGGTCAAACTTGCCCAAATGATCTCAAGTGCAAGTAACAGCCATTTTATTACATCCTTCTGGAAATGACATACTGGCATCTGATTTACCTGAATGGACTGAGAAATAGGAGTTTTAAAAACACAAGCTGTGGGGATTTTTTCTTCCTTTCAGTAGGTTATTCTGTCTAATGAATGTGCATCTCTGCAATATTTTATCAAAGATGACACTGCATAAACCAGTTTTGTAGTGTCCACTTCAGGAACATGAAGAGCAAAAGCATTTCTTTCTCTATGTATTTATGAAATCTCATTTAGACTCAAAGGTTAGATGTTAAATACAAGAATTAAAGAAAAATTGAATAATAGTGGCTATTTTCACATATTTAAATGTTTGATGTGAAGAGGGACCTATGAGCAAAATAAGAAAGAAGGATCTAGTAAATCTAGATTTTCATCCAAAATACAGTCCTCTCTGAATCCTAGAAGAAAATATTGCAGTGAAAAGTATTATTATATGTGGAGAATCCATGACTGCACTTCTGGTAATCATAATCTCGCCTGAGGGTACTTGGGAGACTTTGGCAGATAAAAAGAAAGGAAAGGAGGAATAAATAAAGTGATCTTTTTATATCTAGTCTGCCAAACTCAGAAGCAATGCCTTCCAGGTTCAGAGATAATAATGAACACAGTGGCAAAGATAATCTGCTCTTTGTTATGAATATACAGCATTTTTATACCCAACTCACAACAGAAACAATTGTTAAAGTACAGCATAGTTAAAGTCTTATTGTCTATAGACAGACATTTGGGCATATGGCATTTGTTCTTGCTGCTGTTAAGATTCAGTATCTGTGTGCCTGGTTACCTGTGATTGTTATTCAGATGTGCTGTGCCATTCAGGTTTATTCTGCCTTTTCACATGCTCATTAGATATTACACTTCTAGAAAATGTAGTTATGCTACCTGTGCTGGTTTTGATTGAAGCCACCACACTACCACATCTCCAGATGCACACACACACACACACACACACACACACACACACACACACACACACAGAAGACAGAAGATCATTTTTGGATTTTGTTAAGATGTGTCAAAATCCTTTTTTACTTCTTCATGCTTCAAGGTTCATTTTGTATCCTTGCTCAGTCCTTAAAATTTGCTCTTCAGTTTTTTGAGTATAATGTGTATGTGGAGCTGCTCCAACCTCCACCGTTGCCATTATCTCCCACTAGTACTGGGTTTTCTATTTTTCCAATAGTTTTGCTTTATGAAATTCTGTACAATTTGTTTGGCTGGGACACCATCCCAGAGAAAAAGCATATCCAGGGAGCTGCTATCAGGTACTGCACAGTCTGTTTCCAAGTGGGCCGTTTCCAAGCAACTCTGAATGAAAGAGCCCTGAGCTGGATCCAGAACAGGATTTGCCAGAGCACTATGGTGCTTCACAACAGACATGATCCCTGATTATCATTTAGTGGGGTGTACCATAAAGCATGCATTATAGCAATTCCTTAGAATATTTTATTATAAAAAACTCGAGTACTTTTTATTATTTTATTATAGCATTTAGCTGTAATTAGGACTCTATTTCCTATGTCCTACCTTCCAAAATTGCCATGAACTTTACTATTTTTTTTAATCCTGATAGAGAAATTTTCCTATATATTTAGAGTGCAGATTGCAAACCAGAAAAGCCCATATTCAGTAGTGTATCAAAGATTGCAGAAGTGGAGCACGGAAGGCTTTTGTCTGATTTGCTTTTAAACTTGCTTTAAAGAAAAATACTGTAATTTTTATTATTTTGGTAAAACTATAGCTTCTGTTTAACTGGTTGGCTATTGTATGACTATGTGATGATGTTATTAAAAGTGTTCTTAAGCATATGGCATTGCTCAATTATTTGAGAATTTTACTCATTTTGAAATCAATGTTGGCCCTGTTGCCATGTGTATCATTACATGTCATTACAATTAAAAAATGTTAGAGACTACATTTAAACTTCCATAGAAAAATAAATGAGATTATTAAGTTAATATTATTTTGAAGTCAACCTCAGTTCAAGGTGGACTGATTATAAATTATGTTATTTTAAGAGACATTTTATTGTCTTTCATATGTATTACTTTACTTTCTTCACGGAAAGTGAAGAAAATTCATTTTACCTTTTAATTGTTCTAAATAATTACCTTATTCATAATAACTAAAGTCAATTTTGTTTTATGAACTTTAATATAAGCATGATTATTGAACAACAGACAGAAATAGGCAAACTACGTCAGAGAAACTAATCACTTTGAAAATAACCATAGAGAAGCATCACCTGTGGTTTCTTGGCTCTCTTCTTACTGTCTCCTCATGGTAATTGTTGGACACTCAGGACTGGCCTAGATGGAGGTTTGATCTGGTACTTTGTTTATTGCTTAGTTCCTTAGTGTTTATGATATTTCTAAAATAACATATAATGCAAAATATATGGGTTGGATTATCAGAAACTTCTAAATAACTGTGGAATATAGTTCCTATTAATTGTAATCAGTCTTTTTTTTATAGAAGAAAAGCCAGCAACAGTCTTGTACATTAAAATCTAATTACAGTCCAGGCATAGGTTTCAAAATCCAGCTGTCAGGCATTTTGTTATTTCTTACAGCAGTTTTAATTAGCTTTATGTATTGCATCTCTACTTTCTGCTTTATTCCCTTTCTTGTACTTTAATGTAGTTTATAATTCATTCCCATAGCAACAAAAGTACCCAGACAGCAACTTTAAATATTTTTGATATGCTTTCCTCACTAATGTGTAACATCTGTAGATTCAGAACTGTTATTTGGTGATAAATCATTAACTGGATTTATGAGCTCCCAAATAGAGAAACTGAATTGTTAAACTATCCTACTTTTTTTTTTTTTTCTTTTCTTTGTAACTTGTTTATCTTTAAGCATCTCCTTCTCTTGTTTTTCTAGAGGGTCTGAATCCTGACAACATTAGACAAGCCTCAGAGCAGCTGAAGAGCCGCTGGATTGAGTTCTGTCAATTGCTGAGTGAAAGACTGGCATGGCTGGAGTACCAAAATAACATCATTGACTTCTACTCCCAGCTGCAGCAACTGGAGCAGACAGCAATTACTGCAGAAAACTGGCTGAAAGCACAACCCACACCAGCAGCAGATCCTGTTACAGTAAAAACTCAGTTAGAAAGATGCAAGGTTAGAGATTCTTCTTCACATTTTTTGTGATATTGTGCTTCGTAGGTGTTCCAACAGTGGGACAGATTATGACCTACAGTATTTCACTATAAAAATGGTTAAATGGACTCCTTGGATTTACAAAGTAATTATTGAAAATATTTGTTCAAGGAAAGGAAAGACTGGTAAAGAAATAAAGAGGCAACAGAACCCAGGATATGGGTCTTTAAAAATCTGCCCCAAATATTTAGTTATTAAGATACTTAGACACTTAGAAGGAACTGTGTCTCTAAACTCTTTTTCATATTTCATTTCCATGTAGAAATCTGTGTCTTCACTTCCTCCTTAAGAAAATGTTGCTCATCACCTCTGTTAAGAATCTGTGCCCGAACATTGTCTTCAAGTCCAAAATTCTGCCATTGCAGACCACTTTACTTCTTACATACCCTGTGTTCTGATTCAGTGTGGGTTGTGTAGTCAAATGGAGGAATATTCTTCTGTCACAGTATGAAAGAATCACAGAAGTTGTACAAAAACTGTCACACCAATTCACTTATAATTTCCCCTAATTGTTTTTATTTGTGTGCTGCACCACTGTAGACGTTTCCTTCTCTCTCTTACTGTAGACAATTCTATGGGTGGGGAGCTTACAAGACAGTATTGACTGACAGGAATGTATTGAGGTGTAGTATTGCATTATAAAGTGCATGACATACTTCTAGAATTTTGACATTAGGAAACCTCTGACTCTAAAAGCTCTCAAACAAAAAATATTGGAACCCAAATTGACATCTATGCTACGACTTCAATTTTCAGGTATTTCTGAGCTGGCATTGTACCTACAGAGGTCTCTGTTCTCGTGCAGAAAGCTTTTCTTTGAATATCTCTGCTATCAGGTGTACATTTGTCTTACTTTGCTCATTTCTTTTATATTCTGTAGTTGCACATGTCACACTGTATACAAGCTATAGTAGCACAACCCCATTGCTCTCTACAGCTCCCTGAGAGGGGGCGTGGAGAGGAAGGTGCTGATCTCTTCTCCCTGGTATCCAGGCACAAGATGCATGGGAATGGTTCAAAGCTGTGCCAGGGGAGGTTTAGACTGAAGTGCGAGGATGTGCAGATAGTGCAACAAAAAGGTGTCCTGGAGAGGTGGTGGGTGCCCCCAGCCTGTCAGTCTTTAGGAGCCATTTGGAAAATGCCCTTATCAATGTGCTTTAACTTGTCAGCCCTGGAGTAGTCAGGCCATTGGAACAGATATTCCCTGGAAGTCCCTTCCAACTGCTCTGTGCTATCCTGATCTTTACCTCAGCCTGTAATGTGTTACTGTGAGGCTGCTAGAAATCACTGGGCATCTTCATCTCTCCTTTTCTGCTTAATTTTATTTAGTCTGTACGTAATCTAACAGGCATGGGTCCAGGATTATGGTACATGTGGTGTTTTTCTCTTCCCAGCTTCACAGGAAAAGGATGTTCCTTAGGCTTGGAAATTTAATGTACAGAGCATAATGTCCTCTGAAAGTGACTTTAAGGTGACTTTAAGCAGTCATATCAATCAACAATTTTATTGGGAGTAGAGGTATTGATTTGAGAAGAAAGGTTTAAAGTGTTGAATTGATTTGTATAGTAACTGATGTATTTAGAAGCAAAACAGTTGCGTAATGTGCACTGAAACAGTGGTGATTTCATGGCACTAGTGGTTTCATTTCTTGGGTAGCCATATCTTGATTTTTTTTTTTTTTTGTTCGAACATGCAGGATGAAATCATTCGAATGTCAACCCTGCAGCCTCAGATTGAACGGCTAAAGGCTCAAAGTGAAGCACTCAAAGAGAAAGAACAAGGACCAGTGTTTCTGGATGCTGACCTTGCTGCTTTTACCAGCCATTTCAAACAAATATTTGCTGACATGCATGCCAGAGAAAAGCAGCTACAGACCAGTAAGTGTTCTTGACAAGAAGTCAATTTGCCTGACTAGCACACATAGAATAGGTGTTTATATTTTACTTTCCCAGTTTTGTATTTGCTTTTGTGATACTAAACCAGTAGTGCAATTCAGGTGCTCTTTTTGCAATTGAATTAGTCTTTCAAAAATTACCAGTTCAGTCCATATTTTATATTAAGAAGTCAAGGGAAGGTATGCTATTCAGAAGCAAAGCTTCCACTCAATGTAGTTCTGCCATCAAACTTCCTCTTGTTAGTATGCTTATGGACAGATTCAGTGATATTTTTTGGCACTGTAAAACTGTCATTGTTTATTTGGATTATAAGACAAAGCAGTCCGTCTCTGTCAGTCAGTAGAGAGGAAAGACAGCTTAATTACTGGAGTTCAGCTTAATTCACAGGAGTGAATCTGCTCTAGATTTTCACAGAATAGAAATTTAACTCCATAAATCTCATCAGAGAGCAGCCACCTTAGCATATCTAGCTTTTCATCATGTGGCCAGCTCTTTCTTATTTGCAAGACAGAACACGACTGCCAGTTAAAATGTTATGTGCAATATTTTTAGTAAAATGAATTTTTCAAAAGGGGCAAAATGCTATACCAAAATAGAAAGTTAACTATTCCTAATTAATGATATGTAGCATATCAGTAATTACTGTACACTTTCTGTATTAGATTATGAAATTAATAAAATATCAGATAAAAAAATACAAGTTTAACTTTTCTTAGCAACAAAGATATTATTTGCCCCTTAAACTGATATCTCTAAATTACTGTACTGATTTGAAATTTGGCATAGTGCTAGCTCCTTCTAGTGGATTTTCTAAATATCCCTCCTAAATTCTTTCACAGAGAGTCTTGGATATTATTATTAATAATATCCAATATATTATTAATAATATCCAAGATATTAATAATATCCAAGCATTAATAATTGTAGTATTATTAATACTACGTTACTGCACTGCTGTTGTTATTTTGCATATTTGTCCACATATGCAAACTGAAGAGGTGATGATGCATGGGAGGACAGAGGAAATAAAATGCAAGTGTCCCATAGCAAGTGATGAAAGAATGAATTGTAGAGATTTAACATTAAGGAGTGTAAAGTTTTTTCATTACTCTAAATTCAGGATGAACAATGGCCAATGTAAAAACCCATAATTAATGTGACTGTATTTTATATACTGAAATCAGTTGCCATTCTTCCAACAGAAACATAGTGTAAATACTGGTTTCTTTATGATTTCTTCTCTGTCTAAACTTCCATGATTTGTTGTCAAATTTTGCTGTAGTGAGAGGTCATGAACTAACCAGCTGATTAGTCCAGTAAGGTAAATAATGTTCACTGCCTGACCTGTAATGCCATGGGTTTTAGTAAAGTTCTTCCTGGGTATTCCTTCCCCATCCTGGGCTGCAATGATCTCCTCCAGGGCCCTGGCCAGCTGCAGGAACAGCTGTCCTGAGGTGGAAGCATTGACCAGCCTAGGGAGAGTCTCCTATAGTGCAAGAGAACAGAAGTCTCTTAATCAATATTGCATGGAGCCCTGGACAGTTGTTACTGCTTTTCTTGTGTTGTACAGATGGGCCATAGCCCGTGTCTTTATTCAGGCCTCACTTTAATAGAAAACATTGAAATTTTGTTAGAGTATTTTAGCTATTTCCATCTTTTATTTACATAAATGATTTGTAATTAATTATTTCCTACAGATGGAAAAGTCTCCTGAGGACTGAATGATGTCTTGCAGACCAGTTATAATTTGATCCTTTTTTTTTCTTTCCTGTACATAAAACCTACATGTGTTTAAAAATATTTTTGTTTTTTGAGTCATAATTAAGGTTTATTTTTATGTTAAAAAGATATTTATTTTGACCATCATAAGAGATTTGTTTATTTTGTGAGTGGATTTTATTTTTTGTTAATGTCCCATTGCTTCATTATATTTCCTGATGGATAAGGGTATTTAGCTGTTCTGTTTTTTAAGGGAATTTTTCCCTTATAAACAGTTTTCTCTAATTTTGGGGATTGCCTCCCTCAAATATTTTTTTGTTTCATGAGGTATTGATTGTGTTTTTTTAAAAGTGATGGCAGCTTAATTTTGGGTTTTTTTTAAACATTCAAGAGTGCTTAGTAGTTTCTCTCTGATGCACATTAGATTTGTCAATAAAATAATACTGAAGACTAACTCAGATTTTCTTACATGTTTTCCTCCATGATTTGATTAGCATTTCCAGTTATAAAACCTGATTTAAATTCTGCTCTTTGGTTGGGATTTTTTTCATTATTTTGTGATGCTGTTTATGAAAGAGATACAATCTCATAAAATATTAAGGAATACGACCCCATTTTTCTCACTTTATAGAATGTCTGTATATCCATATGTCATTTGAATGTGATGTATCCAGCATTCTAGCTCTCTCTTCTCCCCAAACACATTTAGAGTAGTGTCTAGAATATTGATATATATAAAAAAAGTCAGACCGAGTTTAAAACTGTTCAGTAATCTACACAAAGGAGTGAAATGGACAATGCTGGCAATGATTCGAGTATGAATAAGCTGACTTTCCAAGGAGGTTCTCAGATTTTGTAATGCCCTGGTGAAAAAGGGCATTACAAAAGGGTTTTGTACTTTATATTTACTTATGTTGAAATTAACTGCTGCTGTGTCAGAGAGATTTCTAGGGAGCAGCCTGGCCAGCCTCCCGTTCCCCCTGAGCCCAGGGAGAGCTGACAGTCAGTGCCAGGTAAGTGAACACTCCCTGGTTCCAGCTTCCTCCTGGGGGGCAGCTGATTCATTCCAGCCCTCCTCTAGCACTGTGACTTAACCCCATTAAGGTGCTTCTGCTTTTCAGTCTCGCTGCACTGAGCTGTTATCCAGTCATGGCCTTGATGGAGATACATGTTCTCATTCAGATACATGTTCTTCTGAGGGAAATTGGAAAATCGTTAGACTTTTAGCAAGTAACTAAAAGAAAAAAGGCTCTTGTCACAAGTAAAATTGAAAGTATCGAGATGGAGGTGGCAAAGAAAAAGTCATATTTATTTCCATTTTTGTCTACTTCATAAATTTATGCACAGTGATTTCCTTTCAAGTTCTGATTCTACCTTTGCAGAATCAGTAATTCCCAAAGGTGAAGTCATCATTGTCATCATTGCTGTTGTTATTATTAATGATAAATGATTCATCTGCATTCCAATGATGTTTCTCCTATTTATTTCAGGAAGTACTTTAGAAAGTTGTTGCCTTCTGTATCATGTCAAGATTCTTTAGACTTTTTATTTACCCTTGCCATGCTTAAAATTATTTTGCATGCACATCATTATTCTCTCTAATCCCTTAGTACAGTATTTTAGTGTTGGATTGCATAGAGCTCATGCAATTCAAACTTGGCATATTTTATAAGATAATAAACAGTAACTGTAACAGTATGATGACCATTTAGAGTTTTAGTCTGTATTTATTCTGCTTTGGTTAAAACTTTGAACTGCTAGCTTATTTTGATGCTTTACGTGCATTGGAAATGGGTTATAAGTGGCAGTGAAATTGTAATGATACTTAAAATAATCTTTCACAAATCATTGTATACTTGAGGAAGGAAAAATTTAAGCAAGTGTCTGGAAAATTTCATACCTGTGAGTTTTCTTTAAGACCTGAACTATGATTTAGTAGTAAAAATATTCATTGCTGTTTGATTTTAAGGGACAAAGTTTGCTTAGCCTTCTTTAAATGTGTCTTTCAAGCTGAAGATACAGTTCAGATGTGTGTGAGAATTTATTGTTTTAATACGTAGCATGCAAGCAATTTCTTTTCCTGCTTTCACCCCATCCATTTCCTCTGGTAATTATTTTTTATTTAAATCAAGATCAAAAGGACAAAGCAGCCTGTGAAATGAATGCGTATGAGATAATGTCCTCTGTAGGCGATTTTATCCTTTTCCTCAGTGGTAAAAATGAATATTTTCATGGATAAGAATTAAACCCACCTAAAAAATAATTGTGTCTTTAAAAGATATTTACTGTCACAAAAGATCCTGTAGAACTGGAGAAGAGCTTCCCTGGAAGTGTTCAAGGCCAGGTTGGATGGGGCTTGAGCAACCCGATCTAGTAGAAGGTGTCCCTGCCCACGATGGGGGTTGGATCTGGATGATCTTCAAGGTTCCTTCCAACCCAAACCATACTGGGATTCTATTATTTCCTTCTGTTTCTTTCTTTGTTTTTATAACAAAGAGAGTTGGAAGTCTTAAATCAATTGCATAACTTTGATCAAATATTACACAAGATTCGTTATGAGAATTTCTGGTTAAAAATGTAGGAGAAGGGAATCCCAGCTTTTATGAATAAAGACCTATTGATGAATTGGTTCAAGTATTTGTATTACAAAATAAGTAAAATAAGTTGTGAAAACATCAGCCTTGTTTTAAATTGCATTTGCTACTGAAGAGATTTTTATTGGAAATACATGAAGTTCAATCCTGTTAATTTATTTCAGGGAATAAGTCTTTACTAAAATGGTCCCATAGATTATATTTATTGTCTTTCACGATGGTGTGATGAGCAGTGGGATTTGTAATGACTGCAGGAGAAACACATTGCAACCTATCCAGTGTGATTTGATAGTTGTTGAGATAATTTCTGATTTGGGAAAATATTTTTGACTAAAAAATCTGTTCACAATAAACAAGGAAGCGGTGAGGAAAAACAAACAAATATTTTCACATATTTAGATATTTATATTTATTAGAAATTAATCCTAACTAACTATTTGAACATTCTGTTTCCAAATGTATGGACTTTCTCTAAAAGAAATATGCAAGTGCAAATGTATTTGCATGTTAGTTCTCAGGGGTTACAATGTCATTCACACCAAAATGCATTCCCTACAAGTGGAATAGATTAATACAAAAACATTTTTCCCTTCTGGAATGGAAACTGTATTCTAATATTTCACAATAACACATTTGTGATTTCCCTCTGTGACATTTTGTTACAGTTCTGTCATGGACCTAGTTTTGCTATATCTAAACTAGGCCCATATTGAGGACATACTAGATCTTTCTCATTTCCAATTCTTTTTNTTTTTTTTTTTTTTTTTTTTTTAAGATAATACAGCAGAATCCATATTAATGAGCTTTGCCTATTGCGTGGACTTTAGTCCATAAATATTAGTATCACAAAGCAAATTTTAAGATTAAAAAGAAACAGGTCTTGAATGCGGGTTTATGTTATTAGGATGGGGAATTTAGAAATGCATATTGCCCACAGAGAGGCCATAAATGGGTTAGATTATTTAGACAGTTATAACTGGGTAATGTGAATCCCACTATAGGAGCTTGACTGAATTCTCACCATTGCCATCATGTGCTGCTAAAATAATAAAGGCTCATAAATGCCATCCTAAAAGTTAATCTGCTTCCTTGTGGATGAAAATGCTGACACATTGTCTATCTTGAAAAAAGAATCAAAAAGTATTTCATTATTACTTATGTGTAGTAATCTGGGAGAGTGAAATGGGAAAACTATGGTTACACTCAAAGATGCTTTCTGAAGTTAACATTTAATAACCAAATTTTAAAGACAGTAGTTTGATTAAATCAACATCTGTCATCCCATTTGAACTCTTATTCAGTCCATCCAATAGTAGAAAACATGACTCATTACAATTGAATGAAATGTTTTGCAGTGTTTGGATGGTTTTAAAATTTTTTATTATTATTGGTAAACTTGCAGGGTAAGAGTTTGATCCAATTTGGTGGAGTTTGCTATAGCAGTTTTCACCTGTTCTGTGGTACTCTTCAGTACTACCAAAAATAGCTGTTCTTTTACTTAAATGCTTGATGTTATATATTAGTTATAAGATTTGTTTTTCATTTAAAGGGCAAAATGACTTAGAGAAGTCAAACATTACATCAAAATACTGAACTCCATTTCATATTTCTAAATAAAACTGCAGCTAAGAGTTGTATAATTCTTTATCTGAGCTGCTGAAATTATATCTCCATTCACTTGAAGAGCTTAAATGTATGTTCTATTCTAAAGCAGGAATTATTTGGCTTGAATGAGTCAAAGATTATACAAATTTCACTAAGAAAAAAAAGATTTAAAATGTTCCTGGATGAGATGGAAAATGTTTGGGTTCGTATTTCCAAGAATATATTACTATTGATTTCTGTGTACAAAAATAGCTCACAAGGGAAGAAATTATTGTCTTTCCTGGTACCAAGTCCTATCTTTTGTAAATCCCCAGATATATGTAATAAATCACATCAGCCAAGTCTTTTATGAGGAAAGTTTGCCATACAATGTGCATGCTTCACAAGAGAGATTGTCCTGTTTTTGGGAAGTTGTTATGATATCTGACTGGAAATAAAAGTTTTTTCACGTAGTATTCTGTTGATCAACTAAAAAATTAGATTAAAATCTGAAGTATGTTCTGCCAAGCACTGCTGTATGATGTAATCAAGCTTGCACTTAAAAATTTTAACTGTGTTGTTTGTCAAAACTACTTTTTGGACAGCTTTATTATTTTTCAGTACATTTCTTTGTGGAGCATCAGAGAATATTGAGGAGGATACAGGAGATACAAATGGGTGCAACTTTTTTTAAGCTTTTATATTCTTCATTATTATGAACAAGTTGGAAATGTTTCAGTTCCAACCAGCCATGCTATTTGTCTGTACATTTTTTAGTGAGTATAGAGGCAACTGTTGTTGATGGCAGAGGGAATGTCTCTGCTAATGAGTTGCTCATGTGTTTGCCAGATGTTGTCTATTTGCAGTAGCACAATATTGGCACAATAAGCACAGTTCAATAAAATTCGACTTTATTGTCAAAGGAAGATTTTCTAAGCTTTTAACAGATGCCTTAAATGGAACATTTTACTTGAACAGAAACATTGAACACATATACATAGTTCTTAATACACCTCTGAAATTAGATTTTAGGTTAAATACAATGGTTTGTCTGTTGATCTCTGAACACAGATATTTAAAGTAGTTGTCTTGGCCATGTAAGTTGTCTTCTGACCTATAATAACAGGGTCAAATGGAACGCCACTCATAAAATGCTAAAGATAGCTCAAACATTAGAAGTGTGTTCATTTTTCAAAATATTTTTGCTTCCAAAATTATTTTTTTATAGTTCTTATAAACACTGGGCCTGTTGCAATCTCTTGCCAAACAGCTGTAGACTTCAATAAGGCTTGGTCTTTTATCAAGTGTCTTCTGTCAGAAAACCGAATAGTGAAGCAAAAAATTGTTTTATTTCCTTCCTTCCTTCCTTTATTTCCTTCCCTTTTTTCCCCATTGAATGTAGTTTTTGACAGTTTGCCTCCTGCACACTACAAGGAGACAATGAACACTATACTTGTGTGGATGCAGCAGTCAGAAACTAAACTCTCCATGCCTCAGGTTGAAATTACTGAATATGAAATCATGGAGCAGAGACTCATGGAGTTCAAGGTGAGTGATCAAGCTAAATGAAAAGTTTAGAAGAACATAACTTTAATTTGGTACATGAATCTGCTGAAGCCTATGGATCTTGAGTAAATAATGCTCATTTTGGTTTTAGGCCAGGGCTTCAGGAGATGGTGGTTGCTTGCTTATACTGATCCCTGAAGTTAAGGAATTTAAAATGGTGTTTACCATTGAAAGTAATTTTATAAGGAATTGAAAATGTTTGTCCCCATGGTATACAAAATATTCCTTTGATGATAATTCTAGTAGTAAAATGTAGATTTAGGTCATTTCATTTTCCGGTGCTGACATGAAAACGATTCTAATGTGCAAAACACGGCACAGTCTTTTGACAGGTTTCCTGTCAAATATACAAGTAGACACAAATGTGGAACATATTTTGCCAGTGGGTACAAATCTTCCCTGTATCTCAATGTCTGATAGAGTTTCTACTCTCAGATGGCTAATGAACATATTGTTTGATGCATATTCAGAAATAAAACGTAGAACATAGAAAAAAAACACCTAGATGAAGTAGATTTGGGCTGAGAATTAGAAAAGTTTTGAGAAGTTATAAAAAATGTTATATGACAGAATCAGTTCTCTAAGTTTATTCTTTTTTGCCATGTTCTGGTTCTTTTGAAAGTGTCATCATCAGGGCCATAGTAAATTCCTATCTCAAATTAATGAAATTAACAAGTATAAATATCTCTGGTAATATTCTCAGTTAAACTAAAAAAAACCTTCTACATTGTATGAGAAAAACAATTCCAAATTGCTCAGTAAATTATGCCACTGCATGTTTTAGCAAAGGTGACCTCTCTGTGTTGCCTGTGTTTGTGAGACGAAGAGAATTGCCGACCACGTGAATCGAGATTCCACTTGCTTCTTATTCACAGGCTCTACAAAGTTCTCTGCAGGAGCAGCAGAAAGGCCTGACTGGTCTCAGCACAGCTGTGGAAGACCTGTCCAGGAAAGCCCCTGCAGAAGTCAGTCAGAGTTACCGAGCAGAGCTTGAGGTGGTCCTTGGCCGCTGGAAGAAGCTCTCGGCACAGCTGGCGGAGCACTGCCAGAGACTGGAGGAGCGCATGACCAAGCTCCAGCGATTCCAGGTTGATCAAACCTTTTCAGGCCCTGCTTATACGTGGTGGCTTGTTGCTGTGGGAATAAGGCAGAACACATTTAGGTGCTTCCTGGAATGAGCACCAAAGTCAGATATCAAAACATGACAAAAAATGTATTCAAATGTCTGCTTGATTTTGATGGGTACAAGATTTTACTTTGAATTCTGATTTTGTGGCTGTTTCTGCCTATGTTGTTTCATTAGCAAAAAGCTTTAATTTTATTAAAAATTGCAAGTAATGTTCCTCTACTTCTTTTTCAATGTAGCTGAAGCACTTGCATGCATCTAAAGTAACTGTACCATATTGACTTTAATAGATTCACTTACATAATTAAAGTAATCTGTAATATAGTAGCATGCTGTTGGCAGTTTCCAGAAAGCAGAAGTGTATTTCAGGTATTTAGAATGGCAGCATTGAAATCTCGCTTGGGTGTCTGAAGGGCTGCTCCTCACTTTTTGCAGGGCTGTTTCTCAGATTTTTTCCTCTCCTCCTCTGTCTGTCTGACATTTTTGCCCTCTCTTAACTACATTGCCACTGGGCATCACCAGCTCACCACAGCATCAGCCATGACCTGTGGTGATTCCACAGGGGGAAGCTGGAACTTCTGTCTGTGTCCAGCACAGAACAGCACCTGTCCTCTCCTCACAGATGCCACCCTACTCCCAAAACAGTGCCACATAAAAAAAAGCAAGGCGCTTTGCTTAAGAAATTCAAGCTTTTGTCTTTTCCCTCCCCTCTGCCTCCTATCTTCACTCCCACCGCTTTGCCAAATTTAGAGCTTTTCCCACTGGTCTAAGAAAGATCCTGAGCATCATGACCATGCTCATGTAAAACATTCAAAGCAGCATGAGCTGTTGATGCACACAAATTTTAGCTGATAAAAATAGTTATTATATTTATTTATATAAATATTATATTTTTATATTTATTGCTGAAAGCCCTCTGGTACACATCCAATATAGAAGTCATTGTCTTTTGAGATTGTTGAATGACTTCTTATCCAGATTATTGTTTTAGCTGTTGTAATTTAGGGAATGCATCAGTATGGGATATGATGAAATCAGTGTTCATAAACAAAATGTATTTACAATCTGATTAAAAATTCAAGTCATGCATTTGATCTTCATTGGTAGTGGAAGACTAATCTCTTTTTAAGTAATCCCACCAGATAAATATTTTACCACATTAATGAACTAAAAGTATTCTTGTAAAGGTATTAAAGTTTCAACATGAAATATGATTCTAAGCTATTTATACTGTTGGATAATGGAATACACAGTAGATATTTCAACAGTGTTTTGGTAATTGCTATTCTGGAGTATACTGATAATTTTTGTATGATGAATTTTATTAATTCAGTTAATTTTTCATGATAGCCTGTTTTTTTGTAAGTGTATCAATCACATTAGGGAAACGTGCCCCCTTTGGTTACTTGTCTCGTAATAGTTACTAAGCCATATTTGTATACATTTTAGGACACAGTCTCTATTCTAACATCTTTTTTTTTTTGCTTTTATTTAGCTTTGCATTCAGCATGTAATATCGATATGTATTTCATTGGTGATGAAAATATTTTGAAGAAAAAATGCTTTATAATTTACTTTTAAAGTTTTTGCCATATATATATTTTATTTTAATATGTGCATCTGATTATCAAAGATGGCATTTTGAAGTAATTTTAAGTGATATTTTTTAAATCTCATTCTACTTTTCAAGTTATTAAATTACATATGTAATGTTGCCTGGACTGGTAGAATTCCCTCTTTTCAAGTATTTGATGTTCAGATTTTTTTGCTAACTGCAAGAGTTAAATAAAGACTATGGGAATAAATTCCTATTCTAGTGCTAGAAACAGTAACTGAGAGACTGAAATGACTCATTGAGTCATTATATGATTTTAGTTTCTGAAGTGAATCTCTTTCAGTTACGTTGGCTTTTTTCATTCTGAACAGTAAGGGTGTTTTTCTGTGTTGTGTTCTGGTAGAAAAATAGGCTCTAGAGCATATAACTTCCAAAAGGAGTCTGAAGTTTAAATGAAAGCATGGAACATTTGATGGGTGAACCTGAATTAAATGCCAAGTCTGAGTAATATGAAGCCATAGAAGGAACCAATGAACAAGCGTGCAGTATCCAAACACAAATGATCTCTAGAAGGCATAAATTTGAGAGCCATAAGGTTGTCTGCTCATAGACACATTAAACTTGATCAGAAATGGTCAAAGTGCAGGTTAAAGTGTTGATGACAGAACCAGGTAAAATTGGTTTTACTTGTTTGCTGTGTTTGTATTTTCAGACAGTTCAATAATGTTGAAATTACACTGCAATGAGTTTTAGTTGTAGTGTCAGGGAGAATTACACTCTTGCCAGTCAGGTTTTGTGTGATGCAATGAAATGTCTTTTTAATACACAGAATGACACTAGAACACTGAAGAAGTGGATGGCTGAAGTAGATGTTTTTCTTAAGGAAGAGTGGCCTGCCCTTGGAGACTCAGAAGCACTGGAAAAGCAACTTGAGCAATGTACAGTGAGTATTACCTGCCTGCTTGGCAGTTATTCAATTCTCCTCTATGAGCTGAGTTTATACAGAGGTTGCACAAATGATTACTGTTCCTAAAAATAAATTCATGTAGAAAGGAGATTGCCTTCTGCAGTCTATTTGAACCTTTTGCATGTCCTGAGTTTGAAGGAAAATTCAGTTAAACCAAGGAAACTTTAATACCAGAAGGAGGCACACAGTGTCTCCTTTTTTTTTTAAATGTATTTTTAGCAGGATTACACCAACAAATATGGGAAATAATGTGTAACTAGCCTCTAAAGTCAATTGTTTATTTACTTTGTTGAGCTTATGAATGTTGCTTTTTTTTTTTTTTTTTTTAATCTGTATAATCTGTGCCAAAAGATCTTTTTTCTGTATCTGTTACTTGTGTGATTTATAAACTTTTCTGGTTGTATGAAAAGAACTTGCAGGTATTGTGAGTTATATCCATTCTTTTTTCACTAAACTTACAAGTTCCAGGATGTTATCCCAGCAGAGTTTTAAAGCATCATGAAGTATTGGTACTTCCATCACAGGGTTCACAAATTCTTCTTCCTGTCCCATTGGTGTATAAGTGCAGTGAATCTTGTAATCCATGATGGCCCCTGTCTATATGCTCAGTGGAATTTACAAGTTCTGTAAATGTACTGGCAGGATGTGTAAATATTATGAAACATACACATTGATCTTACAGAACTGAAAGTTCTCTCATACTTTCTCTTAGCCTTTACTTAAATAAGAATTATCATTATTTTTCACCATTATAATGGAATGCTTTCAGAAATGTGAATAAAAGATCTAGGTATTTCTCATGTTTTCAACCAACAGCAGGGAAGCATTTTAAGAGATATATGTACTATACATTATACATGTATATATTTATAGTGCATACATAACATTTAAAAATTACAAAATTTTATTTGGTACACAACAACTTGCCACATTACAGATGCTCATGCCTTTTTAATTTCTTTTCATCGATAAGTCTGTTGGTTGTGCTCATTTGACTGGAGATCTGGACCCCAGACAAGTCAGAATCTCATGCAGACACATTTTCATATCTGAAACTTTGTGTGAATTCTGCTTGCCTAAACTTCTACTCTTCCTTTAGGCTTTAGTAAATGATATCCAGACAATCCAGCCCAGTTTGAACAGTGTTAATGAGACTGGGAAGAAAATGAAGAGTGAAGCAGAGCCAGAATTTGCTTCCAGAATAGAGTCAGAGCTAAAGGATCTCAATGCTCAGTGGGACCACATTTGCCAACAGGTACCAAGTCTCCTGCTGTGACTGGTTCTTTTTAAATTAATCATCAGGGTTCTCATTGGCAGAATTTGTCCTTCTATACATATGCAGTAGATATGAAACTGAATTTAGACATATTAATTCAACTAATATTTTACAGAGTAAAAGCCTTTAGCAGTATATGTAAAGTATATTTCTTTATATTATAACACAATATCTTACTATTCTTATAACAAAAATATATACTAATACATTAGATCTAACAGCAGTATAATTTATAGCTCCTGCAAAACTAGATTTCTGAAGGTGTTGTTTAGGCATTTGCCAAAACAATCAAGTTCTGTACTTAGTTTTATGTTTTCTTCTACGTTGTTGAAATTGCATGTCATTACTCTGGATGAAAAAAGATATTAAAGCAGTGAAGGGTTCATGATTGAATAACTCAGAATTAAGAGTGCATGCACATATTCATGTGTATAAATTAGTCTACAGTAGTCACACGGATTTGAGAGAATGGGGCATAACAGGAAAGGACAGTTCTTTTATTTTAGTTAAAGGCATTATTAATAAATAATTTTACAGAGTAAGGAAGCTAAAAATTACTATTATTTTACTGATGGCATTTGGATTCTTATTCTTTATGACAGTTCAAATAAAATTTTTTTCATGTTGTATTACCTTTAATTTTTTCCAACTTGCTCTTTCTCTTGCCTACCTTTTCATGTATATTTTTGTAAAAGCATTACGTTTTAGTGAGGTATAATATTTTCTAAAAATTTTATTATTCATTTTACATGTGAAAAATAGTGTCTCTATATTTTTTGATAAACATATTATAAAAAATAAGTTGATGTTTGAAATCTGTAATACATTTTATTGATCCAGTTTTGAAACTTCCCTGTTTCACTACCATGGAGTATTTAATTCCTTTTTTTTTGTGATATTAATAAGCTGGATACCTTTGCACTTCTCTCACAGAAATTTCAAGTATTGCCTTACAAGTATAGAAGTCTGCCACAGTTTTCTTCTGACTTCCCTGAAAATGTCTGTAATAATTTCATTCAATACAAGGCACAAATTATTCCCTCTCAGTGGGCATTTCTAACACAACTTCTTCAATAATAGCTATTAAAATACATGAGTAGTAAATACGAAAATCAGTTTGGTTTGTGGAGGTTTCTTGAAAAGATTTGGAAAAGTCAGCTTGGGTTGATATATATGCACTTAGTATGACTGAGAGGTGACAATTGGCAATTGTCATTGACAATTCAGATACTCTTTTCAGGTGATAGGAGATTACCTTCTCTTCTGGTGCTGGGATTGAGGAAGAGACAATTTTGCAGCCACATACAGTTCTGCTTTCATACTCACTGGTTATTGCTCTTATTTTGTTCTGTAAAACAACATTTATGTAGAACAGCATTTATGTTTAACAGCCAGTCCTCGAGGATGAGTAACAAACCAATAAATGTCAGAAATTAAGACCAAATACTAAGAAAATTTCTCCTGATATTACTGAAAGTACTGTTTACTGAAGCAGCACCACAGAGCAGAACATTGGAGCAATAACCTCTGCAAGCCCAATTCTGAGAAATGACATCACTACAATTTTTTCTTACTGATGCAAACTTCTCAATACTATTTAAAGATGGTAAATGGATCAATCAGGGACAATTTTTACAGGTTAATTCACAATGAACAGAATCAGAGAATGATTTGGGATAGAGGTGATCTAAATTATTATCTAGTTCTAGTTCTGTATATGAGCTGTATAATACAATTTTATGACCCCCACTTAGTGACTGGCAGATGATGTCACAGTAGTATTTTTCCCCTTAAGATAAATGGTTTCTTCCACTTGGAGGTTGGGCTTTTTTCCTTACCTATTTTTAGGTTATTCACCTTTCTGAGACATTATTAAATGGCTTAACCAACAGAAGAAAGGTATGTATATTGCTTTATTCTCTAGTGAGTTGCATTTGAAAGAAATTAGAAAGCCCTCTGACTTTATAGCTCAAGAGCCTTTGGTTTCATCCTTGAATGCACTTTCAAAATCTCCTGTGGTTATTCTTTCTACATTTTACAGAAGATAATCCCTGGGAGATGTTCCTTTCCAGAGTTGTTTTCTGATGACATCAGCATAAGGTGTTGATTCTTGTTGATTCATTACAAACTCGTTCTGCAGAGCCATAATTTGCTAAAAAAAGGATGTATACAAATGTAGTACTTTTTTGATTGTTTGTTATTAATATCTACCTAATTACTTGTTAACATCTGCCTAATAACAATGATTTTATTATTATAGGATTTAATTTGATTCTTTTCAGGCTAAAACATTTTCAAGTTTGTACAGTAGCTTTGCTTCAAGTACTATGTAATCTTTTCTTTCTTAAAGGCCTATGCTAAGAAGGCTGCATTAAAAGGTGGTTTGGATAAGACTGTGAGTCTCAGAAAGGATTTGTCAGAGATGCACGAGTGGATAACACAAGCTGAGGAAGAATATCTGGAAAGAGATTTTGAGTATAAAACACCTGATGAGTTACAGAAAGCTGTTGAGGAACTGAAGGTAAAAGATGAACTGATTCCTTGAACTGTGTTCAAACTTATTTTTGAAGCTCTCATTCAAAGGAAAGTGTATTCTTTCTTTTAGGAAAGTGCCTTTTCAGATCTAAGTGGTTTGAAGTAATTTCTAGTTGGAATATGCTAGAAGATATTCTTCAACACTGCATTGCTTTTTTTCCAATTTGCTTTATTGGATATTGATTTGGATGTACCTTCAACATTCTTTTATTTAAGGAATACTTCCTAAAAATTGGGTGTTAGCAGCAGTAGAGTGAAATCAGTTTTATGTCTTCTCTTTACATTAGAATGAGTAGGAAAAAAATAGGACATTAGGATGCATCTTGGTGTGTGCTATATATTAATATTATGTCTTTAATATAGGATTATAGAAACAACATATTTTGATCTCAATTAACACTATTTCCTTCATGTGGGATGAGCACGGCCTTTGGACAAAATGACTAATTTGTGATGCATGCTTAAATACACTCTTGCTAAGCCACTGGATGTGGGCTTAACTCTTATTTCAAAGGTGAATTGTTTGACTGATGCTATTCAGGAAGCCAGATTATAACCTGATTGTCATTTATATATAGCTTTGACAATCTATTTAACACTTTGTTTTCAAACTGTTCATTTTCCATGTTTTTTCCCAGTGCTTGAGAGTTTCAGACCGTGCAACTGATGATCTCTTTATTTACTGACACAAATAATTTGCTGCCAGTCAGAATACACATAAGGAAATTTATGGAGCAACTCAATTGTAAATGAGACAAATATCAAAAGCAAATATCTGCTCTAAAGATACAGTTCTTTTTTAGTAACTAAGTAGTAAAACTCAGTTTTATACATTGCACTGCATATTAGGTAGAATGTATAGTTTTATATACAATCACCATTATGGATGCCTAGTAGATAATCTATACCCAGATGAAGTACAGCCATGTTCCGACTGGGACACCTTGACCTAGGAAATGACCAGATCATTTGTCATGATGTCACAACAGAGAAAATCTGGACCAGAATTCTGTATTCATTGTGCCACCCATTTCTTCCCACAGCTAGATGAACCTCAAGAGCAACCTTGTAAACTTCCTCTAGCAATGGCAGCCTGATCACAGTTATTCTGGTTCATGGACTTAGACCCAGAGAGAAAAAAAAAAAAAAAAATTGTCAGGAATATGGCTTTGATTTGATGTTTTTTGGGCAGGGAGTTCTCATTGTAAATTCCTGTGAAGGGCTGTAGACACGGATGACACCTTTTATAACATCACTATGTTTCCAGTTGTGATGTGGTTCCAGTCACAGACACCAGAAAGCACTCAGAGGAAACAGTACTTGGTATGAAAATCTTTTTCATGAGACCACATAACAAGGGAGGGAGCAGCAAAAGTGTGGCATATACAATAGAGAAAAAATATTTTCTGACTTTTTAAATGCAGGATAATCTCAGTGACAAGAAGTATTTTCCTTTTTTTTTTTTTTCCTGCCTTTCTTGTGATTTTACCATTAAATCTGGATACATGAATTTGTAACACAACAGTTTTTTTGGGTTTTTTTTGGCCATTTGGGGCTCATAAGTTATGATGCTAAAGGTGCTTGGAGCATTTCTCAGAGAAAAAAAAAAAAAAGTACTGAAAGTTTCCATTAGTCTGAGAGCTCCAGAACACTAGATGGTTGTGAGATGTTAAATTGTATTCATTTGGTATTAACACTCACTGAGAATTGTGTATTGGCAACAAAATGAAACAAAAGTTTTTTGGATGCATTCAAGATTATTTCAGAAAGTCTGGGAATTAAATGTCTCCTGTTGTATTTTATTTTGTTGTAGTGTTGTTTGTGGTTTTTTTTCTCCCTCTAGAATTCTGTCAGAGAATTCTGATAGTTACCAGAAATAACTTTCCTTCTTAAAACAGGACTACAACTTCTCTTTTTTTCCTTTCCAGAGAGCAAAGGAGGAAGCCCTGCAGAAGGAAGTGAAAGTGAAGCTTATTACAGATTCCGTGAACAACTTTATAGCAAAGGCTCCACCAGCAGCTCATGAGGCTTTGAAAAAGGAGCTTGATGTTCTAATTACCAGCTACCAGCAGCTCTGCAGCAGGCTGAATGGAAAGTGGAAGACTTTGGAGGTTTGATATCTTGTCAGTCTTGTATTTATAGCCCTTCTAACTGCAAGAAGTAAGGTAGAGAGCACAACTATATTATCATATAGGATTGTGGGTAGCTCAAGGCTATCCTCGTTTTATGAGCCATATACCAAATACCCCATGTTATGAGCCACACACAAAGTTATTTTGAGAATCATATCTGCTGGAAAGTCATGTTTCAAGACTGAGACATGGCTCTTAGGTCAGAGACACCAATGGTTCTTATCCCTCCTGAGATCAGGCCAGGAATCTGGCTTTGTAGCAACCCCCGATGTTCTCTTCATCAGCTCCTCTAGGTTTCTGTCTTCCATGGCTAAGGATTTGGATTGAAGGACCCTGGAGCTGGTCGGGTGGTATCGTCTCAGCATGGGAACAGCATTGCCCAGCTCTGCTAGCAAACTGAATATTTCTCATGCATTTCGAGTTGACCCTGCCATTTTGGCCAACTCCATTGCAGATTCTTGCCATACGACTGCTTTTATATTATACAGTAGTAATGATGAATTTGGTGTCATTTTTTGTTGCTAATGTTGAAAGAGCTAAATTTTGTTTGTGAATAATTTGCAAGAGCTAACCTCACACAGGATAATAATATACCAGAGTAAAATTACCTCGTCTAAATTTTACCGTGGAAAATTAGGCGTGTAGTCTAAACTGGTAATCTGTATTTACATTGATATGTTGTTCCATGTTAATATCCCTCTATAACCCTCATTTGGTGTGAGCAAAGTTCGGTGAGATGAATTGCACTCTGGGAAGCTTGATGTGCCAAGAGTGTAATGCATTTCAATAACATTACTTTAACTTCTACTAACAAAAAAAAAAGAACAAAATAAGATTATTTATGAAGCATTTAAATGCTTTGTTTGTGCATAAAGTGCCATTTTTATCTGCTAATTTAAGTATCTTCAGGCACTGTATAAATACAATATTAGGCAATAATTTAATTTCAGGAGAATAAGAACATTTCACAACATTATGTTTAGTACTCTAGCACTTAAAAGGTCTATAAATTGCACTATATGTGGTTTAGAATTAATTTCCATGGAGACTTTAGTCTGAATTCTTAAAAGCTGATGTTTTATGAACCTGTGATTTAAGCAATTAATATATAGAATATATAAGGAATCTAAATGCATTTTTATAATAAAGACATAAATTTCTAACATAGGTCTTTAAAAATTCTGCTCACTTTTCTATTTATATAAGAAAACTTTACGGAAAACATATGAAGTGGATAATACTTGAAAATGAATATTCAAATTGTGTTTTGCAGAAGAGTTCACTTTTTCATGTTATTTTCTACTGTTTTGCTCTGTTTAATCAAAATGATGGTTTTCTTTTGTTTTATATTAGTTTGGATCATATGAGTGCTGACAAATAAAATCAACTATATGGTCCCTTAAGCTTCAGATATCAACCATGTTGCTTTGGGGAAAAGGCATGAATGTTTTCAGTATTTTAATAAGTGAAAATTTTCTTTGAGATTTTCAATGTAAATAAACCTTTTCTTCATTAGGAGGTATGGGCATGTTGGCGTGAATTATTGTCATATTTGGATGCAGAAAATAAATGGTTGAATGAGATTGAACTGAAACTCAAAGCAACTGAAAATGTCCAGGGAGGTGCAGAAGAGATTTCTGAGTCTTTAGATGTAAGTGCTGACTTAAATAATAACCAAATCTTATGTGTTGATAAATTGTAAATTTCATGACATTTTAAACAAACTATGAACTAACATTACACGTGAACAAGGTGCAGAATATTTTCAAAGTCCTAAATTCTTACTAGAGTCATGAAATGAGGTTTTGAACTCAAATCCATCTAAATCAAACTAATTAAATATGTTGTGCTGTGTGTCATAGAGAGTTTCGGTAATGATAAAATAAACAATCTTAAAAAAAAAGAAGACCTCACTTCAGCCGGTCAAAAAAATGTTGAAGGCTTCAGAGAGGGCAAGTTTCCATCATAGCAGTGCAACCTTGTTTATTATTCTTTAATTTTTATTCATAGAGCCTTTAAAATTAGTAGAAATTAAAATAATGCTCATAGTGCATCAAAATACAAAATATCGCATTGAAATATTGCATTGCATTGATTTTTGCTGTTGAACTGCATCCATTTAGATACTCAAGCAGATTATTTATATTAAGGTGCAAGAACTCTCACTGAACTCATTGGGCATAGTCCACATCTTTAAAATCAAGCAGTAAATTTACTGCTTTATGAAAAATCTTTGTGCTTTGTAATATGTAGTACAGAACATTAGTTGTCAAGGCATGAAACATAAGTATTTCATCTTTTTTTCTCTACTTTTATTGTATTTGAAATGTGAAATTTCTTTCTTATATTTTTAAGGCAAATTGGGGTTGCTTTGTAGAACCTTGCTTACAAAAAGGAAAACAAACCACTTTTTTTGACTTTTTTCAGTCTTTGGAACGTTTAATGAGACATCCAGAAGATAATCGCAACCAGATTCGGGAACTGGCTCAGACTTTGACAGATGGTGGGGTCTTGGATGAATTGATCAATGAGAAACTTGAGAAGTTCAATAGTCGGTGGGATGAACTTCAGCAGGAGGTATATTTAATGATCCTCCCGTTAAGCAGAGGACAGTCTAACACCACTTTAAAAAAAAAAAAGAAAAAAGAGCTATTTTGTTGGTGCAGTTCCTAAACAGGTCAAAACCAAAATTTTACATTAGAAGAGGCTTCATGGGTGAGGTGGGCTAACTCCAGAAGACTCCACATCCTCCTAGTAGTTTTGTGGAGACTACAGAAAAGGCAAAAATGAGAAAACTCATGGATTGAGATTAGGGTGATTTTATAAATGAAAGAAAAAAGGGGTAAAAGCAAGTGATGCAGAAGAAATAATCTCCAGGAGACTAATGTTCAAGCAGTCCCCATGCAATGACAATTTTGGAACACGTTTCCCCAGCTCTTTTTTTTGTTGAGCACGACCGTGTTTGGTGCTCAGGTCAGCTGTCCTGGCTGTGTCCTTTCAAAGCCCAGCCTGCTCGCTGGAGGGGCAGAGTGAGGAGGAGAAGACCTGGGTGCTGTGGAAGCCCTGCTCAGCAATGGCTGAAACATCCCTGCGTTATCAACACTGGTTTGGCCACCAACACAAACCACTGAACCGTACAGGCTGCTGTGAAGAAAATTAACTCAGTCCCAGCCAAAACCAGTAAAATGGGTAATCCCAAAATTTTGAAATTGGAGTGACCATCTAGTGGATTTAATCTTTAATTGCATATTTAAGATATTTTCTCTGACAAAATTCTTAGCGAGAAGCAAATTATTTTCTAAATTAATTATAATTAATATCTCTTACAGATAATTTTTTTCATTAAACAATAAATAAGTGTATTTGTATAAATGAAAGGTTTAAAAAGACACTTCAATATAGAAATGTGTAACACAAGGAGAGCCACATCTAGCAATATGCTATAAATATGAGGAAAATATCAGCTCAGTACTTGGTGAAGATCAGAAAGAATTATTAGGGAACAACCTAGCAAAGGATGTAGACAGCCTCTTTATGACTGTAACTAGAACATGCTTGAAGATAAGCTACAGATACTGTCAAAAATTACTTGGTTACAATGATATAAAGGATGCACAAGTGTAGATTTTTGGAAAGCAGCTGAATTAGAAGGATGACAATGAAAAAAAAAAGTTTCTTTCTTGGTGCTAGAAATATACTTGTTTTTGAAAACAGTGGAAGTAAAAACACTACAATAAAAATTATAAGAGGGTCCTCAGCTGTTCTGAGAATAAACTTGAAGGATGGGGAGGGAAAGAGCCTGGTGGTTGTTCTGGTGCAGTGCAGGCATTCACATAATTCTGTGTAGCCAGGCATTGTCATAACAGAAAAGTAAATATAAATTTCTGTATACCTTCTCTTTCTGAATCCCTTATTTTTATTTTTTTAATCTCACTCCTGTTTGAAAGCAGATACACTCTCTGGAATTCTGCTTCTTGGTATTTGTTATTTTTTACTGACTAGAAAACTAGGAATATGCAGAAGGCTTCCAGGGTGTGAGAACACTTTCAAATAGTCTTTTTGAGTGATAGTTGAATACTATTCAGTCATCACTAATAGATATTAAATCAAAATTCATAGAAGCTGCAGAGATTTAGTGTCAAAAGCACATAATGAAGATGTTGTGTGAAATTCTGGAAATAATTTGGATGAGTATAGAGGCAAAACGTATTAGAAATTTATTCACTGCTCTCCAATTTCTTTCAAAGATAGAAAAAAAAATGGGGTGGAGGGCTCCTTTAAAAGCTTCTTTGAAAGCTTGATCAGATATTAAGTAGTTAAATGGTGAGATCTGACTCTGAAGTGGAAAAACCTTTTTTTTCATAGATTCCTGATACTGAATTTTCTGTGCTGTTTGTGTAGTCTCTTGAAATTCAAGCAGCATTCTCCTTGTATAAAAATATATTGCAGAAACATAACACAAATCAGCTCATGTTCAAGGTCACTTCTTCAGACAGGCTAATTGGCAATCCTAAAGTGGTGAAGTTATTTGTTTTTATTTGAATAATTGTGAGGGTAATTACCAAGACAATAAGCTCATGTGGGCTGAAACCAATATGTGAAATATTTATTCACTATTAATAGAGCAACCAAACCAACCCACTTCTATATGAATGATGCTGCAAGACAATGCAGCTTTGCTACTGAGATGGAGATTCATTTTTAAAGGCAGATAATGGCTTTATGTTTGTGTGCCTTATCTTCTTTAGTTAACAAAGACTGAGCATGTTTAGTTTGCTTTTGAACATTTGGGGCTGACTGATAGCAGGGTATATCCTATCCTTACTTTTCAAGGACTGATTCACTTACAACTCTATGCATGGGATTTAAGAAGCACTGAAGAATTTGAAGCTAATATTGCAAGCAACTATCAATGCTTAAAGTGATTACATCCTGTTCAGCAAACTTCAGAAATGTCAATCAGATATTCTTGAGATTATGCTTGCGAAAAACTGTACAAAACTTTATTGTTCACATGGGCTTTACACAAGACTCAATTATTATTATTGAGACCTGTCTCTTAATTCATTTTAGGACTCCCTTGAAGATTAGCTTTGGTTTCTTTCAAAGAGCACACATTCATCATTTGACACAATTTTTCTGTTTTGCTCTCCTCTTCAGAGGAGAAAGAATATTTCATGCCCCATGACCACGATTGCTTTGAAGGCTGATAAGAGGGCTGCTTTTACAAGTTCTAAGGCATTATCTGCCTGCAGTGATAACCTAAAGAGATAGAAAACTCATCTTTGGTATAGTTTCAGTTTTGGAATTCAGTTGATCAAAGTTGAATATCACTTAATGGCTGGGAGGTCAAATATTTGCAGCCATTTACTCAATAAGCACACTGGGTAATATTTCTAGAACTTGCAGAAGATTTAGTTCTAGGTTGGAGGGTATTAAAAATTCATGGGCCCAAAAAAATGTTTGAATTAAAAAAAAAAAAGTGTTTTGAATTCAAGTCTAAGCACAAAGATGAATCCACTCTGAGATTAAGTGGAGATTAACGTGTTTGGAATCTGATGCAGGGGCTACAGAGAAGTTGTGATATATCTCAGTCACAACCATTATATCACCAAGAGTCAGGCTAAATTTTAAAGTAATTTAAACAAGTTGGAAAGAAATTTTAAAGTTTCCTAATTTTTTAACTTTGCCTGTGGCAGCATTTCTACATAACACAAGAGTATAACTGAGCCAAAAAAACCCCAACAAGCTAAGATTTCTGCCTTTTTGAACAGATCCTTTTCCATTAGCTGTAACTTACAAGCAAACAAATGAATTTAATTCTGCATTTTAAATAAATGTACCCTCTCATAAATGTGCTATAATTTTCAAAAGGTTTTGTTCTATTATTCTCCAATAGCCCACTACTGAGTACTGCCTCAACATCATTTGATTTTAACCCTAAAACTCTAACCAACATCTTAGTAACTGCAGGTGTGTCTGATGAAATAAATAGATGAAATGTGTTACTTAAGCAAAAGGTGCCAATATCTATAAATATAACATTCAACATCAAATAATTAACTATGGTCCTTTCCCTTAGTACTGCATTTTATGTGGATAACATGCAATGTTGCTATTTCCTGCATTTACCCTTGACATTTGGTAAATTGTAAGCAGGTTCATGCAGGACATCATATCATAAAAAGTGTTATGTTTATCATAAAACCACTAAAATATATAAAACTCCTGTAGAGATTTAAATAAAAAAAAATCCTTTTTTTTTTTTTTGTTTCTCTTTCATTTTGATAGTGCCTAACAGCAGAATTTTTTTTTCTTTGAATTAGTTTTCCTTGACAGCTGTCAACATTTTGCTGGCTCAGAAATAACTAAACTGTTGTTTATTTTCCTGAGATTTTCTATTTAGCAATTAACTGTCAACCACTTCTCTTTAGAGACCAAAACCTTCAGATTTATTGACTATGATCTGATAGCAAAGCTGGAGCTTCTTGTTATGTTCTCAGACCCATTTACACACTACATTGTTAAGCTATCTACTTTTTTTTCCACAATGGAGTAGAAAAACCATAATATTTCAGGAAACAAATAAACAGATGAACCACCCAGAACATCATGAATTAAAATATTTTTATAACATAAATATTTAAAATTTCAGCTCTTAACTCTCACATTTCTCTGAAAAATAGGCCCATGTAGATGTTCAAACAGACAGACGTGTGTTGTAAGGACAAATTTGAAATTCAGGTCCACAAATGTAAGCATGTAGTAGGACTACTCCTTTTTATAAAGCATTCTTGTGCCCACCAACAACTCTTTTCTACTGAAAGAGAAGATGGCTTCTCAATATTGTGGCATTCCCCTTGATTGAATTTATTCAATATTCTGCAATGCCAGTGGTAGTACCAGGGACCTACTTAGTGAAAAAAATTAGGTCTTTAAATCAGCTGTTTTGTACTGGAGAAATGTTAACTTACATGAGTGTATCATACCTTCTATAAGATTATTGTACAGTTTTTCATTCAATTTGTTGTGGGAATTCAACAAGGTCAGGCATGAGCTTGACTTTAGATGAACATCTAAAGGGTCAAGTCAAGGTCAGTTTCCAGTAAGCAATACAGACAAAGAAATTAAAGTGGCACCCACTTACATCTCAGAAAATCACCACAACTCTGAAGGTACTATTTCCCAAAATTCAGCTGTGTGTCTCTTCTCCCATTGCCCAAATAATTCCTCTCTTCTACTGCTGCATTCATGTCTTGGTCTGACATCATCCGTTCATTCACTTAAACTGTTCACAGCTTTGGGAAAAGATGTACTTTTAGCTCACTTGGAAGAGGCAAAACGTCACATAGGTTCTCAGTCTGTAATCAAAATCCCTCTGAGGACATTGAAAGGGGAATTTTTTGGCTTTCTGTGTGTGTTGTGTGCACATAAAGATATCACAAGCATGAATATATATTTATCTGACTTTATATTTGCTTGAAATACAAGTGTAAAAATTCAATCAGGCAAGGATTTATTGTAATTTTTTCTTAAGCTTATCTGCTATAATATTTGATCAATGAGTTTGGGAATCTTTTATTTTTTTCCAGTTGTATTCTAAAATGGGATTTTGATATACATAGTTTCTGATTATATCAGCACAAAGATGACAATTTTTCAATCACTTATTCTTTATAGGATTTTAAGTCTTTGGGAATTTGCATGCATTCTGCTACTTCATTGCATGCAAGCACTCTGCTTCTCAGGCTGGCAGCAAATGTATCTGTACTTAAACAAGTCCCTGATTCCAAATAGTAGTTAGTATGGGACAGCATTTAACAGAGGTTCAAATCTTCAGGTGTTGCTATAAAACTAGTTTATCAGATAGATGTAACACAAAATTTGTGTCCAGTATTTTGAATTCTGTGCAGACATTTATTTGGATGTCTCATAAGAATGGAACTTTATCAGAGTCTTATTTTAAACAGTGAGCTTCTCTGCACATAAGGGCACTGCAGCCCTCAGAATGGATTCTGCAGGTGTGTTAATCCTATCAATTAACCACAGAGATCAGTAAAAGCAGAGGAGTTCTTCCATGGTTCTTCCCTGCTTCCAGGAGGATGACCTTACCCATCAGATGCAGAAAGCTACTTATCCTGTTTCTGATCTAATGGGTCTTTCAATCTACCCATGGTGATGCAAATGGATGGACAGAGTCTCTATCCTAGCCAGGCTTACAAATCAGTAGTAAGTAGTGCCAAGGTAAATGGAACTGGTCATTTTTCAACTCACTGCTTTGAACAAGCTGAGAAGATTTTTGTGTTAAAATCTCAAATCAGATGAAGAAAAAAGTCATTTAAGTAGCAAATCTTAGTATTGCAGTAGGGTAATAATACCTTGGTGGTTTAGGCACTCCCATTAACCCTGACAGCATGAGTCTGATATGTAAAGCTGCTCAGTTCCAGAGAAGGTTCCTGGAACTTGCAGTGATACAAGATTATCTAATCAGTTGTTTTGAAATAGCACAAAGCAGCTTACAAAAACAAATATAGAAAATACTGGTTGGATTCCTATTCTTTACCTAAGTCAAACAGCTAGAAAGAATGCTCACAAGAAATAATCTTCTTCCTTTGTTATACATGAAGCTCTGTAAGAATCTGAGCTCCATGAAGAAGGTGCAGATATATCAAATATTCTCACTGAATTGCTGAGGTATTTTTGTTCAAGGCAAGAGTTTTGTAATGGGTATGAAATCAAATTAAAGTATAGCTGGCTTACCAGAGAGAAAAAGTGTGATTTGACTTGAAAAATGGCAGGATACCTAGCAATGTTATGTAAAGGGTGCTTGCTTTCACCTTTGATTCATGTCAAATTGAGTTAGTCACCTTATTCTGTGGGCATCAATATGGCTGGACTTGTACACAGAAAAAATGTGATGTATTTGAAGTTGTTGGTAATTATTGTGTGCTTTGTATAAAGTGGAAACTGCTAGGCAGTAGCTGGGGTCCAAATAAAATATGAGTCTGTGGGTAGACACAATGACAGATGGAAGAATGTACCAGGTTATTTATTACCCGATAAATGCCTTATTAAACTGTTGCAAATAATATTTAAAGCTGACTCATTTATGTGAAGTGTTTAATATATGTGTTCTAAGAACAACTTGGATGGAGAATTTATTGTCCTGATTTGTTAAACCATAAACTGAGCTCCTTTGAAAGGAAAACATCCTTCTCCAAGAAAGGATGGTATAAAAAACCATGGTGACACTGCTAGGGGAGTAGAAGCAAGATTCAGCTTCCTGATTTTTTTCCCACAGGAGGAAGAAAGTAGGCATTGCCTCTTCCAAACAGCTATTTATGCTTCATATAAGAGAAATCCAGCTCAACAGAGTCTTTATCCCTCTCACTTACTGAGGTGGATTGCTTTGGATAGGATTGTGATGACAGTAACCCTATTCTCAGTAAACAAAGTCTCTTGAATTATATAATAAGATCAGGAGGGCCTCTGCCTCAGAAAGAAAGACAGCACTGTCAGGATGGTTTGCTTATGCAGCTTTGCCATCTTGCACTCTGAATAGAAATCCTCCATTTACACATTGGTTTTCTGGGATCCTTCACTTTTTAGAACTTGTCTGGGCAGTCTGGGTGTTGTTTGTTCCTTAACGCGAAAACTGAATGTGTGGCAAAAAGATGCGCAATTTGTCTTACAAAAAGGTGGATGAGTGCAAGTCAGGAGTTCTGTGTCTGATTCTTTGCCTGAACTTTTTGGGGACAAAAAAATGTTTGGAAAAGAATGTATTATATGCTTTATTGCTGTGAATGCTGATAACATTGTCATTGTTTCTAGGCCGTGAGAAGGCAGAAAAGTCTTGAACGGAGTATTCAATCTGCGCAGGAGACTGACAAAACGCTGCGCCTGATCCAAGAGTCTCTGGCTGTTATTGACAAGCAGTTAACAGCCTACACTGCAGACAGAGTGGATGCAGCACAGGTCCCTCAGGAAGCACAGGTAAGTTGTGCACAGGTTGAGCTCACGTGTTTACTAGTTTTCTTAATTGACCAAAGAGTGCTTGGCTGTCCCTCAGCCTCTCATTAAAGAGGATTTGCAACATGATCGGTGTGAAAGTGCAAGCAAATTTTGTGTAGGATTACTTTGAGAAGTTTAAGCTACTCTCTTAGAAAAGTCATATTTTCCTTCTGATTTATATTATATACCAGTCCAGAAGATGTAAAGGTCCGTAAATGTCATGGAAGACTATGCAGTAATTTTAAAAAGGCAAGGATAAACAAAGTGGTTCTTTAAAATCCAGCTCCCATCCTAGAAGAAGGAAAGTCATCACCCTCACTACTCTTAGATGACTCTTTTGCAAAGCTGATTATGTGATTTATTACTAAATTATTGAAACATAGACAACATTGGTAATTATTTCATAATATGCACATCAATATACTTATATTTAATTTATACAACTCACGTAAGTTCAATAGAAAAAGTTTTTTCCAATCTTTACACATGGTTTATTTAGCCTTTGGAATAAAAAAGTACATCTAATTATCATTCTTACTCTTTCTTTCTTCTGTAAGGTCTGCTTTACTGCAGCATTAAGAGGGTAAGGATATGAATGAAATAAAACCAAACATCTCTGCAATAAAACTATCAACAGTCTACAATGTTATATACCTCAACTTCTCTGTTAATTCCATCTAAATTTAGGCAGTCAGATTATAAAAGTAAACAGGGGGAAAAAGCTACAGGGCAGTTGAAAATGTGTGCTTTTATAATTGTTTTAGAAGAGATATTCAATTATGGGTTTCATGGCATGCCTGTAGAGTTTTAAATAATTCTAAAAATAATAACCTTGTATGGAGTACCTTAGATGATCATAAATATATTCACAGCTGAATATATGCAGCCCTGAAAATAATTTTTTCTCTCCTTTAAGAAATAAACATTACTATGTCATTTGAATTAACATGTAGATGGATGTACCTTTCAATTACTTTTTGTGTGTGTGCACTTGTAGGTACATGCAGATATTTTTATGTGTATGTTGGGACTATAAATGCTATATTTGGAAAATAGGATCACATCTGGATTCAGTCTTACTTTGAAAATAATTTTTATCCTACTTTATTTTTCTTCTAATTTATATCAGTATTATATCAGATTTAGAAAAACTGTTTCAGTTTGAATCCTAAACAATGATAGCTGTCTGTTGATAATATTTTTGTTCTTCCTAGAAATATAAATGATGTAACAATTTTTTTAATGAGATAAAAATTAGCATTTTGTAACAGATGCATCATTTAATTTCTCATCTTGTAATTATATGAAGTGAACACAAAGGAAAAAATGATATGAAATGTACTTTTTTTTCTGGCATGTTTAGACCCTTCAATGTTTTACATGTCCCATGGATGCATTTGATTTATGTGCATCACAGGTACCACATTAGGAATTACTACAGACTGTGTAAAAGGAAGTAATTCAGAACTTCAAAAACTGAAGCAACACAAAACCCAATCAACCTTAATTAGCACACTTTGATAAGAAAATTTCAGCTCAGTGCCTTTGCAGAACTTGTTATTTTTCTGGAGATTTTATTGTCTAATGTCAGATTCACCTGATTGTATTATATTCACTGTGGGAAAACCAGCATAGAGGCTGCTGAGTTTTTCACTTTCATGTTTTTATTTTATGGTGCCAGTGAGACTTAATGAAAAAAACTTAATTAACAACTGAACAGGTCTAAAGCAAATATTGAAGTTCTCTGAAGTTCAGTTGTGAATCTCTTTAAAATCCTTAGAGAGCAAGGGAATAAACAATCATTTTTATGTGGGTAGATAGACTGAGTCACTCCTCCAGCAAAGAGCCACCCCAGCCAGTGGCAGAACAGGCACATCCTGAACGGCCACGTCTCCTGTGGAGCTTCTGCTGGCACCATTCTTTGTAGAGCTGAAAACAGCTCATTCACATAAGATACCTACAATAGTGTCTGCAGAGCTGGAATGGGAATCTTTCAGTCAGTGATGTTGCTTTCTGAGCAGGGATCAGTTTATCCATGCTGAGGGATTTAGCAACACATTCAGCAATATGTGTTGCATTTCTAAAAGAACATATAAGGGAATTTATAATCAGAAAGCTGCTGAGCTTGGGAGCTCTCCGTGTTTGCTTCAAAAAATTCAATTTAGAGCATTGATAGGAGTTATAATCTTTGTTTCAGCTGATCAGAAATTAACCTGAGAAAACAAAATTATATTTAGCTCCTCTTTTTAAGTGAAATGATCAGTTTAGTTTATTCAGAAACTTAACAGAAAGGGGAGTCAAATGTGTGCTGTTCAACTTCTTCTTAGGATCACTTTTTGAATGTAAATTCTGTGGGCTTCTTACTCCACCATGTGGCACTGAGACTTTAATGCTAGAGAGCCAATGTTACCCGAATTATTTGGAGTACAACTAAAGATGATGTATTCAGACAAAAAAGCCTAACAACAACCACACGGACAAATCAGTTCAGATTCCTCACGGCCCAATTATGACAAAACCTTGAGTGAGGTAAATTCTAGAGAAAAATTCCAAAAGGAAAGATTATTTGTTTGTATGCTTGATTTCATGATCCCAGTGGAAAAATTTTTCATATTTCTAAACCTATTAAAAAAATACAGAGAATGAAGTCATCATCACAAGAATTTGTGGTTGGTGACTTTTTGAAAGTATTCTTTAACTGACAGGACAAAAATAAATCTGTACCAAAAATATTACATTTGTATGACAAAATATTTTCCAAGTAATTAATTGTAGCTTTGTTATTCAATGACTTTTGTTGGAAGAGAGAATTTCTACTTCGTATTTCTGCTTAGTCTGAGTGACTACATGAATATTTTTACATTATGGGAAAGAAAATCGACTTATTTCATTTCTCACCCGCGTATAACAAATCACTTGTCTGTTGTTTTCTCCAGTCAAACTATATAAATTATGGTGTGGACAATGGCTTAATACTGTGTTTTTGAAAAGTGCAAAAATAATATACCTTTTCAATAAAATCCTTGAATAATTTAAGTTCTGTAGAGTTAAGCACTACATGCCTGGCTGTTTTCTAAGTGAAAGTGCCTATTATACTGTTTTTATAATATCTTTGTGCTTTGTTCAAAACCAAAGTTAATGTGATGATGCAATGGCAGAATGGTTCAGCTGTTTGAGATGTTACTTGACAAGATGATGCTGTGCTTCATTGCCTTCAGAGTAATATTTTGGGACAAAGAACTCTCAGTTGTCTACTTAGGAAAGTGTTTAAGTTATCTACACTTACCTTTCCTCTGCTGGAAATTGAGGATTGTTTTGTTTAGCCATGTGTGGATCCATGGTCAGAGGGAAGAGCTGATAAGTGTTATTCAGAGGTGTAAGCTTACATTTTGTTATATATTAAGTTTGAATATCTATGCAGATTTCTGTGCTATACTGGTTGTCACCCTCTACACGTCCATAGCATCTGAACACTTTGTTTTAACTGCATTTGTCATGTCCAGCTTGCTCAGTATTGCCTTGCCAATCATGGTTCTACCCTATTCTATCTTTCTTTTCTCATTTGGACTCTCCAGTTAATATTTCTTGGAAGTTAGAGTCTGTAACAAAGCATGCAGTTTGAGTTAAGGATTACCTGTATGTCATTTGTGCTGTAACATCATCTTCTATGTGTGTTATATGCTTTTATATATATATGAATAAAAGTTTTGCAAACTTCCTTAAAGGTTGCCAGTGCTGGCAAATGAGAATCCTTAACTTTGGGACACAATAATTTATGCGCTGTAGTATTGCTTGGTTACATACAGTACATTGTATTCTGATGTTCTAGAAATTAAATGAAGACAAGTTTTGCTTTTTATTAAAGAAAAATAGAAAATAAATAGACAGGAACCACTGAAAAAGAAGAGATGTGGATAATACAAGAAAAAAAAGTGTTTTCTTATGAATGTTATGTTCATGCAACAAATTTGTGAGTCAGAAGAGACACAAAAGTGATCATTTAAAAATTGAATGATTAGGGACATCACAGGCAGATGTTATAAATTCTTTTACATCTGTTCATGACTGATTTAATTTTTCTGCCTGTGAGCAGCAGTAGCAAATGAAAAAAAAAAAAAAAGAAAAAAAAAATGCTTTCCCTGCTATAAGCCTTACTAACTTTTCTTTTAATCAGTCCTCTAATGTGTTTGTTCTTTTCAATTCCACATTTTTATGTGAGAGAAGATGATGCTCCATCTCTCTCCTGCAGATCAATTTAAAATAGTAAGATAGAACAATCTCTGTGCCATGTCCCATAATACCTAATTGCTTAAACACTACTCTTATCTGTGCTGTTTTGTTCTGACCTATTCAGATAAGAACTGTTCAATTATGTGCTTTCCTGAGTGACTCTGAGGTTGAACAAAGTAAATTGGAAAATGCAACCAAAAACCGGTTTGTTGATGAGTTGGGGAAGCCAACTGTTGAAATACTTGGTTTTATATAGTATATTTTTTAACATTCAGACTTGCTTCCTCCTTTCATATGCAGTTCTAACATCCAAGACATGAAAAAACTATTTAGCTTCAGGTACTAACTGAATCACCACCTGTTTGGTTCATGTGTGGCACAAACATAGAAGATAATCCTGTTACAATTCAAACACACTTCAGGGGGAAATTTTAAACTTAGACAAGTACAAATTAAATGTACTTGTAATGCTCAACAACTAAATAAACCTTCTCTTCTTGATGGAATCATTCTTTTAATTGACTATTTCTGTTTTCTCAAAAATTAAATATCATATTTAGAAGAATTATATTAATTTGTTCCAGATGTTTCTGGCCATTCATTAAATAGCCTTGTCAAAAAACGCAAAATATGAGAAATCAAAAATATATAATTATGATAATTTTAGAAGTAAAAAATAAATTTGGAGCTTTCTTTTAGTAATTTTCCTTTTACAAATACTTTACTTTAGAAAAATATTTCAATTCTCCATATAGTACTGAATAATTTAGATTCATATATATATTCTTGCAACTAAACTTAGTAAAGGCTTAATGGTTTCATGTATTTTTCCTTTTCTCTTAAAATTTACCTTAATACATATTCAAGTAGCTTGTGAAAACCTGCTTTCAGTTAAGTGTTGAAAAACATAAGACATTATAATGGTACACAAGTTATTATAAATGACTTGTGTAATAGCCATATAAAGTGGGCAGCATATGGTGTACACAGCTTTGTACTTAATAACCTGGGAAAATGTGATTAAAAATACATGTATATTAATTTTTAATATGAAAAAGTTACTGTAGTGTAAGATAAATTTATGTACATATATTTCAAATATAGCTGGTCTTCAGGGCATCTGAAAAATGCTATATGCCATTAAAAAAAAAAAAAAAAAAATAAAAAATCACTTTTTAAGGCAGGATTAATGGCCTCAAATGCATCTCCTGATGGGAACATAGCTTTGTGTCTTTATTTCATAGGGTAATTTTTTTCAGTAGTGCTGTCTAGCAATTCTGCTAATAACAATTTCTTATTTTCTAACAATTTAAACATAATTATATGTGAATCTTCCCACAGTATATTGTATCAATATATTTTCTGGGAATTCTTTTCCATTACATCGCACTTACCAACACTGCTTAAGTTAATTTAGTCTTGTAAGGTTGATTAATGGTGAACCAAAAAAAGCTGATGTTTTTCTTTGGGTCACACACTGATTTTGCAGGCAGACATTACAAGCAACTTGTGTTAGAAAATACATTAAGTTAGTATAATCATGAACTGTGTGTTACAGTGCATTTAGCTACAGAAAACTTATACTGAATGTAGATTCTGGTCAGTAGTACACCAAAAATTGTGTACTGTTTTAGATATAGCACAGCTCTCGGAGATGAAGATGATGTTATACTTGCAGGATACTTTGATCAGTCTTTTCTCAACTTGCCTGATGACGCTGTGAAAATGAGAAGAATTAAGAATAGTGAAGCAAATAACTTTTCTATTTTTTCCCTATGATTGATTTTTAATGTTCTTACCAATGAAAACTGTCATTTTCCTTCAGAAAAAAAAATAAAATCCACATTTAGTCCCTTAATCATCTTTGTCACCCTCCCGGAGCCGCTCCAGGAGCTCCGTGTTTCTCTTGCACTGCGAAGCGCAGAGCTGGCTCAGCCCTGAGCAGAGGGGCAGGGTCCCCTCCCTCGTGCTGCTGGCAGTGCTGTACAGACTGGTGCTGCTGCCCAGTGTGTTCCAAAATCAACTGGTGCAAGTAATTTAAACAGAGTACCATTTTCCCTCACACCTTGCTGATTGCTGCCTTTGTTTTCCAACAGAAAATACAATCTGAATTAACGAGCCACGAGATTAGTTTGGAAGAAATGAAGAAACGAAACCGGGGTAAAGATGCTGCCAAAAGAGTGCTGTCCCAAATTGATGTGGCACAGGTAGGCAGATTTTATTTCCACCATTTTTCCTTCACTCATTCTAGTGAGTAGTATGAGTGGTACTATTACTCTGTCTTGAAGTGCTCTTAAGGTATCTCTTCTGCTTTAGCTGTTCCTTTCTAGCCAGGGTGGATAAAGCATACCATCCATATCTTCTTCCTGCTCCTTTTGTTATTCCAACCTTCCTGTGTCATTGGCAGCAGTTCTAAGGTGGGCAGGACTGGGGTAACCAACCCGTAGGGACACCATATAAAAAGGGGTGCTTTGAATGTGCTGAAGTCTCCAGAGATAAAACTACAGAGGGGCATTTTTCATGTAAGTTTTGAGGTGTTGGAAAATATTTACTGTCAAAAATAGGTTAAAATATTTGGAAATCTTTAGTAGAACTGCCTTTGAAATACAAATTATGCTGAGCTGTGCAATTCAGACATCAGTTTAAAATGCTAGTGCATTATTTCATCTAGCTTAATAGACACGGAGAGACCTTGAAAATGAACAAGACTGAATAAACAACAGAGAAAAATACACATTTTTACCCATTAATGACTTTATTACAGGTTCTTAACTATTTTGCTGGTTTTTTTTTGTTGTTGTTGTTTTGTTGGGGTTTTTTTTTGGTAGTTGGCAAAAGAAATTTTCATAATTCATTAGAAAGACAAATAATTTAATTATTGCCATTTTTTGATTCATCCCTGTCAAGTATTTCTAGGCACTTCAGTTTGGGTTTTAATTTTTATTGTGGGTATCATTAATTGCTTTTTAGCAGTTAATTTGAAATTAACAAATTGACTTTTTTTTAATGTTTCATCTTATATACAGTACTAGATTTCCTTGTTGAGAGTATTTATGTTTCCTCATTTTTCTGCCTTTCTTTATACTAACTCACCTTCTGATGGTCTCCATGGCAGCTGTGAAGTTGCCCATATTTCATCAGTGAAATGCAGGCATCAGATGACTGTGTAAATAAATGTTTGAGAATTCAACAACATGCAAGGGAGCACAACCCTTTCTGGGTGCCTTTTTTATTAATCTACCTCTGTGCAGACATTTTTTTTTTCTTTGCAAGGTTTCTCTAGTTGATGATGTGCACCAGTTTGAATTTTGAAAAATTGTTGGAGGTCATCTTGAGACCCTGCTTTGCTAACATTAGATAAAGTATAAACAAAAAAGTAGTAATTTACATGCATAATGTAAATATCAACTACCAAAGCAGGTAGAAGCTGAGCCCTTTGTTACACATATTCATGACTATATTTGATTTTAGGCCACTGAACTCTCTTGAATTCCTTTCCATCATTATGCTACCTTTAGTGGTAAAACACATTTCATGAAATCAGTCTTCACTTATTATTTTCTGAAGAGCATTCTCACTTACAAATAATTTCCTCTTTTTTTTTTTTCACTAATTATTATTTCTTATTTGACATATTTATTCTATGATTAGTTCAATCACCTGGGTATAAAGTAAACAACTATGAAAAAAAATAAATGCATTCAGATTTTGGAAAAACTGGTCACTGTGGCCAAATTTATCTTGGTTTTTTAGATTATTGTAGGATGAGAATGAAGTTCTAATTTTTAAATTTGAGGGGAAAAGTATAATTAGGAAAATAAAAATCTATTTCTGCCATAGTGATATAGTACCTAGTTCTAACAGACTGAGCATTGTTACATTAATTTAAAATCTTTTCTAACAAATGGTTATTTTTTGAAATTCAATGCTTTTCTGGTCAACTTTTTGAATATATCTTCTATTGTCTCTTTTCTAGACTGACAAATATTTTAAAGCATACTGAGACTTTTAGATAAACAGCTTTCATTTTCCTGTCATTCTTTATAAATTTTCTATTTTAAAAATGACTTTTTGAAACAAAGTGATCAGAAATGAACACATTATTCAGGTACAAAATGGCTTTATGCAATAACTTTTATGCTGTGACAGGTACAAAACATTTTTGTTTTCTTTATGTTCCAAATTCGTCCAAATACTCACTTTGCTTACTTTGCTGCTTTTAAGCATTGAGATAATATTATTTTAAAACTGTTGGTGATGAATATAAGTATATAATATAGCTGTTATTTTTGTCTGTGAGAACTTGAGTGAGAGTGCTAAAAGATAATTTAGATCCCAATTGTATATCAAGCTTTTTTTCCCCCTACATATCCTCAGGACTTTTCAATTCTTCAGCGACTCTTCACAGATGGCTTTAGTTTTCTCTGCTATTAATATTGTCATTCTCTCTCTCTCTAAATAACTTTTAATGTATTGACCAACACAAATCGTAACTGATACAGATGTGGCAATGAAAGATTATCACAGGATTTGACCGTCAAATTGAAGAGAATTAAAAACTAATTACATACAAATTTAGTGTATGCAAACACACTGAAGAAAAATAAGACCAATTATTCCTACCCTTGTTCCTTACTTTTATTATACTGTCCACTTATTCATTGACAGAAAGACTTCCTTTCTTATCTCATTGGATCTGAATTTCATGAAAAGTGTTTAAAGAGGAAACTTGTTGGATGGAGCTGCTGGATATTTACACACTTTTCTGTGGTACTCCAGGTTGTCTGCTGCTCATGATTTCTGCCTTATTTTCAGAAATCTGATAGATGTGGGAAGGGTTTTTACCAATGCCTTATTACAGTTTTTTCCTCAAATCTGTATGGCTCAGACCACACTGTAGTGGAATAAAGTGTCCAGGATTTGAACATAAAAAAAATTGGAAGAGTGTTTGCAGATGCTAGTTCTTATTTAATTGCTTAGCTATTTCTTAGTGACATTTATTCTTTTTTATGTTCACAAGACAGTTGAAAAACTTATTCAATAATACTTCGTTCTGGACTTCTATAGAGAAATTAGTTCTTTTTCAAGTAGATAATTAAAATTCCTTTTCTTTATTTTTAATTATTTCCCCTTCCCCTGAGCTAGGGATCATGTGAGCAAGCAGTCTAATTAATGCGCAAAGATAGAAAATTGTGAAAACGGTGAAATTAGAACCCAAGCTTGTCACAGATTTTTTTCTGCCTTCAAATTGCTTTCTTTTTACTCAAGGTTAGGCTTTTTAAAAATTTAAATATAAATCAATTTTATACTCTAAATCTTGGGGTTTGTTCTAGACCTACTTACTGCCAAGCCACTTTATTTAGGTTTCTTTGAAGGGCTAAAATATTGGTTCCTCATACCAAGAAGCAGCAACTGAGAGAGTTGAAGAGCATTCCCTCTGCAATCTGGATGTCTTATCCTCAAGCCATTAAATCTGTCATCTCCCCACAGCCCCGAATATTTTGCATATTGAAAAATACAAAACTTCTTTTCTTTATGTGTATATACGGACTCTTTTGCCACAGGCTCTACTGCATCCATTGCCCTGGATGATGGACAAATTTTTATCCTCCAGTGCAGAACCAAGATTCTCTGCCACTGGCATTTTCCCCAAAAGTTTTATATTCTTTTAATAAGAAATTGCTGATTAACAATGTATTCTAAGTATTCTGTAACAGGACTAAGACTTGTCTTCAATTTGATTTGATTTGATTTCACACTTTCTACTTACCGATGTTTCCTTTTCAGAAAAAGCTGCAGGATGTGTCCGTGAAGTTTCGCTTGTTTCAGAAGCCAGCCAACTTTGAACAGCGCCTCCAAGAATGTAAAAGAATTCTAGATGAAGTGAAATTGCAGGTGCCCAAGCTGGAGACGAAGAGTGTTGAGCAGGAAGTAGTACAGTCACAGCTGGATCATTGCATGGTGAATATTTAAGATGCTGTCTTTCTATTGACTTTATGCAGAGAAAGCTAAAAATTAGAGATTATTGTCCTTAATTCAGATGAGAAAAAAAGTATCAGTTACACAAAAAAATCCAAAACCCAAACAAACAAACAAAAACCCCAGAAAAACAACAAAACCCCCCATTCAGAACTCTAGGCATGCACTTTGCTATGTGAGAATACCAGTTAGGATCCCTTTCTAATTCCCAGTTCCTGTTCCACAATTGAATTTTTCTCCCCATATTGGCTCAATTTTCTGCAATATTCTACAGACATGTAACTTTGTGATATAACCAAAAGAGGTCTTACAGAGCACAAGTCTGTTCTAGCCAGGAAACACAAAGCATAATGGAAACCATGGATTAAAACTTCCATGAGATGGTATGTTATGGTTTCCTTTCAATTCAAGAGCAAAAGATGACCTATGTCCTAAAGAATATGAGGAAAATCTATACATATCTCTTTAATATCACTATAATCCTGCTCCCCTTAAAAAATAAATCTAAACACTGTGTTCTTGACAATCATAAAAAGAAGATTGTAATAGCAAAAGTACCTGGTTTATCTTTCTTTTTTTTTTTTTTTTTTTTGGTTCAGCTTTATTTGATTTGGTTTTTGTGGATTTTTCTGTGTTTCGGTTTTTTTTTTTTTTTCCTGGGGCAATGGCATGCCTGAAGATTTCCCCCTCCCAACCTGTTTCAGATGTAAATGTAGAAAGAATTTAAATTTAAAAAATAAGCATGGGACAAGTCAATGTTATTACTTTACATCTTTCATTTCTCTTAAATGAAATTGCTCTTCAATTTTTATTCTTTTGAGAATGACATTCTTATTAGAATGATGTGGTAGTTAGAAGGTCTGTACTGAATTAAAATGTCTTCAGTCAGCAGCTGGCTTTTGCAGCCCTGATGTATTTTGTGGAAGACTTTTACTGATTTTAGAGCATCTTTAACTATAAGGATTTTCATAATGTTCCTGTTTTTCAAAATCTAGTTGTAGTATATCATCAGAATTTAGACAATGTGCATCATACAACAGCTTCCTAATTTGCTGACAGGTTTTTAGGAATGAAGAATTTATCATCATATTAAGCACCGAGAAAGGAGTTGGACTATGTACATACTACTTTAAGTAAATAAAGTAGTAATTGTAGGTCCACCTCATTTTGTTACTTTTTTATGTAGGTTTTTTAATTAACTAAATTTTTTAGAGCATGACACTTACTGAATGTAGGGGCAATCCTCTATCCTTCCAGTCTCTAGACTTAGCAGTATGAAAAAATGACAGATTTTAAGAACTAGTGGCTATTTCTAGTTCAAATACATCCAGCATTCTGTATGAGTTGACAGAAGACATGTATTGTTGTTTTAAATACTGCATTATCCAAGTTTGAAAACAACCTCTGTCACAGCCTAAAACAATTACTGAAGATGTGTACTCTCTCATGTGTAACATTTCTAACACTGGTTTTAGTCACATGTCATTGAGGTCATTGTAAAGATAGGCTGTTCTCAATTTGTTCATTTGGATTCTGAATACTTCCAATGGTCTTTTCTAGTTTTCATGTTTTAATGGTGGTGTTTCACTTTTATATTTCTATTTGATTAGAAACTATATAAAAACCTGAGTGAGGTGAAGTCTGAAGTGGAAACAGTGATAAAAACTGGGAGGCAGATTGTTCAGAAGCAGCAGACAGAGAACCCAAAGGAACTGGATGAAAGGCTTACAGCTTTGAAGCTGCAATATAATGAATTGGGTGCAAAGGTGAGTTCTGTGTTTTTAATATAAAAACATGTACTGGCAAAGTGAAAAATAACCTCGGTGTGGTAAGTAAATGGGGTTTTTTACTGGTTCCTTTCAAGGTTCTTCCAGTGGGATAGAAGGAATGGAGGCAAAGGCAATCACCAGCATGGCTATTCAGTTGATGTGAAGAAAAAAACATCAACCTAAGAAAATAAAAAAATTCCTTTATTGCAATTCAAAATTTTACTTTCTTAACATTGTATTTTTTTTCTGCTAGTTCATTGTTTTTTAGAGTTCAGATGGGGGTTGTTGTTTCATTCTGATACCTCAAAGAGTCACTTCAGATCTGGAAATTACTTAGATCAAGTTTTACTTATAGGGCTGCTTCATAAAAGAAAAAAAATCTACCTTTTAAATTACTACTGCCTCTGACTCTACAGATCTTAAAGTACATAATTTCCATTTTTGCTGTTCAAAAATCTGTTGTACAAGAAGCTCTTGCCACTGAAGCTTTCCTCGAGAGGCCCTTGTGTAAAAGTCAACTAAAAGAGTAGGATGGACAGGCTCCTAACCAATATTAACAAGACTCAGAAGAGGCATTGTGGCATTGTCCTAAAGAAGACTTCATTTAAATAAGTCAGTTAACACATATCCTTCATTACTCTGATTTGTTTCTCTTGCCCTCATTAGAACTGTACAAAGAACTTCTGAAAACTGTAGGGTGAGGGTGAATTTGGTGCTGTGACTGGATGACTCAAAATTGTGAAAGACAGATAATACCTGTCTGTTTATTTCTAAAATTTATGCACTTGAAAAACACAAAGCAGGACAAGAAGAAAATTCTTAAATTTAGATTATAAATTATTCAAATAATAAATTATTAATAGCTAGGAAAATGAGCCCAGGGTAATACTGAGAGTCAGTATGTGGTTTAAACAGATAATGAGAATCAAACCCTGGTGACTACAGTATGATAAAACAATATGAGTTATGTTACTTTTGACAGAGATAATACTCATTAGGGAATCTGAATTAAAACAGTTCTCTCTTGCTAGAAAATAAAGGTATTAAGAGACATCAGTCTTTTGAGTGTCAGGAAAACTCCAGTCTGCTTCAGTAGGTGTGGATAGCTGTGATTTGGGATTGGATAATATTTTTGAGATCTCCATTGTTTTAGAAAGAACTGTGGCATTTATTCCTGCATTATGTTTAACTTAACAGCAAGCAGGTGCCATTATTGTAGGAAACCTCTCTTATCTAATGAAGGGATAAAAATGTGCCATTAGGGAGCCATTAGTGACTTGAAGTGACCATATTGAAAATTGATGAGTCTCAAAAATTTGCAGTGCTGGGCTTAGCTCTGCTGCCCTAGATAGAATTTCTCACATTTACTTTTATACAGCGTGGTAATTAACAGTTTAAGAGAAAGTCACAGAAGCCCAGATATATAGAAATGAAGGAATTGAATAGCCATTATCAGCACTAATTGATTGCATTGAGAAAAAAACTTTTTAAGAGAAAACTAACAATAGTTATAACTATATAATAAGTCTCAGGACTGAAATACATGGTCTGAGGGAAAATCACATCTTCAAGCATAGATTCACGTGTGTGATTTTGTAGGAACTGTTTCAAGAGGCCCCCTGATATATAAAGTAACTCATGATCACATTTTCTGACCCAGAAGGCCTTTAGAGGGCACTGTTTCCTATTCTTCTGTAGAAAATACATCTTTACATTTGAAGTACTAACAAATTGATTAATCAGTAACCTCTGGATATATGCGAGGTATATGGAGATATTTCTGTATTATTTATATAATAAACACATGTTAGAGATGTATATAGGAACACAAATATTCTCTCTCTGTTTTGACATGTATCAGTAACTTTATTTTATAATATGCCAGGTGTTTAAAATTCTTAAACAGGCAGTCAAGCTCAGGGTAGTGCACTTTGCCTTGTATTACTGCTAAGTAATGTTATTTACAGTTGCTATTACACTCTTCAGAAGAAGAGGTGGAAAACCTGGCTCCATGTGTGAATGGAGCTCTAAAAAGCTGAGTTTTATGGTCCTTCCCAGGGATTTACCTCTTGGCCTGACTGTAAGTTCTGTGGTCTCATTTAATAAATTTGGCATGCAAGAAAGCATGTAAAGCATATTCAATGAAAAAATGTTATGAGATTTCAGTAGTAAGCCTCTACAGAGTGATAATAAATTATCAGGAGCACTTTATAGCTTATTCCCTAGGCAAATCTCATCTCCTTACTCAGGAATAGCAAAAAGCCATGTACCTAACCTTGTAACATCCTATTACATTTTAAAACCTCAAATTCTCCTTGGCAGTCAATCTACGAATCAATTTGATCATTGTGCCACTACTTGTTCTTAATGGCAAAGTACAAAATAGTTTTAGTAGGTGCTGATAGAAGTTTTCTACCACTGTAGAAAGTTTCTTCTGTTTAAAAATACTTAAATATAAATCAGTGGCTACAGTCTTAACTTGATTACTATTTGATGTTCAAGCTAATTAGGAATTTCTTTTAAATATTCTTTTAAATATTAGTGATAAATGGGACACTTTTAATCCTCCTTCTCTGATTGGGTTTTTTTAAACTTCATAGTAGCATAATTTATTAATTTGTATTTTCTGCTACTAGTTGCTTAATGTCTATTGTAGTGTCTTTTCCCATCTAAAATCTCTTAATTTACGCTTCTGCTTTCTCTACTAATTATGTAAATCCTTTTCTTCCTCTCCCTGAAGAGTCTCAGGGGCTTGCAAGAAAGGTTGTATTTGCCCTGTTCTTTTAAAATGCAGTGTGAGACAGCGAGGCAACATGAACACTCAGCCTTTCTTCCAGGTACCATGTACCAAGCTTTAAAGGACTTTACAAATAAAGCAGAGGTCATCCCTAGTGCTTCACATCCAAAACATTGAGAAGATTAAAACCTTAAAGCTAAATGTGCTGATTTAGTTCAACATTATTCAGTGAGATTTATGTTTCAAGATTTGAGGCTTTCTTTGACTGGTTTTTCTTTTCTTCCATGTAGCTTAGCTATGTAGAAAAAACCCTTGAGGAATCCCAGTTCCTATATGGCCACCTATATTAAAATCTGCTCTGTGAAGAGTTTTGAGATCTATTTTGTGTCTCAAGGAAAGCCTGTTAGTTCATTTCTTCCAAATTGATTTGCTATGCACAGCTTCAAAACAGAGGAGGTTTTTGGAGCTCTGTTACTAGTTCAAACTCACTGCATCTTTATGCACATAATTTTCTTGTAGGTGTTTGCATTCTAGCAGCAAAATTACTGATGCTGAGAGAAAAAATCAAGACATACCTCTACTAAAAGTGTAACTTCACCTGTGGAATCCCAAGTCTAGTTTTTATACAAAATTAGCCTACAGAAAATGTTATATAAAAACCATCTGATCTGTTTTACCTGTTTTTATGGGTTAATAACCACAAGTTTTCTTTCTGCAGGTGACAGAAAAAAAGCAAGAGTTAGAAAAATGCTTGAAATTGTCCCGGAAACTACGGAAAGAGATCAATGCTCTGACAGAGTGGCTCGCAGCGACAGACGCAGACCTGACAAAGAGATCGGCTGCGCAGGGCATGCCGAGCAACTTGGATGCTGAAATTGCCTGGGGCAAGGTAACAGTGTAACACACATGTGAATATTACAGAAAGATAGATTTATTTCGTGATAAAGAAAAAATATTAAAAGTTCTGGCATTTTAGTTTGTGGAACTTCATGAATGTTTTGGCATTATCTCACCTTAGCATTAACGCTCAGAAAAGTTTAAACCTTCTTGTCTCTGCTGAAATCAATAGCACAGTTCACCTTCATGTTGAAATAATCTTCATTGAGATGAATTTAAAGATAGAATTTAATTTTTTAGAGTACTATAAATCAACCACCCAGTATCCGTGTAAATGGGGACCTCTTACACCATTCTACTCATGGTTAGAAAGGTATGAAATAGTAGATGAAAGATTAAAGATGCTAGAACACTACATATTCTGCATGTTCTGATAGCAGCCAGGAGATTTGTTTTCTTACTCTTAGATTTGTAGCTCATTCCTTTGCATTCTGGGGGCTTCCTGCTTCCATGAGACTTCACCTTGAACTCATCTTTCAGGTTAAAACTCAAGGCCTAAATCAAAACTTTCCTCAAAATCACAGTTTAAAAAAATATCTTACAGAAACGGAGGAATCCAAGAGGCCTGTGTAAAACAGAGTATTTCTGTGTGATGTTAAAAACTGGCATGCTATCCCTCAACAGTAGCTAATCTATTTCATTTTCTGCACATGTAATAGAAATCCAATCTAGCTGAGGACATAAACAAAACAGGTCATTATTCACCCATACCAAAATCTGCATTTTAGAACACACTATGTTCAGCATTATCCAAAGCTTCAAAATTTCAAATAACTGTATGCAGTCGGCAGCATTTTGAACACGTGTTTCTATATAATTTCGAAAAAAAATCCCCTAAACAGTATTGCAGGTTTGTGGAAAAAAAAAAAAAAAAAAAAAAATAGCCACTTTGCTTTGTTTAATGGGAGAAATCCTCTAAACATTTTACTAGTTTCACTATACATTATAGAAATAGTAATGAATTATACACAAGCAATTTTCCTAATATTTTTAATGGCACTGAAAATTCAAGGCACTTGAGTAAAATTTGTTTTGTGGGTTGGGTTTGGTTTTTTTTAACTGACTCTTTCAAGTTTCTGAGCTTGATAAAGTGTCTTTAGCCTTAAAATGAATTGATGATTTACAAACTAATAACAATACTAGAATAACAACAATAACAACAACTAAAAAAGCCCACAGTCTACATATCTTTTGTTAGGTTTGGGGCTCTTTTTTTTTTTTGTCATCAGTCTCTAAGAAAGACAGTATTTTAAAAGTAATATCCAAAAATCCAACTTTCTCTCTTTCTAACTTAAAATTACTGCTTTGACTACTGCACTTTTCACTTTTAAATCAAAACCTAATTTCCTGCAACCCCCATTGTTCTCTCCTATTGTTGCCTGATGTCTCATTTTCACTTGCTGCTTTTCCTGCAGTAAGTTTTGTGCAGTTTGTCTCATTTCTTTGGACTGATACTATGATCTTAGAATTGTAGAATCATGAAGGCTGGAAAAGATCAAGATCCTGGAGTTCCACCTTTGGCCGAACACGACCATGGCAATTAACCAGAGCACTAACTGACATGTCCAGTTGTTTCTTCAACATTTCCAGGGATTGTGACTCTGCACTTCCCTGGACATCCCATTCCAATGCTTAACTACCCAGTTTGAACACTCCCAGCTCCCTCAGCTGCTCCTCACATGACTGACCCTCCAGACCCTTCCCAGCTCTGTTGCCCTTCTCTGGCCCCTCTCCAGCCCCTCAATGCCTTTCTTGTAGTGAGAGGCCCAAAACTGGACACAGGATTTGAGCTGTGGCCTCACCAGTGCCGAGTACAGGCGGACAATCCCTGCCCTGGTCCTGCTGCCACACTATGGCTGATCCAGGCCTTTGGCCTTCCTGGCCCCCTGGGCACACCTGGCTCATGTTCATACCCGTCAACCAACACCCCCAATTTCTTTTCTTCTGTGCAGCTTTCCTGTGACTCTTTAACACCCAGATTTTTTAGAGACAAATTAGAAAATCTTCATGTTTTAACATCCCCAAACTAACCTGCTAGGTAGTTAGGCCATTCACCCAGTAAAATAAAAATAATCTTCAGTGGTGACTACACAGTTCAGTTCTACTGAAACAGAAACGTACACTTCATCTTCCTGTCAATCCAAATGTATGTAGCGTCTCAGGGGTTTAAAGAGAAAGATTTGTCCTTAATATCACTTTATTGTTAGATATGAACCTTAATGATTCAGAAGTTGCATAATTAGGACCTAAAACCTGATGATTAGTGCACCTGCACAGTGGGAAGCCTTTGTTATGTCTTAAGCTTTCTACAACAAGTACAGTGTGTTCTTTATCTGAAGACAAAAAAAAAAAGGTAACAAGAGCTAATTAAAATAAGAACTATTAACATGAAAAAAATATATCAGATAGGAACCACTCCACCCTCTAATCTTAAAGAGTGCTGTAGAGTATTGTGAATTCTCACAGGGAATTGATACATAAAGTTTTGAAGGAAAAACTGGTAAAAAGGATATTTCAGCTTCAAATACTCCCCAAAGCCTTCACTACAATCTAAATTAATATAGTACCTCAGCTCTTCCCCTTCAGTCAGTTCATCACTAAAATAAGAATAAATAAACAACTTTGTGTGAGAGCAGCTGCCCCAGCAAAATATGTATGTACTGAGTGGCTTTCAAAATTCCATTTTAAGATTGCCTTTTAGGAAATATAAACAAATGTTCATATATATATAAGCAGACTTTTAATGTGAAACAATCCAACAGGTAATATATGTGGCAAATCCTAGACTTACAAGTGTAAATATTTGCAGAAATTATGCTTTTTCCTAAAGAATCTGCTCCCACTAGGAGACAGTGCTGCGAGTTATGCTGGACAATTTAAAATTATTGTGGGGACTTCATAAATAAGTACGATGCTGATACTCCTATGTGGACTTCATTGAGGCATCACAAAAAATTGTACATCAATAATTTAGTCCCCAGAACCAGAGCCTCACAGTATCTGATTAATGTCACAGCTTTGGGCTTTGGACTTCCTGGGTAAGTAGGCTGCCAAAGACAGTAACCAATCTAATGAAATGCACTGGGAGATTAATCAAGCCCAGCAGATTCCCATTGTGACAAAAGTCTGCAGAAAAACTAAGATGGAAAATGGAGAGGGAGAGAGGAGAATTCAATAGTGCAAATGAACTGAAAATTGGATGTGTGCTGCTGTCGATATATCTAAGCAGAGAGCTAATAATCTTTTTTCTTTACAGGACAAGGAAGCAGTTATATTTATTAGTGCACTTATTTCTAATTCATTTTCAGCACCCAGGTCTTCTTGAAAGTGAAAAGAACTCAGAGGGTTACACAGATAATTATAGTGTTGACAATAAAAGAAATCATACATCTGAATGTTGTCTTCAAGGTATAAACACCTAGAAGTAAAAAGGAATGTCCATCTTGAATAGGAAATGAAGCTAATGAAAGATAGTATTAATCTGGACATCAAGGGAAATGTGTTATTTGTTCCTGTGTAGAATGTTGCAAGGAATGGAACAAAAACTTGGCTGAGTTATATGAAATGAGATGGGCAATATACTGAAGACTGTAAATCCTGCCTTTCTGCTCAGTAGAGACAAGTTAAATCTTTCCATTTGAATTCAGCTCTGTTATAATAGATAAGAAAAATGACATGTGGGTAGAAAGTTAAACATTGTATATTAGAAATCCATTTATAATTAGAAGTCTGATTTAGTGAACGTATTTGTCACTGAAGACATTAACAACTGCAGGGTTTATTTGTCTTTTAATCAGGAACCGGACTGATAAGAATTTTAGATTGCCAGGAAACCATGTTCTTAAAAAGGAAATGGCAGATGGTATTACCAGGAAAATTCTGTATCACTCCCTACTATCAGCAGTATGACTCTGCCAATGCTTTAATCTGATTTTTTAACACAGTGTGTAATACCAGTGTGTATAAAGTTGACTCAAAGTACTTAGAATTACATTTAGCAACATATTTCCTGTCAGTAATATCCGTAAAAGAAGACAAACTGTAAATTGTGTCAACTGATTCATAGTCACTCGCCAAAATGCAATAAAAATAAAAGATGTGCTGTAAATAAACAAATAAATATGTATAATCAACCACTGAGAAGACCATAATGTCAGCTTCTGATTAATTCTGCAATCCCACCTGTGAGAGCTGAGCCACCTAATTTCTTTTAGAAAGATTCAAAGAGTATTTTCAAGTAATCCACAGCACACAGGCAGTGTAAAGGCATACAGAACTTTTCTTCACTCATTTTTTAATCTATATATGTTAATGACCATCATGACTAAATATACTATCCCCTGCATTTACTTACAATTCTGGTTTGTTTGAGAAAAAACATCATTATTTCATCTTGGACATCTTCAGAAAAACAAACCAAACCAAACAAACAAAATAGGACAATAATAATAAAAAAACAAAACAAACCCCACAAAAACACCAAAAAAAACCCATTTCTATGTAACTTCTGTTTTCAAACATAATTAATTCCTAGTTGGTATTTGGTGATGGGAGGGATGTACAGAAACCATCACAGTAAACCAAAACCATAAAGTAAAAAACAAAAAAAACCAAAACAATTGTAACAAAAAGCCCTGTAAGTACTTTTTAGTAAACTGAAAGATAAAAGAGTATGTTACAGCACAGTGGGGTCAGAGACAGAACTGTGAACACCACTCAAAGTGTAAATATTTGCACGGGGAACTGCAGTTATTTGTTCTAACATGATTCATCCTGTCATCCTATGGATCCATATGTAAAGTAGGTAAAATATTATTGTATGCAGCTACAAACCACTTATAAATTCTCAGCAAAGCTCATTCCTATAACTGTACATGCTGCAGCATGATTTCCCTTCTGCAAGGATTTCAACCTATCCAAAGTTGTTTTTTAAACAGAACTTTTATTTTGTACTTCAGCTCGTTTCCTGAGGTTTTGATGAATGGAACTGACACAAGGGAAGCTCAGATTCTCCCTCTCCCCATTCTGATTTTTCTGGGAAGGGGATTAGAAACTAATCACCTGAGACATGCTCTGCATGCAGAGTTGAACCAGGGTCTGTCTGATTGCTTTAATTTCCTGGATGCCATTTCTCTTGGAAATGTTCAAGTCCTGGGAGTTCCATGGTGGTGTAATCCCCCAGTTTTGATTAAGGCAGGCTACCAGCATTTTTCTTATGACCACGAGTGAGAAAAGAATAACAGTTCCTTAAAAAGCAAAGGGAACATTTCAGTCAGGGAAACACAAATTGATTTTTTCTGGTCAGAGAATTTCCATTGTGGTATTTTGTACCAAATAGCCATAACTGATACTTCAGAAAAGTGGAAGTTCAGGAGCTTCTTCCAAAAAGGTGCTTCAGAATTTGGTCTAACTGAATAACTGAAATTTGAATGGGGGGAGATTCACATCATCTTAACTCTTGTATCTGCTAGTAGATGTGATCCTAAATAGTGGCATGTATAAAGAAGTATTTTATATATATATATATGTATATATATATATATATCCTTAATATAATCTGTATAATTTGTACATGTATTTTAATGGAGATATCTTTCCTGGAAGTATTTATGGAGCCTTTCTCTTCCAGCAGGTAATACACACTTGAATAAGATTTTGTTTTATACATAAATATACTAGTCTTAAGGGGAAAGAAAATAAAAGTGAATGTAATAACCTCGCTATAATGATAAACAGCAGAATGAATATAATGTGTTTTGGAATTGTTCAACATTGCTGATAAATTTTCACAGCTGTAAGTAAATGCTCAGTCAGGATGTTTAGTTCAACCTTTTGTTCACATGTTTGTGTTTCCCCAAGATGCCATGATTATATCAGGAAAATAGCTTCTTCACAACTCCTACATTTCTGTATTTTATTTATGTTACATAGTTTCATCCTGATAAGCACACAACATCAAAATGTACCAATTGCCTATTCCTTCTGGGAGGAGTTTCACCACTTTTTTTGTTAATGTTTCATATTTTACACATTGTGATAGTGTTTGGGCCTTGGGAGTTTGGGGGTATTTTAAGGTGCTAGGTATTTTAAATTTCATTCTTAACTTGCAAAGCTAATTCTATTAATTCTGTAGTTTCAATTCTACAACTATCTTATATATTTTCAAATAAACTACACAGCTGGGATGCAATTTCATGTTATGGCAACCAGAAGGAAGCTTAAATCCAGCAAGGCTGTGTGGAACTTGCTCTTTAAAAATTGGGAGAATTTAAAAGCCACTCCCTGAGTTTTACTGACATAATTTTAGTTAAATCCTGGCATCATGACACATTCTTTTTTGTTTTATATAATGTTGTTTAGTTAATAGCAGTACTTTTGGTTTTTTTTCTTACAGAAAATTTACCAGTGCTGTCTGTTATATTGTGGTGAACTAAGTATGTGTAGACTGTCGCTTTCTAGCAATACTGGAAAGAAAAATGGGAAATTCCTAGGAATATAATGCAGAGATGCCAAATTAAAAACAAAGCAAAAATGATTTCTTGGAGTTGTGAAAGAAAGTTAGTTTACCTGGTGCACATCATAACCTACAGAGGAAGTCATAGCTGATAATGCAGCGTGGAAGCCCACTGACTTTACAGACCCTGCTAATTTTTCAGTTGTATGCAGTAGCTCCAGTATTTTTTACATAAGGACTTGTAGAAACAGAGATTAAAGTATTGAGGAAGATTCTTTTGTCACTTCAATGTTGTGTTGAAGGCCACAATGCTTTTTTAAGACAATAAGGGGAAGAGTGATTTACTTTGTTCATGTCCCTTTCTTGCAATTACACAGGAGAGTTAAAATCCATGTTGCCCAGACGTCCATCTAGTCTGTAGTTTACATTATTTCTTTATTTTGAAAGGAATAACTAGTTTCTTACACATAGGGAATTACACATCTGGTTTTTTGGGTAGCAATTTTGTTTAATAGACATTTAATTGTTTGGTCCATCTGTTTACTAGTCAGGATTAATATTTATTTATATAGCACAGGAACATAAGATTGGTCGGCATTTTCATAAATGTCAAATACAAAAGAAACCACAACCTGTGGTAAATACACTCCAGAGAGTCTTTTCCAAATGAAAGAAAATAGTTGAAAAGAAATAAAGCTGATCAAAATTTTCCATCCTCAGTTGAAGGTAAATTATATCCTTCGTGTTATTCTTTTTTCATGATAGCACTTTGCACCTGCTGTGAAACAGATAAAACAGTACTAGAAGAGGGCATGTTTTTCCTTTAATGTGACAAGGACCTGCTGAAATTTTAAACTCTCCTTTTCAAATTCTATAATTATATGGTATGTTGTCAATAATCTGCATCAATCATGCCTTGGTTCTATTACATATCCTCTGTATTTTGGGAAATTGATAGAATGGGGACAATTTCTCATACTTACATGAAATACAAGTGTAATAATACTTTTCTCTGAAATAAAATTTCAAAATGAGATCCTGAATTCTGTTAAGCATAGGAAGTGAGCTAGTGCTTTAAGCATGACACACCGAATAAGTTGAAGGTACTATTAAGGTTCTATTTCACCAAAAATAATAATTTTATACTGTCTTTATTGAAAAATGAACATTCTACTTTCACTATCAATATATTATCAATAAAATTATACTGATCTGTGACCATGAGAGATGTGATAGTGTGGAGGTCATAAAGGTGGGGTTCTACTGCATAACAGCATTCATCCTGAGATGGAAGTATTGTGTTTGCCATTTGTTTGAAGTGAGGGTTTTTTTATTTTACTATATTCAAGTTTCTGTGAGAAATCCATGTCTCTGAAGACTAGTGCTTCTTCCTTTTCTACTAAGTTCTGTTTGTGTTCATCTTGGAACACTTCGTTTCTGCTTGCAGTTTTATTTTATAAGCAGAGATTTATATGCCTGGATCATTGCTATCAGGTGCCAAGGATCTCAGATAAATTTCTGTCATAAAACTGGTTATATGTGAAATTAGGTGTAAGGCATTTGTGCCTCTCCTTGAGTGTTCAGCAAGACTGCTGTACTTTGCACTGTCATCTCACTTTTTAGTGTTTAAACACCTGCTTTTTTGACGTGTTGTCTAAATATGTTGGGATTTGTTCCTTTTGTTAGACTTCTTGCATGTTGCAGTGAATATTAAGACATGAATGATGAGTAAATTATGTAACCTTACATATCAGATCTATAAGGTAAGATAACAGTGGGAAGAGATGCTGGAAATCTGACTTCATAGCACTGCATATGTGATGTAGTCATTCAAGGTTAGAAATGCTATGGGCAATAGCTTATTTCAGTATTTTGGTTTGCAGAATGAAATGCCAAGTGAATGTAATGAAAATATGCATTTCTACAGTTAGGAAGCAAGTTTAACAGAAGCAAATAACGTAATTTCTTCTGAAAAAGATTGCATTGACAAACATTGAAGCAATAAAATATTCACTAGATTATTTTTGATGGAGTTTTCTGTCTTAACGTGTCATCATGATGGCGTATTATTGTCCCATTTATTATGTAATAATAATTAGCATAATTAGTTATCAAATAGCATAATTATTCTGTTTGATAACTATCTAATTTTACTATATGAAAAGTAAATTTAAACATATCTATATAAATATTATAAAGTGTGGAGTAATTTTTAATAATTAAGCATTGAAACTGTATTTTGAATACTGAAATGAAAGATAATTCATGCTTTTTTTAAATTAAGCTATTGCAAGAAGATGAAGAATATATACAATTTTATCAGAGCTCAAGAGAAACAATTTGCTTTGTATTTGCTGCTTTTCACAGAATGCCTTCCCTTCCTGTAGGAAGCAAGATTGTGTGTTCTAGTATAAACTGGCTGCCTGATTACATACACTGAATTAACAGTTCATGTTCTTAGTGTGGATAGTTTTTAATTCCCAGAAATTTTATTTCTTGTTCTGTTCATGTAGGCAGCACGGAAGGAGATTGAGAAACGCCAGGTCCAGCTTAAGAGCATCAGTGACTTAGGAGAGAATTTGAAGGCAGTGATGAAAGGAAAGGAAAGTCTCGTGGACGATAAGCTCAGCCTGCTGAACAGTAACTGGAAAGCAGTAACTTCACGTGCTGAGGAATGGCTCAATCTCTTACTGGTAAGGAAAATGCATTTCTTCACACAGAGGAAATGTTGCTTTCCAGTTGTACATGCCCAGCCTTATAGAAGTGCTTTGTCTGGTGCCTTGGACTGTGCCTATTGCATACACAGGTACACAGACAATCAGATTGATTGTTGTTTAGTACATTGTGTATGTTTTGAGAATCTGATTGATTACTGAGTGGAATCTTGATTGTTAGCAGTTTGCAATCTTGTCTGCCTCAATAGTTCTTGAATTGTTTTTGGTTTGGGGTTTCTTTCCTAATAAATGAAATCCAGTTTCAAGGACAGAGACTACTTCAGTAGTCAAGTGAAAAAAATAGACAAGTAAGTTGAGAAAGTCTTAGTATTGATACCAACATCATCAGCTACTTTTGGCTGCATTAGCATTTCTGTTTGGAATAGTACAAAAATAGTACAAGTTTCCACTTGCAAGTTGGTTTGGCCCGCAGAGTAGTTCTGGTGTGTGAATTTGATTCATTTCAGAGGCAGCTAAATCATAAGCTCTTCTCAGGGTGCACACCTAATGTGCTGAAGGACTATGATTTGGTCTTTCAGAACTTCATGATCCTCCTTTGCATAGTTTTATAGGTCATGTTTAGGTGGGGATAATTCCTTAAGGTGACTGGATTAAGCCCAGTAGACAGTAAAATCTCTAATAGACATTTCATACAGATTCAGGAGCCTCATGCCCAGCTGCCTCAAACTACAGATAGTCACATAACTTTTTTCTGCCTTCAAATTCATTTTGTCATGAAGTGGTGACAGCTTGAACCCTTAACTACAGAAGGATCTTAACCACTGGGCTGTAAGAATGCTTATGGAAATCTTGCATGCTGTTCCTGTTGCTGAGAGCATGGGAATGCAGTTTCACCCCAGAGAAACAGAAGTGATTTTTAAGGGTCTGTTGGCCTTTGTCATGACTTTTCAGGGCTTGATGTGTTGGAGCTCCACTAGAGTCTGTATTACTGCTTTACAAATACTTCGACAATAAATATACAGCATCACTACAGGGCTTCCTCAGCTGAGGGAAATATCCAGATGAAAGTGTCTGGAAAACTTAAGTGTTTCATTCAGAATCATGCAGGTGCACAGATTTAGTATGGAACAGATTATAAGAAGCCTGTAAAGGAGTTTACACGTTGATATAGTTACGTATTCCTGTACATCCTCTCTTTCCCTGCTTTGGATTCTGTGGTTAATATTTGCTAAAACACGTGATAAAAAGGTCTAAGAGAGGTAGTTGAGGGGTTTTTTTACCAATTTTATAACAGTGTAAAATAAAGGTAGGTACATTTGGGGGCCAAAAGAGCTAGTAATTCCTTTGATTTTGGGTGTGTGGTCTACATATGAATTGTGTGGGATATGCATAGGCCACATTCTAGTGAGCTCACCCGAAAAGACAAAGTTTAAAATGAAGCAGAGAAATGAAGATTTATCAGAATATCAACCAGAATAACTTTTGAAAAGCAAAGTCTCAAAGCAGAGAAGTTAGATGAAATGCCCATAACAGTTTTAGATACAAAGCTCCCAGTCTTGATTGTGATTTTGCAAGTGCATCCTTGTGGCCGTGTGAGTTTCAGTCAATTTACTGGCTTTCCAAAATGAATTCTGTACCTTGTTCTTGGGAAAAAACAACTTTGCACCTCCAGTAGGTCTGGCTAACAGCTTCGTGTTCCTCTCAGCAGCCTCGTTGGGCTGCCGACACCTGCATCTTGCTGTGATTTTATCATCCTGCTGCCTGTCACTTTGGAAGCTTCTCTCTCTCTCCTAGAATGTCTTTTTAAAGAAACCCAACATGCAAAGTGAGGGAAACAAACAACAGATTCTATCCTTCACAAAACAAGAAGTCACTGAGTAAAAGAAACAATTTTTCATAATGTCATAATGTGTGCATGTTTGCCACACTTGGCATAACTACAGCTGTTATTTCAGTTCTGATTACATTTTTGTATGCAGTATTTACCTTTTCCACATACAGGAATATCAAAAGCACATGGAGGCTTTTGATCAGAATATAGCTAATGTCACTACTTGGATGTATCGTGCTGAAATACTGTTGGATGAATCTGACAAACAAAAACCCCAGCAAAAAGAGGAAATTCTTAAGGTAAAAAAATGTGATTTACTGGAAAGCATTAATTTTATTCTAAAAAGGACTGTGTCAAAACTAGCATATTTCAAAAGGTATCACAAATGGATTAAAATTCTTTTTTCTGTGCTAAAGCTACCCTCTGGCAACTTGTAGATTACTTAATAAATTTGCTCTGTATTACCAAAGTTAATCCCTGAAGAAATAAAACCAGATTGTTACTATAATTCTTGGGAACTTCCTGGTGAGTGAAACAGCAGCTTATTAAACATATGTCTGCTGGAAAATACTCCTTTAACACAAGTTTTTGTTTTATTTGAACAAAATCTTTTCTCTTTTTCCTGTCCCCTTCATTTTTAATTGTATTTCTGTTCTTCTGTGATACTTTTCCAATATGTATGATATTTCTGTCATATGATTGTCTTAATTCTACAAACATTGCTTACATTGAGGCCAGATCAGCAACACAGACAAGAATATTACATGGTGAACTAGCTGTAGAATCAGGAGTTAGTATATTGAGCAGAAGGTTTTAGTTGGCCAATTGCATCATTTAACCAACTGATGAAAAATTAGCTTATAATATGGATGTGTATGTTAAAATATCTCTTTTAAAATACCTTGTTTAAGAACAACATCAAATTATTATCCAAAGAGACTTTTCTTTTTCTTCTGGAGTTGATGTGAAATTTTATTTTGAAATGAAATCCATGGTCTGTACATAATATCTGAGTAAGAGTTTTTAAATCAAAATCAGAACTGTATTGCTGACACTAACATAATGATGCCATTTACTACAGCAAAATTTTACAAATTCCAGGGTAGAGCATAAATCAATGCCTCATTGATTTCAGCAGGATTATGAGACTGACTTTTGTAGATGAATGAACAATTTTGCCACCATCAGATACAAAGTAAAATTATCAATACCTGTATTTATGTTTGCATTGCACAAAGGCATTTCATACAGACAGTAAAATGTAATTCTTAATGCCCAACTGTATTTCTGATTCCTAAATGCCTTGCTATCTATTTTTGGCCTCTGCCTGTACTGGGATCTACTGTTAAGATTGATATTGCAGAGGATAAAGGTTTTTGCCCTCTTTTTTTTTTTTTTTTTTAAATTTGTGACAGATATATAGAAAAAATTAGGACTTTTTTATCTTTTTATCTGCTCATTTTTACTTGCCTGACCAATGGCCCTGAGCAGTAATGAAGCAACAATTATACATCCAGATCTATAATACCTGAATTACCAGCTCTTCCTAGCTTTAGGAACATAGAATAATTTAGTGCATCCTGAAATATGCTGCAATATTATTGCAGATAAGAATCTGCCTAGAAATAATGATCTCCATTAATTTTCGCTCGGGGGTATTAAAACAGACACATAGATACATTCCTGCTATAAATTTGAGGGATGTGAGTGGGAATGTTATCTAAGGTATTTCTACTGGATTTGCACACTCATGCATAATTATCTGAATTTGCTTTGTGGTTTTGCTCCCTATTCCTTTGCACACTTTCTCTCTCTCTCTCTTTCTCTCTCTTTGCATTTATTACTAACTTCAAGCCCTGTCTCTTGCTCACGGACTGTAGCGCTTAAAGGCTGAGCTGAATGAAATTCACCCCAAGGTGGACTCTGTGCGCGACCAGGCCAGAGACTTGATGACAAACCGTGGGGATCACTGCAGGAAAGTGGTAGAGCCTAAACTCTCAGAGCTCAACCAGCGACTTGCAGCTATATCACAGAGAATTAAGAGTGTAAAGGTAGGAGGACTTGCTTCCGTAAGGAGATGCATAAAAAATGGTCTTTGTGTAAGGTGCACAGTTGCAGCTACATAGTGGGCTACAGTTCCTTGAAAAACTAAGCTTTTAAAGGAAAACAATGTAGAACCTAATTATTTTTTTTTTTTTATTAAGTGTGCAGATTCGGGGGTTTTGGCATTAGGGGTTTTTTTTACTGTTTCACAATTAGAAGTATTCACTGATTTTATTTGAATGTAACAATGATTACATCATTAACTTACAAAAAATGAGCATTGGAGAATTAGTAAGTCTCTAACTTCTCAAAGTATGAGTAGCCTTTTTTCAGATGGATTGGGTTTTGAGAGCTAATTTTTCTTCAAGTGCATTTAGTCTTTTCCTATGAGTCTGGGATTCACCAGTGCTGGAGATAGGAATAGATAGGAAGAGATTATATTAATTTTACTTCAGCTACTCATCTGTACAACCTACTTGACTGTTAAATCTGAATTCAGTGTGGATTAGGTAATTTTTAGCCAAGTTGTGCCTTCTGAATTGGAATGAAGAACATGTGCCACCTACTTTCTGCATTGTATTTGCTGTCTTTATTCTGAAGAGCTATTCAGCAGATTAAATGAGGAGCCATGCACGTTGGTATATAGGATAATGGGAATAAATACACAGAGGATCCATGGCAAAGCAGGAAATAAGCTTTGCAAAAAGCATAAGCAAAGAGACATGGTTTCCATGAGTTGTTGGGATCTGTGCAGAGCTCAATATCCTGCTTAGCCAGCACATCTTTGTGTATATTTGGGTTTATTTAGGTTTCATTTCTGAAGCAAAATAATGTCTTCTGAATAAAGGTAACAATAATTTTCCTAATGGCCATCAGTAGTATTTCAGCCATTCCAGCTTCTTACCTACTTCTTACGCATGTGCAAACTGTGAACTGAAGACATTTTGCAAGAACTGTGTTGTCTGATGTTTTTGCTCTGAACACCTGCTAACTGCAGTCTGGATTTCCATCCCAGTTTTACTTTGCACTTCCATATTGTTGTAAATTCATGGAGCTGATACAGCCCTTAGTGGGATCCTGTGAAGTTATTGCTTGTCCTAGGGAAAAATGGGACTGCCTCTGGATGGCTTATTGGGGGTTCAGTGTTTGCACTGCGTGTTGTGGGCTCACTCAAAGAAGGGACAAAAGATTCTTATCAAGATGAAATGTCTTCAGAACACAGCCTGCAAATGTCTTCCACCTGCAGCCTTCTCTCTCAGGTTTTCTTCCATTTCTGAAGGCAAGGTGGGCTGGAACTGGGAGAACCACACTAAGATTTAGAGAAGTGCCCAGCAAGATGAGAGGAATTGCTACAACACACAAATTATAATGGTAAATTAGAATTTAGGGGACCTTTTCCAGGACCTTGGAAAATGCACAAGTAGAATATGGTTCACAAAGGATACTTGCTATTATAAGTATTGAATCAGATAGAGAGGTAAAAACTGGTCTGAATCATTGACTATTCTACTGACTTGCTATAAGCATTTGGATAAAAGACCAAATTACCGGGTACTTTATTTTGTCTACCTGCATAATGTAGGTAGTTGTACTTTACTTATGATTTTATTATTATGGGGTGATATGCTTCCTAAGTGTTTTTGCTTTTTCCCCCTGTATTTATGTAAAATTATTCACTCTGTGAAGGATTAAAACATAAATTCAAGAGGATTGAAAGGTCTCATAACCTATTTTGAATAATTTCTCATCTGTCTTCAAATTAGCTATATTTTTTCAAATTCTAACAATAATCAGTACAATGGTGAAGTAAATAAGAAGTGATCCATTAAGTCAGTGAATGGCAGTATGTAATTGTCATGTCCAGAATTAACAAAATGTTCATAGTATATTGAAATGAGACTTAACATTTTCAAGTAGTCTTTGAACATCCTTCAATTACTGGAACTCATTTCATATTTTTCTTTCCACTTTCCTCTTTGTTATTGTTTTTCAGAGACTTTACATTTTATATTCCAATTTTATTAGTTTGTCTTTTAATGAGATTTAAGTACTTTAGAAAATATCCTTCAGAGAATTTGAGAAGAAATTACTGTGTAGTTTTCTATTATTTCTAACTCAGCTGAAGTGCATGATGAGTGTAATTCAGAGCCTAAAAATGAAAATTTGGGAGCATGGTATTAATCTCTATAAATATTGTACATTATTATATTTCCATTAATGTTTGTAAATGTGCAAAATCTTTGTTGTTAAAATAATCAACCAGATACAATTAAGGGTTTTTTACCGTGAGTCTTCCAAGTCATCTGAGAACAGATTTCATTTGGCATCCACTCTCTCATGTTTTAACTGATTAATTTTTATTGTTGCTGTCTTCATCACAAATTTTGCATATAATATTAATGAATTGTACCAGAGGAAAGAGTAAAAGAGAACTAGTTAGGATATAATGTGTTTATGTCTTTAGCAAGAAAGACAGGTGCACATCCAAGAGTTCCTAGTACATCAAAAAGCATTAATTACCTGTAAGTCTAAATTTTATGCAAGAACCACTGATATTTTTTTTCTTCTTCTTGTGTTTAAAGCTTTGAAAGAAGAAAAACTTTCTGTTGATCATTTGCAATGCACTTAATAACTATATTATATATTCTACATGAAACTATTCACAGGCACTCGTGTCAGATCGACAAAAGGAGGTGCATTGTTGTTAATAAGTAGCACTTGTTGGAGAGTTCAAAACTGAATACTAAACTAAAGCACCATAATTATACTGTGATTTATTTTGGAGGAATTGAGCCTATTTTGTTTGGTTGACCTTTTATTCGTCCTGAATTTTTGTTGAGTCTTTTTGAAACAAAAGCTGAACTTTTGTTGATTTTTTCCCGATATGTTACAAAATACTATTAGGGGAATATCTTACACAAAGATTTTTTTGTCCTTTGTTTTGTAGCATTCACCTAACACTTGTGAGAGACAACTAGCACATGTGAGAGAACAATAATTTTGAAACTCAACCAGATTAACATTAAAATTTTCTCAATTATTAATAGTAGCATTTTTTTCATATGAATGGACTTCTTGTTGCTATATGAATAATTTCTGACAAACCAGATTTAACCAAGTAGTGTAAACATTTATTTTTTTTAGAAAAATATTATTTATTTGGACCTGTTCTTACATACACGTGATAATCTATTTTATCTTTTCCTTTTTAATTTTCTCTCAGCTTAAAATTCCTTTGTTTACTTACATGGAAATTCTACATAAATTTGTATCTTTATTTGTATCTTTGGGTACTTTGAGTGTGGTGTAGATATTTTTCAACATGATGGAAAGTCTACCATTGTTTTGGCAATAGGGGGTAGCACAAATATCTCTTTTCATTTCTGTTTCTAATAAAACTATGAAATGTGTCCTTTAAATAAATAATCTTTGTATTTCTTCCCATTTTAGCCCTTCATTCCTTTGAAGGAATTGGAGCAATTTGACTTCGATATACAAAAAATGCTTGAACCACTGGAGGTTGAAATTCAGCAGGGAGTGAATCTGAAAGAGGAGGACTTCAATAAAGATATGGTAATTTGGTTGAAATGGAAGTCTGAGCAAAATAAGCAGGGAGATGAAAAAAACCTGAATGAAAATTAGAAAACCATATTTGATCTAGAATCTTTAGATTTAACTTGAGCAAAATTTTGCTATGCTGATATATTATAAAATCAAAAGTCACAAATTAGCACTAACTAAATTTTTTTGTGCTAACTTAATTTTTAGTTTATCAGAAAAGCATTTCTTGTCCCTTCTGAAAACAGTAAGCACACCAGGAATGTTATCCATGAGTTCTGTACTACTACCAGCAGTATTACAGAACATGGAATGAATATTAAAACTCTACTCTGCTCTGTAGTAGTATGAAGACCAGGAAAAGTCAGAATGATGTATTAAAATTGGCACTATAGTGAAAGAATACATTCACTAACAATAAATGCTCATGAAAAGAAATGCCACTTGCCAATTTGTTCTTAACCAATCTGCTTATAGCATTTAATGTAAATAGGTTTTGTGGCTGTGGTAAGCTTTATTACCTATGTTTTATCGTTTTGAGTTGTAAAACCATTGATTCATATTTGCTGAGGGGGCGAGAGGAAAAAGAGGAGTAAAATACTGCAGTGCTTTGCTACTATTGCTATTGTGGTGTGTGTTCTCCAGAGTGATTTTCAGAGGGATAACATTTTTTAGCTGGGCAAAAAGGGAGATTCATCTTTAGAACCCTCTCTTCTTGAGTCCTCAGCAAGATCAAATATATACTTGTTTACAACCAATATAAAGACTCAACATCATCTTACTTTTAAGGAATTCTTCAAAGGTGTCTGTTTCATATCAGTGCTGGAAAGAATCTTTACAGGATGTTTTTTTCTTTTATGCAGGAAAAATAAAATTTTAGGTTCTGTGTGCTGCATACAGAATTTACCATGTGTATGTAGCGGTAAAGTCGAAGTCAATCAAGTTTGAGGGGGCAGTTTCCACTACCTGAGCATATTTGATTCCCTTTCTTTGCATCAAATACTGAGAGGGGTTCAAGACACTGCCAGATGCTGTGACATAGATTTAGCTTCAAAGATTCATAGATTTGTAGGTGGCTTCTACATAAAAACTGCTTAGTGATGGCATTTGCCCTGTCAGAATAGCTGGTTTTCAATGTGATGATACACAGAATGGTCAGTAATTGCATGGTCTGCCAGCATACTGGGAATTTCAATCTCCACTGACAGTGATTTAGAATATTTTACATATATCTATTATTTTTGTTTGAAAATAAAATATATTTCAAGTTTTTGCCTCTGTTTTTATGCTGTTATCCTGGATGCTGCATAAGATCTAACACCAAAAATCTGTAGATTTGCAGGTGCTGTCTTACCTTTATGCCTCTACATATATTGTAGAAAGCAAGTAAAAGTTACTTGATCATCAGTATACAACTGCAAATAGCTGTTATGTGATTACTTTAGCATAGTCTGTATCTACAAGTACTTAAGTAATAATTAGATTAAACTGCACATTATATTGGTTATTTTTTTAAATCAGAGTGAAGAGGATGAGAGCACAGTGAAAGAATTGCTGCAAAGGGGCGACAGGCTTCAAAAGGGAGTCACAGATGAGAAAAAACGTGAGGAAATAAAGACAAAACAACAGCTGTTGCGGACTAAACATAATGCCCTCAAGGTATAGGAGCTACAGTTATAAGCACATGCTATTAAACTCATTTTTCTCTTCATTTCAGGGAATTTTTTTGTTAAATGAGTTGTCATTACTATTTAGAGATGGGCAATTTAAAACTATTTGGTTATAGATGTATTTTCTTATACAGTTCTCTTGATGCCTTGCAAAAGGCATTTTACAATCTCCAGCTTGAGAAGTACTGTCTTATCCTCAGTGTGACAACTGTGTGATTGCCAATTGGACAACACTGATTTCTTTGATAATTCCTTTTCTAACATATTATGTGTGTTTTATATGTCTTCAACAGCAGTCAAGACCTTAGTTAGAATCAGGTCCCACAAACTGATATTCTCAGTTGAATAACACACTTCTGGACATGAATAAGTTATTTCTCCTTCAGTAAAATACTTACACACTACATTCCTGTTAGAAGAGTGGCTCCAGCCTCTCTAGAATAGGATAGGTGGTAGTACCAATGGACATAGCAGCTAAGAGGCTGAAATCAAAGCTGCATATGAAAATTCTGAGTTGACACAATCCGGGAGGTAAAACTGTGTGATATTGTGCCTATAAACACACATGGTGTGTTTCCATGCCATGTGGACCAGCTAACAGATATAATTGGAAGTGCCATCTTTCTATGGCAAATAGGAGGGGTGAAAGAGAGAATCTTACAGTTAGAGAGTCACCTTGGTCACCTCCCTGGAGCTATAGGCTCTGGCTACTACAGGAGCAATTTTATCTCGTCAGCAAGCAGAATTTCTCTTTCTTTGGGTAATTTTGATTAGGTTATCTTTGGTTTGGGGAACATGGCATGTTTACATTTTATTGTTACTCATTTTTATGAATGTTCTTTCCTTTCCTGTGAATTTCATTCTAATTCTTAAAATTTTGGAGATCTGTGTGAATTCAGGAGAAGGATAGCTAGAATATACTGTTGTTTTGTCCACATTTGAAAGAAACTTGAAATCTATTAGGGGTAGCTTTGACTGTTCCAAGCTAAATGGAAGCAATTAATAATTTTTATATTGGAGAAACAAGAACAGTGTTTATTGCACTGTGCTATTGACCAGATCCTCCCTGGCTGTTTTTTATTGTATAGTGATAGATTTTCCTTTGGGTGACTCAGTTAAGGCATTCACCCTGGTGAAAAAAAAATCAAGAATGGTTGAGGCAAATTAATCTGAGTATTTTTTATATGAAATATAACAGTATTTTTTTAAATTTACTTCCTAATAAGAAACTATAGTTATTAAAATATTTTCTGAATTCTGCATGAGTGAAGTTAAGCAGCTAAAGAAAATGTATCTTTAATAACATTTCTAAGGGAAAAAAAAATTTTATACCTTCCTGCTAAAGAGAAGTTTTAATCATTTATAAAACAGAGTTATAAACACAAGACATTTGTTATATATGTGGTATTTAATTTAGATAAAGGAAACCTGTCTTTGCAAACATTTCTGCATTGCAGTGATTTTCATTTGAATAGCTACAGAGTTTTCATGCAGGCTAGAAATTCACAGGAGTCCACAAGATACAGAAGTCCCACTTTTGGCTAGATACTAAGTGGGCTGTGTTTCCATCTGTCCAGTAAGTATTCTGAGCAGAAGTGTTTTATATAAAATATTGACATTTATGTAAGAATCTTAACTTCTCTGAATATTGGTGACTGTCTCAGTGGTTTATTCAACATGTGAACAACACTGAAATAGGTAACCTCCTTTTAGACAAACTGAAAAAAATTGTTAAACTGATGTAAATATGTTCCCTTACGCATATACTTGCTTTAAAAATCCACATTTAATTTAAAAATTAGCAGCCTTGTACACTTTTTTTCCCTTCAGTGTGCACATATGCCAGTTCATTTTTTATAAGCCTTTAATTCATATTCTAATAATGTCTGCACTGTGAACAGGACTTGAGAGCTCAAAGAAGAAAAAAGGCTTTAGAGATTTCTCATCAATGGTATCAGTACAAGAGGCAGGCTGATGACCTAATGACATGGCTGGATGACATTGAGAAAAAGTTAGCCAGTCTGCCAGACCACAAAGATGAGCAGAAGCTAAAGGTAATGTTGTTTTGGGTTGGCAATAATAGATCTTTTTTGAGTGATAGTTTATCAGTTGAACAGACAGCAAATGCAACAAACAAACCTATCATATAGCTACAGAAAATTATAAGTTCAGTTCTTTATTTCTATTTATAGTAAAACAAACCCTAATTATCTGTGTTCAAAGTGGCATTTCTTTGCTGTACTATATTTCATATTTGTTTCTTATACAGAATGATATATAAATAATTTGAAACACACTAAATATAATGTTTTGTTAATAATACAGAAAGTGTGCAATGTATTAAGAAGCATCAAATGTTTTTTAGTAAAAATTGTAATTGATTTTGTGTATCTTTGTTCCAGATGAACAAATGACTTACCAATATATGGATGACCTCTATCTCATGTTAGCACATTCATTTTCATCAGAACATATTCATATGTCACTGTCAAACTCTATAGATTTATTTACATACTGTCAAAGGTTTTCCTGGTTTATTTTACATCGTCTTTCTTTGCTTCATTCTCTGTTGAGTTTCCCACGGAGCAAAATAGGAGTTAACTAGTACATTAAAGAGTCTAATAGTATATTTGTAAGCTGTTCAAACACTATTTGTCCTGAATATGCTGACCCTTACTGAGAAAATAATCTCTCCAATTGCCCATCACAGTGTACTAGAAAGAATCTGAACATGGAGACTGTTGGCCTCTGCTAACAGTTTCAGCGTGTAGTAGCTCTTAGGATCTCTACAGCCCATCTCCAAGAAGTTTCTTCAATTTCAGTTATTTTTGTTTTGTTTAAATGTAAAATAAGATATGAATAATATGAAAATAAGCTGTAAATTTTACTTGTGACAATAAAATGGAAATGGATTTTCTGACGGAAGTATTTTGCTAATTTTAAGTTGATTGATCTAGTTAGCTAACTGTCCTGGGCCCTGTATTGGTTTTGCTCACTAGGAGATTGGTGGAGAATTGGAGAAGAAGAAGGAAGATCTGAATGCGGTGCACAGGCAGGCTGAACGCTTGTCTAAGGATGGGGCTGCAAAAGCAGTGGAGCCAACCCTGATACAGCTCAGCAAGCGCTGGCAAGATTTTGAGAGCAAATTTGCTCAGTTTCGAAGACTCAACTATGCACAAATTGTGAGTTGTTACTGGCAAACCCGTATGTTTGCAACTGCTACTACTAACAGCATCCTACTAACAATGAGAGCATCAGGGTCAGTGTCAACTCTTCAGATATTAATAAGAAAAGCCCTATTGCCTGCAACTGGGGGAAGCTTTATATACTCTGATACAATAGTGATCTGCTTAGGTCTTAAAATTGACCTTAAGTTAAACCAGCCGTTTGCAAAAAACTCAGCAATGAAAAATTTGTGTTTATTTCTGTTGCCTCATTATTTTTCCATAACATTTATCAGTTTAAAAACGTTAGTTTGCCATGCATCTGTTTTTTTCACTGAACATGAAAAACAAAAAAGTTGTCTTTTCCAAACTACCCATCCCATGCCAATTTTAATTGGTTTTTTTATTTGTCCATAACATGTTATACTCACTTTAGGAAGTGAATGGAAAAATTTTTATGACTCTATATATACATATCCTCTTCTTCAAATGCTTGAACTCTCAAACAAGTTTTTGTAAAAAAATGTAACTTTAAATTTGACAGGATGAAAACATAATTTTACAAACCATCTTCATGTCTTCTGATTTTGAGTTTAGTTGTATATAAAATACAATTGTTCTTACTGGTTTATACATGCTGCAATAACTGGGTAAATAAAAGGGAAATAAACTGTCAGTATTCCAGCTTTACGAACAAACTATGTATTGAATGTTACCCATTTAGAAGTTCGCTTTTGCACTTACATGAGTTTTTTCTTGCCATTCCTACTACTCTGCTCATTGTCCTCTTGGCTATTGATTTTATTTGAAGAAAGATAAGATTTGCTTTTAAGGAAGTTATTGCTTTATGTGCTCTCTGTAATCTTAAAGTGCTAGTGGTAAAAGGGTGTTTCATCAAAATATAATTTTATTTATTTATTTTTAAATGCACCTAGATTGCAGAGGGAACATACTGATAGGATAATGAAAATTTAAATATGTGAAGTGTTATTTTTAATTGATATATGGTAAACTATGTTTTAAAAAGGAAAAAAATTCCAAAAATCAGCAATATGTATAAACTTTTGATAAATATAGTCTTCTATATAATGTACCATATTGTGTATTTTTAACTTTTCTAATACTAAGTTACATAATGTATATGTAAAACTAATACTTTGGATAGTTATGCAGTTAATGGAAGCAATCAGAGAAACATTAACTTTGGTTTGTATGTTATTAAATCTTGTTCCATCTGATTACACTATTCAGATTACTACGGTTTATATTAAACTTGATGGATGTAATCAGTCCCAAATTGTTTATATTGACATGGAGCTAGAGCGAGATTCACTTTGTCTTGTAAATGAGTTGGCTTTTTTTTAATGAATATATTTGTTCCTTTGATAATCCAGTAAGAAATCAGATGGTGCATGCAATTTATATAAAAACATTCTGCTGTCGCTGTGCTTTTTATGTCTCCCACCACCTACCATGACAGGGGATGAATATATCCATTATAAACTTTTACTAGCAGATCAATAAACTTTATTTTAGCATATTTTTTCTTTCAAATATATAAGGTAGATGCATCAACATGTTTTTGAATTGCTCAGATGAATTGCTCACACTCACGAACTTTTCAAATTCATGTAACCATTACATATGTTTTTATTCTTAAAATATATAATTATATACTGTATTTATAACCTTGAAAAACCTTAAAATTTTTAAATATTCTCAAATATTTCATGCAAGAAGGCTACTTCTTGCTATTTATCTAGGGAATAAGGTCATTCAATGAAATCCACATGTACACAGGACAATTACTGTACCCTTCTCATTTCACATGAAAAATATCTTGCTCTGTTGACAATGACTAAGATGATATTCATATGAAATATTTTAGAATTTATAAAGAAGCTACTGAGACATGAGAGAGACAGTATATTTTCATGACCCAAATCAGAGTGAGAAGTGCAACGGCCTTGTTATTGTTACTGTTTTGACTTTGCTGAATTAGTGAAACAGAGTGAATTTCTCAACGTTTTTTTTCTTTTGCTTAAACAGCTTAAGTACCTACCTCACAGGGATGTTGTGAGGATGCATTAATTGTTTGTGCAAGACTTTAAAATACAAAAGAAAAATGAAAATTCAAACTATTCACTTGAACACATGCATATACCATCAAAAATAACTTCCACAGAGATTTTCTGTTAACCAACAACTGAATAAAGTCATACAATAAAAATACAAAATTGATTTTTTCTTTAAAGCAAAAGAAATAGAAAACTGATGCATTTTTTATTTATAATTTATTATGTATTCCATAAGAGTTATTTAAAAACTGAAAGTTGTTATAAATCAGTGAGGGTTTAGTTTTACTGTGTATCTTGCAATTCATTACACTTCATTGAATAAACATAGCAAGACTGCACTGAAGAAAACCTTTAATTATGTTGCTTAATGACAGATTTGCATTTCTTACCTTTGTTGGAGCTAATATATTTTTGATATCAAAGTGTGAAATTAGAATTATCATGCTCCCTTGGATTTGACTTTTCCCCAGTATTTATTGGGCAAAACTGTCAGAAGGATATAGGAAACATGACCTTAGAAGGATTTATTCTTTCTAGAATTAATCCTTGTTAAATCCTCATTGTCTCACAAATACATAGCAGTAAATATCCAACAACTAATTGACAAATATGTATTGGTGTATATTTAGAAAAAGGAATTTCCTTTCACCACTTTTGAGAACAGAGTATATTTTTATTTATATCACCTCAAACATGCGTGTTCTGTTTAATAACATTTTTGAGATATTAATAACTTTGGTATAGTGATCTTCTATGTGAAAATTGTCAGCAAGGAACATACGACATTCTATAAGGAAAAAGTTGGGTTTATTGCATTTACAGATTAAACGTGGTACACAAATACATAAATGCAACTGCACACAACCTAAAATTGCATAGAGCGGAAAAAAAATTGTGGAGTTCTTGTTGTCTCACAAGTTTCTTCTCTCACACATTGTTGTCTTTATTCATATGTGGCAGAATAAACAATGGGCAGAAAATCAGTTGGTAGTAACACCAGTGCTAAAATCTGAATAACTTATAAAAATGAGTGAAATATTTTGCTATAATGTATTAAAATTACAATTAACCACTAAATCCCACTGAAATCCATGATAGTTTAAGATACTCTTCAAAAAACCAAGCCTTTACAGTTTAATCCTAAAACAGTATGCAATCTTTGAATATTAAAATTGCATGTATTTAAAAAAAAAAAACAACAAACAAACAGTACACAATAACATTAGCGAGGTTAAGGGACAATTATTTCTAAAGCACCTCTGCAGAATCTGATATCATTAAGCCTTGGCAGTAACACAGTATTTTCAGAAAAATTGTCAATTCCCCCTGCTACAGATGAAACATGAATTTTCAGCTATAGTGTTTTTCTGAAACAGTTTAACCACTCTTCCAGGGTGTTGAAAATAGTTATTCATTGCAGAAAAAAGGGTAGATTTGGATTTGTTTAATTCAATTAAGGATAAAAAATCATTTATCAATATGTTGATTAAGTTTAATTAAATTATCCTAATATCTGTTTTCTAGAATTTTTTCCCAATGTTTTCATTTCAACAGTCTATGAGCATGTTTATGTCATGGCTCAGCTTAGATTTTCCTGAGCTGACTGAAATTACTCTGGGTGTAGAGTGCTGAAGCTCTTTATCAGCAGAAAACATTTTCTAGGTGAACACAGGTGCAGAGCCTACACTGTAAATTCTTATTTCATATATGTCCTATTACCATATTTTATCAAGATGCTCACCATTCTCTCTGCTATTATACATGGTGGTCTTTCAGCTTTCTTTTCTCCGCTGAATTGTGCATGCTGAAAATTGTAAGACAGAGTAACTTTAGGACAAGAGAACCTCTTGCAATCTGTCAAAATTATGTGTCTACTTTTGTATATACAAGCACAAAAAAAAATTACCAATTTCAGTAATTTTATTGGTGACACATGCAAACATTCTATTGAAATTTATGATCATTTTATTACTGAAATACTTGGCCCATACAGAATTGATCAAATGATAAACAACAGGAGAAACTGTCTTTTTCATACCAATTAGACTATGTTTTGATCAAGAATGAATAAGGAATATAGTTATACAAAACTTGTATTTATTTTTATAAGGTAAGTGGTTTAGTCTGAGAAGTTTGATAGTTACCTGCAATGTGGATAAAATACCAGCACTCTCAGTACTTACTTCATTTTTCCAAATAAAAGTCATTATTCATTATTCTCTTTAAGATCCTTTAAAGCATTCAGAAATTCAAAATGTCTGTCTCCTAACTGGATAATCATTTCAGGTGAGAGAGTATGTGATCAACTTCTGGAACCAGATTAATGACTGATCAAATTTACATTTGAAATTCAAGACTTTGTTTACTTTCAGTCTTTAAGAGCATATTGCAATCTTCAGTTAATATTTCCCTGTAGAGCTCTATTTAGATAGTTTAATAAAATTTAAACCTTTTTTTACCATTAAATTATGTTTATAGATCAGGATATTTTCTAAAATATAAATCAGACATTAATTTAAATAAATATATCACCGTTAAATAAACACAGGACTTGGTGTCCTGATTATCTGTCTGCATCAAAATAACATGGACATTTCAATAGCAATGTGCTACCATTGTTTTCAGTTGTTCTTTTCCACTGTTTTCACAAACACTGGCACTGGAATGGTTTTCTTCTCTTATCCTTGCTTAAATGCTTATTGGGTTAAATAAACAAGTAATGGTTGCCAAGAAGAAGGGGCAAAATAATTCTTCATTATATCTAGAATGAGTGGAGAGAGAGACAAATAAAAGAGAGAAAAGACATTAGAAAAAGCAGGAAAACACCTACTGGACAGAAGAGCTGTTCAGTGATGGATTAGTACCCAATTCACCTGTGCACTTTGGGTCTCTTAAGGACAGGACAGAGGTGACACTGTGACACCATTTAACTTTTCTGACATTGGCAGTAGTACCTTTTTTTAACAAATAGCTTTACACAGCATTGGGCTATTTTGACTGTGGTCTGCAAAAAGCGTGAGAATGAATGAGGAACTTTGGGAAAAGAATCACAGGTGAATGTTTTCACCTATTTTCCAGCATCAATCAACCTGGAAATTCAATTAGTAAATGTATTCCAAATAGTTTAAGTGTACTTAAAATCCTTTAATTTTGTGTCTGATTTAAGATAAGTTTGTGGGAAAGATGGGACAATATCCACTGAAGATGGATATTGTCTGATATAGCTCAAGAAGAGCTGATTTTATAGATACATTTTAAAATGCACTTTACCTTCTCTGTCTAAAATGAATGCATGCAGTGTTGCAGTAATTTAAGTGAAGATAATCCATAGCTTTTTTTACATAATTGGGCAAGTTTACTTTGCTATTTTGGGTTTTTCTAAAGCATATTTTTCTTCCCTCATATATCCTTGTTAATTTTGTACAGTATTCACTCTTATCACTGCAAAGCTATAGTATTATAGCTGTAGAATTAAGTTAAAAAATCCCATATGGTGAGTGACAGAACTCTACAGAAAAGATTTTTCTTGGCCATTTTTCATTATCTGTTATAAACTTTATTGAAGTGATCTAAATTGCATTCTCAAGTTTCAAAGTGAAACTCAATAGCTTTACCTCATCACAAAGGAGTGAAAACTCTTGTTGCAACATGGAGTAAAGCAGGGTTAGAAATTTATCTTTAAATTATATAGTTTTACAATTGTGGTTTTAGCCATGCCACAGGCTTTTCTCACTGCTCTCTGAACGGTTGAGATGGAAACAAGACCAAGCCTTTGGTTAAAAAGTCATGTACAACATTGCACCCAGTGGTCTCTGAGCATTATACTATTATAATATTTTCTTCTTTATAATTACCCAGTTATTTGGGAAACAAGGCAGCTAATTACCATCTTATTTTCTCTGCTGTAGTATATTATGATTTATTAGTGTAATAAATTACATGGTGTGGATTTTGGTGTCAAAAATTATTTGGCAATATTATAGCATTAAATAGTAAGGCAAAATACTTCCTGCAGAGTCATCTGGCCCTAAGTGACAGTATTTTTTGAAGAGATGATATTCATCTCTGGTCTACAATTCAGAATGTCGACATCACTCATGGCTGGAGGTTGGTNTTTTTTTTTTTTTTTTTGTTTGTTTGGTTTGGTTTTTTTTATGGATGCATCTGAATATACACACAAAGTTAGAGAAGGAAGCTAATTTTTGAATGTACAGCATGAGTGCTGAATTTTCTATTTGAGCATATTTAATTAGCTTTCAAAGCTGCTGGATGGACAGCAATTTTGTTCACGTCATTTAAAGAAACAAATTTTTGTCCTGAAGTAACAAAATCAGCCTAAGTGACAAAACCTATTGTTATTATGTATGGTTGTAGCTCTATAAATGTAGATTAAAGATGGAAAATAATTAGGTAACACTTTTTGACATTTCTAGAAGGTGTAAGAGGTTAAGTTTTAGGACTTTGCTCTTTGAAGCTGTTTGCATTCATTACAGATGTGGTTCTTTAATGTTATTTTTAGTTTATTTTCTAAATTATGTCAACATTATCTAACAGCTGTAGCTGGCATAAATATCTGGAAGGTTAGCATCACAAATTATCAGTCAATTCCAAAATGGTTTAGTCAATTCAGATATCAATAGTCTTTATTCTAACATATCTGAACTTTATCATTAATTGGTTCTTGATGAGCAGTCAGTTACACATATGTACTCAAGACAGCCCTAAAGCTCCATGCCCTCGGGCAGCATAAATGCTATCTAAGATTATGGCACTTCTGTAGTCTTAATAAATCAACCATTAAATAAGTTGCATTGACCAAAATCTGTTCTTAAGTAGGCTGACTTCCAGCAAATTGTGTCATCCTAGTTCTGCCACTATTATCACTGTTTCACCTCTATAGCTTATCACTGTCCAAGAAAGATGATTTTGAAATTCTGTTTTGAAGAAAAAATAATTTGAAATAACTTCTATTCTTTTGGGTATTTCCTTCCATGTGGCTGGGTTTATGATGCTGGTTTAAGAGAGTCAAAAGTGTGTCACAAATGGGCATTATAGCTACAGGGGTATAGGACAAGTGTTTAATTTTCTGAAATGTCAAGAAGATATTTACTGAAGTATGAGATGTATAATGTCTGTATGTCTTTTAGGTGTGAAAAATTACAAGACCAATCCAAGAAGTGGCTAACTCCTCTGGATTTATGTATTCTATAGTTAGCATATAAAAACTTTCAGATATGTTTTGTCTACTGGAAGGTAACAGATACAAATCAATTACAAAAGTATTTTCCAGTTAAACCCTTATAAAATACTAAACAACATTTTAAAATACTTGTTGAAAATCAGTCTAGGATGTAGATTTTGCAGTGTTCTCATTTTTCTCTTTCCAAAATGTAATGAAAGCATTTGCTTATTTTGTGACTTCTAATACTGATAATGGCTATCTCTTTTGGCTCATTGGTACTATCTCCCCCACAAAATCCTACTCACTGTGCATGGTCTGAGCAGCTTTTTGTAAATACTTATGATATAGACACTTTAATGGATTTAATAATTCCTTTTATAATGTTACAAATACCTGTTTAAAGGTACGTGATAGACACGGATTTCTTTGTCAGTTTTGCTCTACTGCAGTTATTAAGATTGAGATATGCCATCATTATCAGAATTAATTAGGATTTATGCATAATTTATTTAGAACAAGAGACACTTTCTATATCCCAGTAGTTCCAATTAGTCAATAATGCCATAATATTACTCTATTTTGTTTTTCTTCAGGACATGGTAACATTGCAGTTGTGGTATAAGATACACATTACTCTATTTTTTCTTCTTTTCTCTTTTGAAAAAAATTACTTATGTCACATATACTGAATTGTATGAGTCTTCTGCCCCAAGCTCATCATAGTTGAAATTAATTTATTTTTCTCTTTGCTTAGCAAGTAGATATGAGGGGAAGTCATCAGGTTAAAAATTTACAGCAGAACTGCTGGAATTTCTGAATTGTCTTAGTCCCTTATTTCTGTGCAAGTAATCAGGTCTTTAGTAAGGAGAGCTGGGTAAGTTTTCAAATAAGTTGCTTTTAGGTTCAATGTGTAGCTGTACCTCAGGCTGAGGAGAGTTCCTATCTAGAAGTAATTATCTAAGCCAGAATAAAACAAAAGTATTGTTCAGCAAGTGAGAAAGGGATTGCCAAAGGTGTTCATTTTACTGCTTGACCAAGTGCATTTGATGTCTTGGAGGGCTCCAAAGGCATGAGGGTGTGAAGAACACAAAGGATTGGCTGCAGTATCAAAACGCTTTGTCACAGTTTTTAAACTATATATTAAGAAAAACCCCAAAAACCAACAAAAAAAAACCACAACCAAAAAAACCCAAAACAAAGTTACAATTATGAATATACTGGATTTACTGTTTTAAATTAATTGCTACAGCCTTTGTCTGTATCTTTCTTGTCCTTTTCCCCTGCCCCCACCACATCTAAACAGGAAAATAATGCACTCATCAGAGTGTAGCAGAACTGTCTGAAGTATTGGGAGATACCCCTTAATTTAAGCATATACATACAGGAAAGAGACATTTTCTTATGGAGAAAACTTTTGGATTTCAATCAAGTTATGAAGGGGACAAATAAGACAATATAAATGGAATTAAGTTCAGGCTGGTTGATGCCTGTTGATGGATAGTTTTCAAAATGAAAGACAGCAAATTCCTATTGCTACTTCTAGAATCTACAATTTACTGAAATATTTTCTGATTAATGCCGTCGTTAGGAATAGCTTCATTTTGGCTGGCTTTATTTAAATTTATGTATAGATCAAGTAGAATAATTTTATCATAGAAGAAAAACTGTTAAACCAGCATTTATTGAGTAAGGTATGCCTTAGCAGAGAAGTGTTGTGAAGGCATAAAGAACTCTCTGTCCGAGAACAGTGCTGAAAATAGTCATGTGTATTTTTAAAGTCTCTTTTTTAAGTGACTGATGAAATCAGATGCAAGCATTAAACTATATGGTTAAAGTGTTGCAATATGCAAGATTTTGTGGACTGCAACCACTCTGCAACATGAGTAAAAAAAATCATATACATGAGACAATATTTATGTTCTTACTTAGAAATATTTTTTTTCTCAATATTTCAAAGATATGTTATTGTTTCCAAGTATCTTTTCATGTCTTGTCTTCATAGAATTACATAAAGAATGCATAAATTTTTAATCCTGCATCGAGGATTTAGGTCTCTCTGTACTCGAAAGAGAGGCTTCTTTTTGTACTGATAACTTGTTTGTGACTGACTAAGGCCATCCAACCTCATAGTGAAAATTCCATATAATCAGTATAATTTTGTTCTTTCTACTTATGTGCACACTAACAGGTAAGATATGCTAGCAACACTTAAGGCAGAATAAATTTCTCTGAATGTAAGCTGACCTCACCACTCACTGTTGGCATAGGAACAGGTGTATAAAAGCTTTTTTTATAAATATGTACTTTAAAGTGGATATTGACCTCTGATAGCATTTTATCATACTTTTGTGTGTCTAATTCTTTATTTGATATATTGGTGGTGAACAAGGGTTAGCAGATACCATGTGGTTCACAAGTTTTTTGGACTCTCCCAGGTATCACTGCCTTTGTCCAGAAGGTGTGTGTTGTCTGTTCCATTTCTTTTCATATGTGTAGCACACCATGTTTATTCTGCAGAGGTCACAGACTTTTTACACTCATATTTCTCAAGTGTTATTTCACTTCAGGAGTAGACACATTTGTTTGTTTTCTGTGAACCTCTCATCAGGATGCTGCCAGGAGCAGTGTAACAATGCAGATGGGAGTGTTTTGCAGCTTTACTCCTCCCCTGTCTGTGTGAAGTTATGAAATCAAAGGCACAGATACTAAGGTTTGGAGCCCTATCATGAGAAGGAACCAAAAAATGAAACAGTTGTCAAGATCTGACACAAGATCTGGGTGTAAACTCTTTAACAGCAAAAGTGATGTTGGGATTATTCCCTCTACAAAATAGGAAAGGAAATGGATACACTGCAATTGGTGAAAAGTGCTTTAACAGCAATTTTTCCACATGAAATGGAAATTAGCAGCATTCTCCAAGACTAGTTAGCTCTGATGCCAGCACTGTGTTAGATGTAGGTAGTAATGGTCACAAGTATTTCTGTGGAGAAGGTATATGAATTTCTTGGCAAAACCTGCATTATTCCAGTACTTTTTTGTTGAGTTTCTGTTGTTATTTTGTTTGGTTAGTTTGTTTTGGTTTTGCTTATTGGCCTTCTCTTTAAGTGACAGATCATGAATTTGTTTCTTACAGTTTTGTTGCACCTGGTAGGGCATGGTAACTATCAATAAAATCAGTTTAAATGGAGTCGTGTATGGAAGGATTGTGTCCCTTAATTAAAATTATGTAATGATGGGGAAGAACATTCAATTTACTATCTGAGACATGATAATGCTTGATAACAAGCAATGCATGAAATTTTAAATCTTACACAAAAATTGTTCTTTCAGAGACAAAAAAATAATTTCCACATCATTATATCACTGACAACCAAGGGGAAAAAAAATAATATCACTAAAATTGTATTTTACAGAAATATTAATATTGGAAATGGCCAGTTACCCCAGCATTTCCCAATCACATAACAGTTTATTTGTATTTTCTATATATGCTGTACTATATATATTTTTAAATACTAATTTAAGTATTTTTAAGTAACTCTTATGCGTTTTGCCAATTTATCAGATTCAGCTTATCCAAACCCTTTCTTAAAAGGTTATCTATATCTTTAATTTCCACTTTCCTCTTGATTTTTAATCCTTTTAAAATCTTAACCTACCATGGTTCTGATGAGCCATTTTGGCATTATCAATTACATATATGTCTACTGAATTAATATTATTTTAATAGTAGTTGCTCCCAGCTGCTGTGATCTCCTTTCATAAGTTTTTTTTCTCACTATGGTGTTAGGATATGATTCAGTTTCAGCTTTGCATTTCTAGTAAAATGCTTGCCCAGAATATGAGGAAGAACTCTGCCTGTTTTATTGTCTATCATAAGGCAATTCCAGGGAACATTGGGGCAAGCTAAAAATGCTTCTCTTTGCTGATTAAAATTGTCAGTTCTGGACATGCCTACCCTCCATTCCTTGGTGCAAGATGACAGCTTCTGCTGTGGGTTCTGTCATGATACTTCCAGTGCAGGAAAGATAAAAGGAAATAAACAGGTGTGACCTGTTGAAAACCCCAATAAAGTCAAAGATATTTAATCCTTGTTTTCTAAAGTAGTATCAAATTTTCAACACTTTTTAAAAAATAGTATTCAGAAGCTAATTTATTTTGACTGACTTTTTTTTTAAATAGTGTACCAAAATATGAGGGCAGGTCCTGATAGGTGTCTACTTTTATATATCTATCCTTTTGATTATTTATTTATTTCTCTGATTGTAGTGTTTTACAGTTTAACTAACAGTATAAATAGTAGAACTATACAAGTAAGTATCCAACTATGAGAAACATTTAAAGTTTCCTGTAAGGACAGTGTGAATATATGGTTGCATACATTCCATTTTTCTTCATAACAGTGATTGAAAGGTACCTGATTCTGCCACTATAAATAATTAAGTGTGATATCCATGAAGTGCTTACACATCCGATTTCTGCTTGCCTTTTTTGTAGTTTCAGGAACAGTTTAGAGTGAGAAGACACAGATTTTATTTTATCTAAATACATACATGTGCATATATGTGTATATATATATATTTGTTGGCCTAAATTTGGGTTGACAAGAATAGGCTAATCTCATACAACTATAGAAACTAATCATATTTTGTATGCCACTTCACATATTCATGTGACCTCTTTTTGAGTGGAAACCCTTGCACACCTAGCATGCTCTTTTTATTACTGTGAGTAGAAATATTCTGTCCTCTGAGTCAAAAAGAAAAATACAAATATAGTTCAAATGTTCCTTATGTGGGTCTGAAGTTCATTGCTATATGTAGAAGTTTCTCAGTGTACTCTTGAGAAATTAAAATATATATTGCTGCATGCAGGTCACAGTGGCCTGTTGAGATTCTCCCATTTTCTAATCAAATGGGACAGCTTTTTCTTTAGGTTTACTGGAGTAAACTCTTACTTTTGCAGGGCCTGTGATTCATTAAACATATGGGGGACAAGCACAATTTTTTAAAGCAATTTATTTTAAATAATAAAAATTATAGCAGTGATATGGTAATTAGAAAGGTTTCAGTGTTAGCAGATGTACTGAGAAAGTCATTTAGCGAGAAAAGTGTAAGCAAAGCAATTAAATTTGCATAAGAAATGCAACAAAATAACACAAGTCTACAGATAACTTTATGGGCTTTATATGTGATATGCATACATCTTCTAGAGTGTGTATATGCATATTTTAAGACTAAAGAAAATTGAAGAACCAGATAACTCAGCTCGGTAACTGAAGAGAGAAATATGTCCTGAATTAAAATGAGACACCTTGCTGAGGTAGTGTGTGCTTATATTTGTTTTCTTTTGCATAATGAATAGCTAAATAATGATTTTGTTTTCTTCAGGACCATTGATCAATTGTCTTTCACATAAATGGCTCCAAATCCAAATAACAGAATTTTTGAACAACAAATTTACCAACAAATACTTGTATATTTCTTTGAGGTCAACAATAATTAAGGTTTATATTTTTGAGAAGACAGACATCAAACACAAAGGATCTTGGTCCCACAATAGGAATCCATAAACAAATGCTTGGGAAACCACAAACAGTTGATGTCTTAAACTATCCCTTTTTAAATGGACATGCAAGTGATTATTTGTTGTTTAGTGAAAAGAAGCAATCAGAGGTCTCCCTGCTCCAAAGAACACTTTTGGTACTACATTTTTATCTATGATTCATTAACAAATCAAATGGGAAATACAGAGAATTTATGTAAACAGCCACACTTTTGTTACCTTATATGTCAGTATGCTTTCAAATGCCATCAATCAACTCAGTGTTTTCTTGGAACCAAAACATCCTGGGATGTCTTTACGTTTGGTGTATGCATGTGCTTCCAGAATAGGGTGTCTATTTCATATTTTTCCATATTAAAAAGAAAAAAAAAATTCCTAACTTCATGAAGAGGCATGTTGCTGAGTTTTCTTTTACAAATAAGAATGCATTGAAGACCATTCAAATCAGAAAATTCCAAACTGTACATGCTAGATTAAAGAACAAGTTTTTAATATAATTGAAAATATAGAGTTGGCATATTTGTTATATGTTGCATTTTATTTAAGGAATTTTGTCTATCATACAAGTCATTATTTTACTTGACACCTTAAAATTATTTATTATTTTAGACTTGGCATGCGTGAAATTTCTTAATGAAGGACAGATTTTTAAGAGGTGTGTTGATTTAAAATTAAAGGGCTAACACTAAAATCTCAGTAACACCATAATCTCATCATACTCTTGCATTTCCTCTCTGCATTTCTTTGGAGAGTAGAAGAAAAGCTTGCACACGCTTGCATGGATTAATTTCAGACCCACCATTTCAAACACAGAAGGAATATGAGTGATCTGTGTCAGAAACCTCAGATATTTCCTGCATTTGTCCTTGGAAGTACTTTTGATTTTTTTGTTTCTGGGTTGTGAACTGGAAATGCATTGTTGTAATTTTGTCTGGTGTTAAGAAACTAAAGGAAGCATTCTGTTGTATATCTGTACTAGCAAACAGTTCGTGAAGACACAACTTTTGTGATGACTGAAACTAGGACTATGGAAACCACTCATGTGCCTTCTACGTACGTGGCAGAGATCCTTCACCTTCTGCAAGCCTTGTCTGAAGTGGAAGAGCGCCTTAATTCTCCTGTTCTGCAGGCTAAGGACTGTGAGGACCTCTTCAAACAAGAAGAGTGTCTCAAGGTAAGATGGAAAGATTTTCTTAGCAGTGATTACATTGCATCATTTTGGGGCTTCTCTACGTTGGCAGCCTGTGCTCATTCTGAGGCATCTGTTTTACAAGTTCTAAGGCCATCTCTGTGATGTGTGCATATATGGATGTTTGTATTTTGGGGCACATTGGGGCAAAATATGAAAAGCACTGAAGTGTTCATTTATTTTTACCTGTTTAACCTGTATTTGGAGGACAAGAGCATTAGGGTATCTGCATACTATGTCCTTGAATGGGAGAGAAAGGATGGAGAGGCACAGTATATTTAAAGATAGAATTTGTGATTAAGGATTTGTGTGTGGATAATGGAAAAAAAATTCTTCACTGAAATGGTTTTTAAGCACTGGAACCGGCTGCCCAGGGAGTGGCTGAGTGACCATCCCTAGAGGTATTTAGGAGATATGTACATGTAGCACTTGGGGACATGGTTCAGTGATGGACTTGGAAGTGCTGGGTTAATGGCTGGACTCGATTTAGATCTTTTCCAATCTAAATCACAGAATATTATGAGTTGGAAGGGACCTACAAGGGTTGTGAAGTCCAACTCTTAAGCAAATGGCCCATGCAGGGACTGAACCCACAATCTTGGTGGTATCAGCACCATGCTCTGACCAACTGAGCTCATCTCCTAGTGGTTAAGTGATTTTGTGATTCTGTGGTTGGTAAGTATAAGTAAGTAATTACTAAGTAACCTTGTCAACACCCAATCTTGGCTGTTTTATTATAATGTATGATTTGTAAAATTATTCCTATTGGCACAGGAACAAAACCAAGTAAAATTTAGCTGCTGCATACCATGTTATACCAAAAAACCTTGAGGTCTTATTGGGTCTGTACTCCATGTAGTTATTTCTGTTTAATTAGCTAAACAGAGAATATTATCCAATAAGTAGATATTGTAGTTAAGAAAAAGCAGATTCAGTATTGTTAGTATGACTTTAAATATTACTGTGTAGTTTCTTCAATGCTTGCAACACTGAAATCCTTTGAAACTAGTGGAATTTTTCCAACGCAGAATTGACATAAGAAGAGAATAAGATTAAAGTTGTAAGCCTAAGTAGATGAATGAGTTATCAGCTTTTGCAGAATAATGTTTGTGTGAGGAAAGCTTTGTAAAAAATTGTGCTCAAGTGCTTTATATAATTACAGAAATTCCAAATTGTCATCCAGCATGAAAGGAAGACTACATTTTCATTTTTCTGTGATTATTTAGGAAAAGGAATTTTTTTTTTAAAAAAGTAAATATTTTGCCTACAGTCAGCTATAAGAAAGAAGCTGTAAGAATCAGGGCAGTGGCTCTGGCTGTATGCTCTGAATTTTCCTCTGTGGGAGCCCATTTATCTCTTCCCACATCAGAGGATATGTAACAACATCCATATGCTGCTATTAGCTTCTGTAAAATCACATCTGTTTATAATTCTTATACATTCATGGGTATTATATATTTTAGGCATTTGTGTGCACACACGTGCACACACACAGATATTGTTATCAGCTCGTGAAAATAAGGATGTTTTCAGTTTCCTAGCAAGGCAGTAGAGTTGGGTAGAGAAACAGCAATGGAGTGTTGGATCAAAGGAAGCACAGAACTGGTAATAGGATGTCAATCAGTAGGTGTCAAATACCAGTAGACTGTTTCTTTTACCACTTCTGATTTAGTACCAGTAAATTAAAGTTGGTCTGACTACTGAAGCACAAAACATGCCAATCTAATTGTCATTCTTTATTTTAAACAATCTCTTCTGCACAAAAAACCAAACAAACATTAAAAAAAAAAAAACCAACAAAAAAAAAAACAGCCCCTATTCATATACTGTGTAAATCATGGCTAATGAGTGGCTACGTGATCCTTGTTGATGAACTTCTGTTCACTAATAGATTGGATGGAGAACAGTGGTCTACCTCAGGAAGTTTACTGGGAAGTTACTTCCTTTTACTTCTTCTTAATGCTTTGCATTTGGGCTAGCTTTTTCTGATTTATATCCTTAAGTAATCTGTTGTTCACCCACATATATTTGGTATTATTGGAGTTGACACCAACTTTAATAATATTGATTACTGAGGTTACAAGTAAGTACTACCATAGGTTTAATTTAACTGAACTATTAAATTGTTATGAGATGCATTTGTGGGCACAGTTCCATCTTCCTCCAAAATAAATCTCTTAGAAGAGGCAAATGGGTCTTGCACATTCGTGGGCTTTTGGAAGGGTATAGGTTTGATCTGAGCCTGCTTAATGAATATTTATTTCCAAGGAAAAGCATCCATCATTGTCATTATCCTGCTGTAAAAATAGAAAAGTAGTGCATAAATTGTTCAGCAGCTGGTTGGGAAAGGTTTGAAATTAAATTGTCGTTGATTTTTTTTCTCTGACAGATTTGCATGAAACAAATTACAGAACTGTCATGAATAGCTCCGTGTTTTAAAACTGAGCTTTTGAATTTTTTTTCACTCCCATTCAGAAAGAATCAATTTTAATTACTTTGTAAAAGGAAAAATAAGTTTATTTACAAGAATCAGAGGTAACAGATTTGAACACTTTCTCCAGAGTAAATATGTTTAGTAAGACTTAAACATGATTGCTCATTATCAAATAGGATAAATATTGAATATAAATTAAAAATTTCTAATATCAATTGTGATAGCACTGACTTTTTATATCAAAGTCATGTGAAATAGTAAAATATGAGTTTTTTGCAGCAAAAATCTGGTAGCTTTTAACATTTACTAAACTGTAATACTTGAATGAGCACATTTAGTGTATCTGCTGAAAACCAGCTCATAGGAATGTTTTTCTCTTCATTTTAAACTTTAGGGAGTGGAAATTCAGATAGAGAAACCAAGTCATGTCACTTTATCTCATAAAGTGAGCATTGCAATGTTTTCATCATCCCATTACAAGCTCTTTCAAATATTATGATATACAGTACCTCAGCTTTTCTTTATCACTGTGCTGACAGTATTTGCAGTTCTGTCAGAGGAAACTTGAGTTGGTTGTACAGAAGATCGTGGTTCACAGATTGATGGATTAGTAAAGTTGGCCTGGTATACTCTCAAAACAGGACAACTGTTATAAGCACAGACATTATTTCTGTCTGCTACTGATGATGATCATATTGATGGAGTTCACAGTCTTTGGGCTACCTGTGTAGAATTGTCATTGCAATGGATTCCATTGCATGAACAAACAGGGATAAAATGCCTTCAGATTTTAGCTAATTATCCTTCCTTGCAACTGATGTTCCAAATGTTTCCTAAAAGTTAAATCAGTGTAAAAATTTGCATATATTCTACTTAATATGGTTATATTGTTCATACTAAGAGAAAGTTTTCCTGTGCAATGATTATCTCATGCAGGCTACCTGACTTGTTCAAGCTCCAGATTATTTAGTGGGAGATGTATACACTGAAGTAGATGTACTGATTAACCAGAGAATAAAACTGACACGTATTTCTCTTTGCTAAGACACAGGGAAAGTGTGTTAAAATGAAACAGTATACCTGGAATTTAAGAAGTCTAATTTATAACCGTATGTGAAAAAGTTGTTAGTAGAATTTTTAAGGATAACTGTCATAGACATGGCATAGTTGTGCCTATTCATTACTTAATTCTATTAACTTTGAATTCAAAACTTACTTCCTGAGGTTACTTGCATTATATAATTATGGCAGACCTTCAGTAGGGCCCATAGATTTTAGTGTCTTTTAAATTTTTTTTTTAAATATTCTTAATTTTGGCAGGAACATCTTATTGTAGAATATGATTATACACTTAGCTATCATATTTTTTAATGATGTCATAGTTTTAATATGGAAAGCCATCTGACTCTGAGGAAGAGATTTCTTAAATACGTAAGATAAATGTGTATCTTGCATAATCACTCTAACAATTCTGCTTCTAGTTCATCTTCTTGTGTATTTCCCGTAGAGCTTTTATTTAGTTCATTAAAAATTGGGTTGTTTTCCATGTTGTTTTTTAAATATAGATACTTTTATCCTCTGATTCATCTTTTCCTTTCTTTTTTCCTTTGGTAATCCTTCATCTACTGACAGATAGAGCAGGGTTTTTGCACTATTTTCTACTGTGTCATATTTCAGAATATAGGAATTCATTGTACTCATCACATATCCAGGATTCTGGCAGCAAGAATCCCCTTTCAAAATGGTTTATGAAGCCAGTCATACCCATAGTAGATATTGTAACTCATCATTCTGTACAGATTTTAAAATTGTAATTAATTTATGGAATTTTTCCAGCTATCCACGATTACTAACAGCTGTGCTGTTACTGGGTTTCATGTTAGTACAAAAAGCATGAAATATTCTAACAAATCTGCTATACATATATTTATAAATCATCATTCTACAAATTTTTGGAATGTCAAAAAATGTGTTTTTAATTTTACACATTGGAATATGTATTTGGTGTGTGCTAAGTGATTCTTATCATGAAGCGTTACGTAATGTGAAATTCAGAGTGATTTTCTGCTGCAGCTCAATAAAACCCAATTAACCATAACTTAGAACTGAGTGTGCTCACATGCACTCTCCAAATAGATCTGTCAGTAACACTGTGCTTGTTGACAGATTTGTACACAAATAGCCAAGGAACTGAAGTTTTACAGGAAGTTGTCTTTCTCTGGCAGATAAAGACAAATTCCAGGTAGTGAAAATGAACTGGGGCTTGAGTCTCTAGCACTCAGATTTCTCTTTTAAGAGCAGTGAGATGGATCAGTCCCTAAAGGCTACTGTCACTTCAGCTGCTAATGATTTTCTGTTATCCTTTTTTTTCTGAAAAATTAGCTTTGTTTGCTTCTGTTAACCATGTTACAGAATCTCCCAAGGCATTGTTGATAACTGCTTGCAGATCATTCTCTTCAACATGAAAGAGATGGGGAATATGTTTGAGATACATGAGTATATGTGTATGTGTATATATATATGGTTTCTCTTCTTTTTTTTCTTGTGGACGTTCTTATACTCCTTTACAGCACATCAGCTGTATCATCTTGTGCTGTCTGTAGCAGCTGTGTTTTAAACAAAAGAAAAAATCTGACATAGAAATTCTATACCTTTTTCACAGACCACTAATTTTAAACATTAAGGGATATGTCACTTACCAAATCTGAAGTGCTTAGATGCATTTCATCTATTTTTAATATTTAGAAAATTGATCTACTTGGTTGAAAAAGCCTAAAATTTAAATATAAATAGGTGCATATATTACTCTTCATTTGGTTACTTAACAAAGTTGAACACAAGTGCCTTCTTGGGTGGCTCAGATGAGCTGATATTCAGACCTGTTGAAAAGAAGGCCGCTTCACTGGGGTGCTTAAGTATGTCCTGGCAGCTTATAACATTTCAATTACATTTTCTCCCATTCTTTAAATATGCAAACTTTTAGTCAGGGATGAGGTTTTGTGAGGATGTTGCCTCCTTTATATTCATGGGATATAATCTTGCAATATTTAGAGGCATTTTATCTTTTTATCAACTGATATGTCTTATAATCAGATCAGTAACATTGAATATCTGAATAATCCATGCCCTGGGTGTGTAAAACAAAGATTTAAGTAGACCTGAGTAAGGAACATGGAGTGGGAGACGTTTTTCTGGGAAAGTCAAATGAGGTTTGTTGAGTAATGACACAGACCCAGCCAGCTTTCCCTCCACATGATAGATTGCTGACAAGGAGGAAACGTTCATTATTGTGACTCATTCCAAAGACAAGACATCCACCATTCTCTTTTGATTTATAAATATTCATTTAGTCTGCTAAATGTAAGTCATGTTTCTCAAGACCTAAAAATTCAAGTTATTATTTCATATGGGGGATGTTATGGAATGTACATTTTAAATTTTTTCCCCCCCAACAAATAGCATATTATAGCGCTCGAGCTCTAGGAACCCAGGGAGCCCAGAGTATTTTTTCTTTTGTTTTGCAGGGTGGTTTTGTATGCAATTATTTCAATGCATTGCCTTCACCTTTACGTAAGGACTTCAAGTCTTATATTTTACAAAATAGTAAATACAGTGTAATAACTTTAATTAGTTAAAAAATTACAACAAATTTTGACATGTCAGGAAATGTGAGTACTGACATGCAGAACTTTTGAGCCAATAGCAATTTGTTTCCCCTCCACCCATCACCTTCCTCAGATCTATTCCATTCAGTCTTCAAAGAAAGGATGGACATTCAATTATTATACCAGGTTATTGTAAAATTACTCTTATTATCAATGTTAGGCATTTTGTACCAATTTCTTTTGCTTATGAACAATTACTTGTTATTTATAAAAACATTGTTTTGTTTTTATTTTTAAAAACTTGATATTACAGAGCATTAAGGATAGCCTGGGGAGACTGCAGGGTCACGTAGAAATTATTAACAGCAAGAAGACACCGGCTTTGCAAAATGTTACACCAAAGGAAGCAGCAAATATACAAGAAAAGCTGACTCAACTTGATTCTGAATGGGAGAAAGTTAACAAGATGTACAGGGACCGGCAGGCGTAAGTAACCTTTAAAACTTCCTCTTTCTGGCAGCTTTCTTTAATATTTGGCCTATTGTTGATGGTTGGTTTTTTGCTTCTTTTTGTCACAAACAATACTTTCTTCTAACTAAGCATAGAATATTTGTATAGAATTGTAATTTAATTTGTGGGCATTTTTGTAAAACTGAAAGCATGAAAATATTTTTACCAGCTATCAGTTACATTGAACCATTGAACTGGTAATGATACATAAATTGCTATGATTTAATGGGATGTACCTTTTTGCCAGCACGAGTATTTAAGAGTTAACAAATAACTTACTTAGATTAAAAAGTCATAGTTTCAAGCATTTATTAAATTACCACAGAAAAGTCCTTGACCATTCCTCTGAGAATGAATGACATTAACCTGATAATGAAAATCTATATATATGTATATGTATATATCACTAGTTCCATTCATTGAAACTTTCCAATCATAGGAATTTTACAAAATTGGCTCTGCAGGCAATGCTGCAAACTTGACATTAAAAGTTTTATTTGATATGCCACCTCAAAAGACAATAGATTGATGTTTGATAGAATATCACTTTTTCACTACACATATGTTTTTAAATATCATTTATCTAAGAAAACGTTTTTAAAAGCTTTGTCATTATTATACAAAAAATTAGCTTTATGTGCAAATAATTATTGCATTAATGATAGAATGAGATAGGATTTCTAAACGTGTAAACAGTTACTGGAAGAAAAGAACTACTTCATATGGGTTTAGCCTGTACTGACTTGGGTCTGCAATCCAATCATTGGTAACTTTTATGTTTTCTTTGTTTAGAAATATTGGTAAACAGCTGTCACTTTGCAGATTCCTAGAGACATTTTTTCCACTGTCAGCCAGTCACTAGCTTTGATTTTAGATAGCTGGAGAGAGAAGAGGGTAAAGCTTTAAAAATAATAATCAGAGAGATTAATAGTAAAAAATCTAAGTCAGTAATCTTCATGTCATCTCTACTTTGTCTCAACATTTAAAGTGTAAGAAACTGAGACAGACTTATAATCTGGTAAAGTTTACAAATTCTTCTTCTATGCCTGTTGTTTTATTGGTTTTGTTTTTTTCCAGTCCTGATCTGGTGTGGTAAGAAAAATCCTTGTAAATCATGATGCCATGAACAAAAATTAAGGATAAGTTAGAAAAGAGGTTGAAGAAAATCTGCTCATACAGATAATAAGACCAGGAGATATTTGATGTTGAGCTTTTCCCAGAGACCGGCTTTGCCCAAATTCTTACTGGCTTAATACACCCAGCTCTGAGAAACCTTTGGAATCTCCTTTCCCCAGAGACTGGCTTTGCCCAGCCTGTTACTGTTTCAGTGGACCAATCTCTGAGAAACCTTTGGAACCTCCTCATATGCATTTTCTGCAGCTGGCGTGTAGCAAGGAGAGCAATTTACTGTTAGTTGAAAGCTTGGACTATGGTCACTGACACTCAATTATTCGTTATTTAGGCTGTGTGGGGTTTAGCCAGCAGCAGTCGTCTTGTGAGGTGAAATGAATTAGTGTTTATCAAGCATTTTGAGGTAATCAGAAAAAGGCACTAGAGAACTGTAAAGGATGATTACTGGCCTTTGCCTGGGGGACCTACCCTCTTTCAGTATGATGGACAGCAGCTCCAGGTGATGATAAGCTTGACTGCTGTCTGATTCGCACACCTTTCTTTTTCTTTTCAATCTTTTGGATTTGGTGTCAGCCTTATTGGGTAACTGTTTAAGAGGTTTTGTTTGACCTCTAGATGTTGGAACAGCTTCTGCTGTTTTGTGAGTTGCATTTGGACTGCGCACGAATCCAAGGGATGAGGTGAAGGAAAGCAGTGTGGCCTTTAGCATTTTACTTCTAGCAGTTTATGTCTGTGAGGGGTGAAAGTGTCAGAGTAGCTCTGGCCTTGAGGCATGGATGAAGCTGTGTTTAGGAGATATGCTGTTGCTGATGATGCTAAAGGACAGTTTTGGAATTATTTATTGGAGCTGTCTTGCTTTCAAGGGAGCGTGTCTAAGCGAATGTGAGTATTCCGCGTTTGAGAGGTACCAGGAACAAATATACTGAAACTATGTTCATTTCTGAATATTGGTTTTATGAAATCAAAGGCTTGTAATAACATGGAAATTATTATTTTAATAAATGAAAAGTCAGCTGTCACCATGACAGATGGAAGAACAAAGCAGCTTTCCTTACCCCTGTAGTTACCAGCAGAGAGCTTACTCTAAATCTCATAGAAGACATTAGAAACCTTCATGTTGCATTCTTTTGTGTGAAATTGATTTCCTAGAAGTCCTGATTCATATCTAGATACTTTGTAATTAACTCTAGAGTGAGTTCCTTTTAATTAGGCATCAAAATAGATTTTCAGTTTGTTTTATAGCAGAGCCTGTGCCAGTTTGACAGAAATACACTATGAATGGTAAACACTCAAATAGCTTTTCAAGTGCAGCTCTTCTACAGTATTTGAAAACCTTGTTTCACACTGTTGCTTTAGCATGCTTCCTGTATTTAAACAAGAGTTCATAATGTACTTACTGTAATATAACAGACAATATTTCACTAGAAAAAAAAAGAAAGCAGAAATGCTGTGGTCATCCTAGAGTGCCTTTCCAGTCTCTTTAGAAAGCTAGGACAAATGCAATTTTTTTTTTCTTTCACAAACACAGTAAATCACTAATCTTCACTTACTAATTTTTTAAATCAAGGCTATATCTAAGCATGGTTCTTTGATAGGAGTGACTTTTTTTTCTGTTCCAATAATTTCGGAACATGGTAACTCATTGTATTTCCAACAGATAAACGGGAATGACATCATTTTACACCAAGTGGAATTTGTTTCCTTGGTTTCAGTTTTATGAGTGCAAAACAAACTCCAGGAAACAGCAGTTGCAGGACTGTCTTTTGTGAGCTAAAGAGGAATTTATGAATTAATTTATAACTTCAACATTTGCTTGATACTAAATTTTTGTGTTATTTTTCCAACAGTTATATTAAGGTAATAGAATCTGAATTTTGAAAGGTAAAGTTTCAGTGCCAGTAAGAATAACCACTCAGATGTCATAGTTTTTCCTGTCCTTGTACCAGAATTTCACAATAGTCTTCCTTCTTTCCAGCAGTCTTAAATACTGGGGGTTTTTTGTATTAATCATAATTGTTTAGGAAGTGACACTAACACCAGATCTCTATATACTTTAAATGACAACATATAATTTTTGGGGAAAAAAACACAATAGAAGATAGACTTTTAAATTACTCTCTTATATAACTTTTTATCTTATCAGCGCACCACTTGTAAAAGATCTTGTTTGTCTTTTGAGGATATTGTCTTCCCACTATATTTATGCCTAAGTCTTGCTTCTGTAAACAAGTGCTCCCTAAAATTAAGGGAGCACTGAAACTGTCAGAAATCACTGAATCAATGAAGTGCAACAAAGTTTTCCAGAATAGATGTTAATTTAAATATTTACTTAGGAATTGCAGATGAGAATGTTAAAAAAAAAAAAAAAAAGACACACAAGGCAGAAAAAAATAGAAAAATACTCAAATGAATATAATTCAAAAGAAAATATTAAATTTTTACAGATACTGGAGATCTGTAGATCTTGAATATTTTTGAATCTGTTTCTTGATAACGAATTAAAATTCTAATAGACCTCTCATATTAATGCCAGGCAACTAATTTTTGCCTTTTTCATGTCTTATTTTAGAATTATCTTCCATGGCCTATATTACAGACTATATTAATGCATATCTAATTAATCTCAAATCCACAAAAAATTAAATGTTATGAGAGAATATGGGGAAGTTGATATCAGATATCTTTAGAAAGTGCTTCTTGATAATTCTGAAAAGTAGAAAAAAGTGATATGCCAATCTTTTATCAGAAAAGATAGCAAATCCATAATAATGATAATAAAAATACATTGATGGCTTTGTAAAATTCACAGACAACTAGAAATTTTTATAGTAACAAGAGTAAAACATAAAGAAATAGTTAATAGGTTTATACTGATAATTAGTTTCATTTTTGGATAAGAGTACAACTTTCAACTTTTTCTGAATAACCTTAAATTAGCTGTTGATTAGCTTGGTAAGGCCGAAGGAAAAACATTTAGAATAAAACATAAAGAATAGATTCATTGTCAGAGAAATAATATTTTGTGGTAATATTTCCAAGACCACATAGTAGCAGATGTCATAATCCCCTACTGATATATTCTGTTGAGTTGAGAACTAATCCGATCCATGGATCAAGATATGAGAAAAAAGAAATGAAATACATTAATTTTTCAAATGTAAGTAAGCTGCCTCTATTCTAAATTACTGCAGAACCAGCAAGACTTGAGGACATGCCTGTCTACGATATCTGAATCAGATCCAGCTTCTGTGCTCTTCTTGCTTAGTAGAAATTATAGAGATATAATATTAAGAGATCTGCATTCAGCCCAAGGGATGTATTTAGGGTGTAGTTATCTTTTCATAGTATGAGATATTTTCTTGGAGGAGTATCTAAAAGCAACTGACAAGTGCAAACTCAGATGTTAGAATACTGAGGAAATTATTTTATTGAATATACATTTCCAGAAACATTTAGATACCTCAACTCTTCTTTCATGGCATCAACCTCTTACTTCAGAGGGGCCCAGCTCTCTCACTCATCCCTTGCCAATCTTATATAGATTTTTCGTTAACATTCCACTATAAAACCATGCTTAGGTCTGAATCCCCTTGTGACTGCTCATCATAGAACTATTTAGCCTTGCAAAGAATCCAAACTGAAACCAAAAGATAAAACGGGAACATTTAGAACTTTTAAGAAAATGGTTTTGTAGTCTTGAGTGCCATATCTATCTTAAGGAACATCACAATAGAATTATTGTAGGTGATTCTTTAATTTTAATTAGATATACTAGGGAGCCGTTTAGGCTATTTATGTTTTCCTTCCCAGTTTCTCAGTTGTGGATTTCCAATTTCCATCTGTGGCACTAACAGTGCTCTGTAAATGTGAAGTTATTGAAGATATGAGTCATGTTACCTATTTTACAGTACTTGCCTATGTTCTTTCTCAATTAAATACTGCCAAGCAATCCTTTCACAGGTAACTGTTGCTCTATATATAGTGGGCCCGCTGACTCTTCAGGGAGACCAGACAAGATAAGACTAGAGACATTACTTTTGGATAGATAAAATTAGAGGAGATTAATCTTAAGCTAGAAAGTACAACAAAACAATGCAGTTTAATTTATATCTAAATGTGTTGTTATATATCTCTTTCACTAAGCCCAGTCAGCATTTCTTTGTACTTGCTTTAACTCTGACAAAGTGAATGACAAAAATGAATGTTAGCTGGCTTCGTTTCAGTACAGGGAGAAAAGCAACTAGTGGAAGGCATAGATATTTTAAGAGAAAGTGAGAAATAGTGGCTGTTCTCGTCCGAAAAAATATCTGCTCCCATATTTCTGTTGAGGTTGTAAGTCTTGTTATTACAATTACCCTTGGCTCAGGATTCAAGGTGAAAGTGAAAACCAGAACAGATTAGTTCATCCCCAATGAGAGAAGAAAATTATTTCCTTTCTAATGTTAATCTCAAAATAGCTACCATGCCTTAGTTACATGCAGGGTAGGTTTTTTTTCCTTGCTTTCTTCCACAGTGACTCAAATTGTTCATTTAGATTTTGAAAAGGGCAGCTTATAATGCTTGACTCTTACAGCCAGCATTAGTTGTTAATTTATTTCCAAACCCTGCTTACTGTACAAAAATGTTCTCCATAGCAGTATATAATCAAATTCTTGCAACAAATTTGCCACTTAATTTGCCTGCATAATATTGCACCATCAAGTTAATGTATTGGTAAGTTTCATTGGTTACTTAATTGCTTGAAAATAAGTATAAAATAATGTATAACAAGCAGGTGTAATATACAAATGTATTACTATGGACAATCTAGATAGGGCTTTCTGTCAATGTTTATAAAGTAAAGAAACCCAAAAAATATATAAATATTTTTTTGGCTTAGTTTATAACTAAAAAAATTAAATTTACAGCAAAGCTGGAAAATATTTTTTCCTTATATAAGGCCATTACAATGTCTCTTTTCATGGGGGACTGACTATATAAAAGATCATCTTCTAAATGGAACAGCTATAAGTGAAATCTAAAATCATTTGTTAAACTTAAAAAGCAAATTTGAGGCAGGATAAGAAATAACACTGTAGCTTTTGGGAAAAGAGCTATGTTTATTAAATTACTGTTATAGCGTAGTTAAAGAGTTTAAAACTGAAAATCATTGGTATGGGAATTGAAGGTGCCTGTATTGTAAAATGAGGTGAAAATAAATAATACAGAATTTCTTTTAATAAGTATAGAAGATAATCTTGCATGTGTTTGTGCTGAAAGTGTTTCAGCTGAAAAAGAATCTTGTATGTTTTAAAATCACCAACCCTCAAGCCTGACAATTAGCATAACTTAGCATAACTTTACTGTAAAATGCTTAGTGACAAAACTGCACCACATTCATACAGGAATTATTGTAGACCCTTTTTCTGCTGTACAAAAAAGGATTCTCACTGAAATGTCTGGGAAATGTTATGGCTTAGTCATGGATATGTGGGCTGTAGAACTATGGGAATGCAAATATGTATGGAGAGAAATGCAGGCAGAAGCAAATAGACTCTGAGCCATCTGGATATGAACTGTCTTGGGCCTTCATGTCAGATGCACAAAAAAATATGACATCGTGGTCAGTGTCATAAGCTATGAGGCACAGCTGGAATGAAGGGTGTACTTGCTTTAGGGACAATGCTGAGCTAGTGCATCTCTGTAACTTCACAGATTGTCCTGATTTGTAGCCAACCATCTCAAAGCTCAGGCAGAGCTCATTCATGCTTAGCTGCATCCATCCACGTGGATACAGCCTAAGAGAACTGCAGGATATTCCCAGGTCTGAAACTTTATTTGCAGTGACTTCTAGTACCTTCTGTGAGTGTTGACAAATAAGGTATACTTTCACTGTTGGTATTGAATCATTGCATTGTGCTGTGCCAGAATATTTTAGCTGGGTCAGCTGTGCACTGGATGAAGGGTGAGGTTGCAGGAAGTGCCATTAGGTCCAATGCATATTGGATGTTCTAAAGTGAGCTCCTTTGCAGAATTCCCTTGAAGCTTTTTAAGGAATTGCTGCTCTCTAGTTGCCATGGTGCAGTGTACACCTCCCTGCAAGTACCTCCCGGGAAAGCATTTCTGACAGTAGAGGGAGCCTAGTCTTTTAACATCTGTAGCTAAAGTCAGAAGTTACAGTTTTCTGTAACTGTTTCATACAGTTTTCATCACTGTTGTTTCTCAGCTCTCAGTACATGTTGTTTCTATCATCTAATAAATATAATTTTCTCTTTTTTCCTCCAAGGCAGTTCGAAAGGAACATTTTTCTTTTATTTAATGTATTTCATATACCCCTATGTGCCAAAGAGACAAAGAAGACACACATTATGTTTGGAGTAGAAAGCAGCAAGTTTTGTGTTAAGTCATAGACCTTGGTATTAATAGTTTTGTGATGACAAGGTTCAGCCTTCTGTCCTGGTGACGTTCAGTAATTCACTAGGGGTGGTCAGCTTTCAAATTTTATTTTCTTTATTGACAAGTCAGTATTTGAGGTGATTTTAATGAAAACTAGTCAATATTTCTGGTGTGATCCAAAGTGTTACAGCAATGGAACTGACAAAAACTGTTTACTTTGTGTAATTCTTACAGCACTCGTTACATTGCACATTAATAGAGTAGTTTCTGCTCCCAAAAATTTTGACCCTTGAGATTAATTTAGCCTTTTATTCATTTATTTTTATTTGTCTGTGGAGCTGTGAATACTGTTTAGAAAAAAGTTTCCTTCTTAAATTGAAGCAGAGTATTGCAGGGATGTTTTGTAAAAGTAAACAAAATACCTGTTTTCTATTTGCTGTTATTTTGGGGGGACTGTTGTAGCCCATCCATAACAGGAAAGGAGTACCCTAGATTTATAGATGCCATCTTGAAAAAGGAACAACAAAGGTCAGATAGACCATAAACACGAAGTTTTAATTCTAAATTATACACAATAGAAATTGGTGTAAGTCTGTTATAGTATAAGTTCACAGTGGTGGATTTTGACTAAGGGATCAGGTGAAATGGAAAAGAGAGAGAGAAAGAGAGAGAAAGAGAGAGAAAGAGAGAGAAAGAAAGAGAGAGAAAGAGAGAGAAAGAGAGAGAAAGAGAGAGAAAGAGAGAGAAAGAGAGAGAAAGAGAGAGAAAGAGAGAGAAAGAGAGAAAGGGCCTCAGGGATCCAGCTGATGGGGCAAGCACCACCCAGGCTTTGTGGAGGCACCTTTTTAAAACTGAATTTTCCCCACCCAGGAGCTAAGTTTCTTGCTTTCTATGCAAATTAGTTATCATCTTCAGTTTGTTCTTCTAGACCTCTCTGAAAATAGGTCAGAGAGTTTGTGGGGGATTTTAGGAGGCTTGATCGGGGAAGAAAGGCTACTGGGCTGGCCTTTGGCCAACAGTCCATGCCCTCTCCTCAACCTCATTCCTGTACTTGCCCTGTACTGTGTTGTTCTTAGCTCCAGGAGCCAGAGCAAGGACAATTGTCCCATGAAAGTACTGCCCTACCTCTGCCTGGCCCCTTCTTCAGCCACATGCTGTTCTTTCTCACAGTATGTTCTCACCATCAACCCTGGGTTGGCTCCATGGCCATTTGGCTACCAGTGTTTAAGACATGCTTAACCCCTTATCTTCTGGGCTTCTGCAGGTGGCCCATGCCATAGATGCATTGCAAGTAGTTCTTTCCAATGTGATATTCTTTGTTTCTTCCTGGAGTATATAGTTTACTTCTAGCTTAGACTTTCATTATTTCATCTGATTGCTGATTATTTTAAGTGTCTAGTTGCTTTTCTAGTGAAAGAGACATTAATTCTGTTCTTTCAGCAGTTACACTAAAGTAAAATGAATGACAATTATTTTGCTGCTCTACTATATCATTAAGGCTGATATCACACAGGAAAATTGGGTTTAGTAATAACTCCATTAAGACCTTGAGGCAATTCTCTATCTATTAGGGCAACATAGGGATAACACTGTAAGATTGTATAAACTCAAATCTAGTCAGATTATTTGATTTATTCTTTCTGTCCACAAGTCTTGTATGACAGCGGGAAAAATAAAAAGATGCGGGTGCTGAGATTGAAAAACAATAAAACAAAAAAATCATGTCTAATTCCCATAGAATACAGAGCATACCTATATTTTGCATCTGTGCATGCATTAGCTGGATGGCTGGAATACAGTTGCCAATCAAAACAGAACTCAGGGACCCTCTGCTTGTCTTTTTGGAGTATTAAAACAAGTAAAATGTTCTTTCTTCTCTCCAGCAACCAATTTTTCAATATCCTATAACAGCACAATTACCTCAGAGACTTCCCTGTCAGATTTGGCTGAAATTGGCTAAAAGGCTAGAGAATTTATTCTTGGAAATGAATGATGGACAACATAATCACTGAAGTTTCATTTCCTTAGGTTTTATTTGCTTAGCCTGTTAGTCATAAAAATTTCACTAGAATCCCTTTTAGCAACTTATCTCTGTGTGATTATACCTTGCTGCCATATTTTCCCTTTGTCCTGAGCTACTGATCAAAGTGCTGTGTAAAGTCTAGCTGTGGTGACTTAGAGAGTTTTCATTTCCATAATTAGTGTCACAGAATCACAGAATAATTCCAATTGGAAGGACTGTCAGGGACTCTCCCAGTCTAACATTCTGCACAAAACATGGTCAACACTAGTAGACCAGGTTACTTTAGCCAGACAGGTCTTAAAGACCATCAACAATGGAGACCTATCAACCTCTTGGGAACCTGTTCCATAGCTTGACTGTCTTCATGGTGTAATTTTTTTTTTCCTTATATCTAGTCTAAACCTCTCATTTGCTTTTATGCCTGTTGTCTTTCATTCTCACACTATGCACCCCACCAAAGAGCCTGACTGAAGCTCTTCAATGACCTCCTCACAAAACAAGTGCCCCACCTGCTTGACTTCTTGGTGTTGTCCTACTGAATTCACTCAAGTTCATTAAGGTCCTGTTTTGACCAGTGTAAAACTGGACACAGTGCTCTACATGTGGCCCAATGAGACCTGAGTGAGGAAGGGACTCTTTTCTCTCTCAGTCTGCTGGCTGTGCTGCTGCCAATGCAGCCCAGGATATACTTGGTTGTTTTGGCTAACAAGGCACACTGCTGGCTCATGTCTCACTTGCTGCCCACAGGACCCCAGATCCTTTTTTGCAAAGCCACTTCCCAGCCAATCCATTTCCAAACTATATTCTTGCAAGGAGTTCTTCCTTCCCAGGTGCTGGACTTTGCATTTCTTGATTAATTCAATGGGGTTTCTGTTGGCTCAGCCCTATCTAGCTCCCCCTGAATGGCAGCTCTGTGACTAAGCATGCTGACTTTTCCACCTCTCATTTAACCCTGATGGGTGATGGAGGACTTTGGAACAGCCCTGTTGGGGTTGTTGGTAGATGAAAAATTAGATATGAGCAGGCAACATGCACTTGCAGCCCAGAAAGCCAATGGCATCTTCGGCTGTAAAGCCTTTGCTGTCTCAGTGTCCTGGGGTGCAGCCTGGCTGGGGGAAAAGACTTGTGGGGTTTGAGTTCTGTGACAATAATTCTTGACTTGCCCTTATCTACTTCTAGGACTTCACCTTCTTCGATCATGCCTATAAGCCCAAAGGGCAGGGGGATCCTGCTGGTCCTTCTCCTTTTTTATAAGTTCATTATCTTTTTCAGACTTTATACAGATTTATTCTTATAGAACAATGATGTCATACTCATGAAGAAAATGCATAATGCTTATTTGAGTGGTGGGGGGTACTTAATCTGGTGGAAAATCCTGCAAAGAAATCAGGACCTTCTGATATAAGTATTCTCCTTTTAAGACATCTGAAGTCTCATGCATTCATCAGTAAGATTTCCTGCAGTTTCTCTCTAGAATCTGCTTGATATAGGCCTCTGGAATATGTTCATAATCAGAGGTTATTGTTCTGTGGTCCTGTGGTTTCTGTCCATCTTATCTAGGAAAGGACTTTGATTTCTTGAACTTTTAAAGATTTAAAAATTTCATAGAAGCAAGCACCTGCTTCTCAACAAACCAGAAACTGAATATAATTTCTAACTATGCAGATTTTCAGAAATGTCTTCTAAGTCTTATACGTCATCATTTTACTCACAGTGTTTCTTTCAAACTTTCAAACTCTCTATTGTCAGTTCTAGTTAACAAAATTCTAAAAGTGATAGTGTTTGATTTTCCTCTATCATTATTAAACAAAGAGCTTCCTTCCACCACTTTTGTTAGCTATTATTGTAAAGTGCTATGTCTGGCTGCAAAACTGTTTTTCCTGGCCATAAATTTGCCTTCCTAAGTATAACTTGTTTCTATAGGCTGAATCCTCTGTACATTTATCTTTGTGTGTGTAGTTGCATGCATGTAAGAAAGTGCTCTTAGCTGCTCCATTCTAAATTTGCTCTCAGGTTAAAAGACATTGCAGTTGTATTTGGAACCATTTTGAGAAAGGGTAAAGAAACTTAATCTTTATTAAGCTTTATGGTCCAGATTTTATTGACCGATGCAGCATTTTATTCTGCAGAACTGGAAGTTTAGTGGTTTTAGGTAAAAACACCTATATGCATAGTTCTTGGCTGCCATAAAGCTTAGCTTTCTAAGTGGTTTTGCCAAGTTAGTCTTGACAGATTGGGCTTTAGAGCACTCATCTTCCTGGGCAAATGGAGGCCTTTAACTGGTGTATCAGGCACATTATTCCTTTAGTTCAGATCAGAACTTTTGACACTGATGTTTAATACCAACCTAAGAAAGGACTTGGCTTCTGCTACTTCCTTGCCATGAGGGAGAGAGTTTTCTTTTTCCCTGTTCCCTTTTCTCTTCTGCAGTGATCATAACTACTTGAACTGAATTTTTGCCTTGTGTTCTGATAATATTATTATGAGTGCGATACTCACACATGCCCAGAAATACATGCATGAGGTGCCAGATCCTATGAGTTCATCAGTAGATATCTCATTATAGTCTCATATCTTTTGAGAAAGAAATCATATGGACTAAGAAGTGATATGGTAAAGTGAAATTGAATTTTCTACAAACTAAATGAGAGAATACACTGAAGAAAAAAATATGCTATCAATAGTTGTATGTTTTGTCTATTAGCATAGTTAAAGAAAAGCAAAATACAAGGAAAATGTAGCTGAGAATATTCTAAATATTCTTTAAATAGACATAAAATCAATAATTTGTAGCGTATATTCCCCATAGTAGAAATAAATGTCTCTGTTTCCATTCTCAGAGAAAAGAAAAAAAAAAAAAACCCAACAACGTAAGCTCAGTTTCAATAGCTGTTTAGAAGCAAGCACATTTTAAAGAATTCTGATTTCTAAGATTCATATATTTGGTTTTATTCAGTAGCTGTCTCAGATTTCATCCATCATCTCAGAATTATATGCCAAAATTTAGGTTCTTTTAATGTTTTCAATATGATAAAATTGTCACCTTGATTTTCAAAAGGGATTTCTGACAATAGGGTGCTGACAAAAATAGTAAATCTCAGCTTCCACAATCATCATTGTGTTCTAAAGCAGTAAAAAGTCTGAAAACTCAGGAAAATTAATAGTTTAAGGATGTAGTCTGAAAAAAAATGTTTAACTGTTAATCTTTCATTTAAAATGTTTAAAATATTTTGTTTAAATATTTAATTTTTAATCTTTTGCAGAAATATCTATTAACATGCTTCAGTGTGTAATATAGACTGCCTATATTATTATAGCATATAAAATTCAGTAATTGTGTTTGCTTTCCATGTAGAACTAAAAAATAATCAGTCAAATTAATTTGCGGGTTTTACTACATAACAGAATTTTCTAGAAGCCATCAAGACATTTGTTGGATATTTTGGTTTTTCAAAGACAGACTCTGCCCTTTTGTAAGGTTGTGCATATTATGTCCTCGTTAATGGTAGGCATTCTGCAATTAAAGCTTGAAGTTGTGGTATTGTGGGGCCACTCAAGACACGTTGCTTTCCCCTGATCCATGAGATTCTCTCCTGATTACTCTCTGGCAAAACTTTCAGAACAAGACACTTCTACTCAGATGTCATATGGTTAATGATGACATGCAAAGAAATCATAAGCAGTAATAGAAGCTGTCTTATGTATTACATAGCTCCTAAATCCATATCTAGTCCTATTAGCCTCTTATTTAGTTTCCCTAACAAATCAACTCAAAACATCCTAAAAATTATATTATTGTCAGTTCACAAATAAGACAGGAAGAGCTGTGATATTCAGGTGCTTTTTAAAGGTTAGATACAAATTAGACCTAATTTGCCAACAAGTGAACCTTAAATTCCATCCTAACGCTGTACCCACAAGAGCACTTCCCTCAAGTGCCACCTTCATGAACACAGGGAGGAACTGAAGTGAGAAGTTGTGACAGATGTTAGAAATAACAAAGAGTTTGGAAAATACTTGCCCTTTTTTGTGTGATTTTTTTCCCTGTTTTTTCTCCTTTTCTTCCCTCCCTGCTCTCCCCTGAGCATTTCACCCATGGGGCCAGGGCTGCCTGGTGGCTTTGCTGTGTTCCCAGTGCTGTGCAGGACTAGATAACAGGAAAAGTGCTTTTTCTGTATTTCCAGAATATTTTTTTCTTGTTGTCAGGATACAAAATGCCCTCTGACTATCTGGAAACCAAGATGAAACATAAATCTGGGGAATCACTGAGTTGTTCTTTTCCACTCAGGTTCACAGGTCCTCATGTAACACAAAAATGTGGTAGAGACACCTACTGTTCCATTAATCTTTTTCTCTGGACTTTTTAAGGCTCTTCCATAATTAGTGACTTATTTCTATTATGCCCTCTAATTTCAGTGTAGAAATGGTTGGAATAAGAATTTACCATCAAGGCTTTTATATCACAGAAAAAGTATTTCTGGTTTTCCTAAACAGATGAAAGACTAGCTAGCATCTTACAATGAATATTAATTTTAAAAGCCACTATGCTAATAAAATCAAATCAATAATATAATCAAGCAAGAAAATGAAGTTAAGAACCATAAAGGTTCAATACACCCCAAGTTCAATTATTTTAATTATGATTAAGCAATTTTCTTTTTTTTTCTTCCTTTTGCACTACACACAACTGTGTGCCTTGTCTGTGTGTATAGCATTTGACAATGTGGTAGATCAGTGAAAAATCAGAAGGCATAGAACTACTTAACAGAATAATGCTGCGTTTTCATATTGTCAGGGTGATTAATGACAACCACTGTAGTTTGCCAGTGAAGGAAAAGGAGAAAATGTTGCTGCCTTTCTCAGCTGATACTCTTTAGTAGACACTGTGGGATACTGCAAGCCCAGAAATAAATTCCTATAATAACCATGAGTGTCTTTGTCCCTGCAGGGCACTAAACAGACGAACAATTCTCTTCACTATCTTTAAATCCTCTGGCACAACAGCAGTGCTAGTTCAAGTGCATTTATTTTCTCCCATTTGGATGCACAATCCTTTGGTCAGTTCCCCAAGTCTTTCTGCATCCTATAAAGCACCATCATCTTCCACACACTGTAGCAGGATAGAGCTTATTTCCAAGGTGTCTGCATGGGAGCACCCACGAAACATGGTGATCCTAGCAAACACTGAGCTGCTCACGATTGTGGTTTTGGCATCATTTCTCCAATCAGTTCTGAAAAGGCAGTTACATTTGTAAACAATACCTATATACTCTGTTCTGTTGTAAAAATGAGAGGGCATTTATCCCCTCAGATTAAGAGAAGGGGACCTGTAGCTTGATGTAAGTACAAGCCTTCTGTAACAACCTGTCTTCTGCCTCCTAATGCTGACTCTCTAATGGCAGGTCAGAAGCAGCTCCACTGCTTTCAGTGGATTTGCACTACTATAGGAAAGGAAAAAGTAGAAAAAGAGCATTAGAACTCATGACTCTTGAAAGAGATAGAAATCATTTTGCAACAAGGTTTTGTTTCAGCTTATGGTCCATGGGGCAATAGTGCACAAATATACAATCATATATTAAAAGATTTATAGAAAGAGGCTTAGCAGTCAGCTTTGACTCTCCAAGTCAATTCCCACCTGGATTTGCTGTTTTTATTAAACTTCTTTTTCAGACCTGTCATCTATTGCTATAGTTGATAGTAGCAGAAGTTACAGATGCTTAGCTTTTGAAATCAAGTCCATGACATTCAGTGCTGGCAAGATGTAGCATCTTGCTTGGTGAAAGAAAATAGGACCTAATCACAATTGCCATACCCTCTTTCTTCACAAGCTCAGGTTATTTCAGTAAGTGTTGCTGTTAACTCAATAGTCCAGCCATGATCCTCTAAAGTATCCTCTAAAGTATTAGTATTCCCCTAAAGCAGGAGAGATAGTGACAGCATAAAACAGTATGGAAGGCCAGACAGCTACAGGAGCTGAGCTGGGTAGTGCTGCAGACCTCCTGGCCCTGGTACAGTGGAAGCCATGGGAGAGATAAACTCAAGGGAAGAGCAAGAAGTGAAGACACCACTCTGGCCACTCTGACCTCACCGATGGGAGAGGGTGTAACAAGGACATCACTGGTGCAAGGGAATGTAACAGGGACTGGATACCCAAAAAGACTGTGCTGCTCAGGGAACAGGGGCAAAGGGGTCTGAGAGGAAAATTTTGCATGGAAGTTAGAGAACTATAAATACTGGTAAATAGTGTAATAAAGTGCATGGAATGCACTTTTGCTTGCATAGAATGGTCCCTGCCTTCACTCACTGCAAACAGAAAGGTAGAATACATAGCATTGAGTGTAGCTGCTAGAAATGTTGAAACAGTAAAGTAGAACATGCTTGCCATGATCTGAACATTGCAGAACATGTTAAGACAGAACAGAAATGACAAATCAGCATTTATAGTCATTCAGGGATACCTCAGTGAACTGCCTTTGAGCTCTCTGTGTACTTACAGGGAAAATAGGCAAGACTGAAGCTAAGAATGGAATTGTTGATTTGGCTTCTCCTTTGTGCTGGCATAACTGGGAGCTCTGGGAGTGTGCTATGTGTAGCCTCTACACTCTCCAAGATTCTGATAGAGACAGAGCACACTTTTTGTGAAGACTACCACAGAATTGAATTCTAAGCTGTGTAATCTTCTACAGTCTTGAATATATTAAGTCCATGAATAGAGTAGGAGAAGGTCATATTGGAAAGAAAATAAAAGGGTTTGTGAACAACTTGTAGTTTTCTAGGACTTATAATTTTCTAAGATTTTTATATTTTATAATTTAATATTAATATTTAATATTTCCTACTTTGATTAAAGTGCATGGAGTGGTTATTCTCTATCTTAACCCTGAATTGTCTCATCACTAAATAGTGAATTACAGAGCAGAAGTTTAAAAAAACCCACACTTTTAACTCTCTAAGATTTTCCCTCTCTCTTTTATTTGCAACTTCAAAACAACAATACTGTCTTTCACAAGACAGCCAGACAGCTTAGCTCATTCTGTCCCTCCTTCCTTTCTTTTTTTTTTTTTTTTTTTTTTTTTTTTTTTTTTTTTTTTTTTTTAACTTTCATTTTTATCACCTATGGAAATCCTGGGATGCAATCAGGGTTCCTTGCCAGTTGAGCTACATGACAGCAGGTTGCTTGCTGACCACTTTCAAAGGGTGCCAAGCTAAGATGCTCCAGATTCCTTACCTGTTTACAGAGAAGGAATAGCAGTAGGTGATGGGGATAACTTTGTTAAGCACTGCCTTGGTCCTAGGAAGAATTAGTAAACGATGCACCACCATCATGAATACATGGTTATTTTACATATTTAGTATTTCTAAAACTGCCCAGCAGTAGTCTTTCTGCTGCTGTCAGCAATGTTTGTAGAGGAGACTTTCTGTACAAATTCAACAAATTATCTAGTGAGCTAAACCTCACCTCCAGGTTAATGATTGCTCAACCTAGCCCTATGTTTGCTAAAGGAGAGAGGGATGAAGTGTAACTTCTCATTCTCCAAACAAGTAGATGAGAATGAGGATCTAGTGACAGTTTTCAGACTCCTGCAATCAGCAGCCATGATATGGAGCAGAGTGGCGTATCTCAGCTTACACTTGGCACTCAGGAGTTCTTCATCCCCTGCAACAGAAATCTATTGATCTCCTGTTTCTTGTTTGTGAAATTGTTAGTGCCATGGTTTGATAGTGACATCCTTTTGGGTTTATAGACTTACAGCAGTTGGGTTGACTAACACTGTGTATTCCCATGGACTACGTGCTCAGTGGAGTTTATGATGACAGTAGAAGAATCATAGAATATTGAATCTAACTCCTGACCCTGTGCTAGACACACCAAGAATCACATGAGCATTGTCCAAGTGCTTCTTGAACTCTGTTTAGCCTTGTTGCTGTGACCACTTCCCCTGGGGAGCCTACTCAGGTGGTCAGCCACCCTCTGGGCAAAAAATCTTTTCCCAATATCGGAACTAATCAACTTTCCCAAATTTTCATCTGCTACCCAGTTACATAAGCTCTGGTCCAGCTGACTTCCTGGTGAATGGTGGAAGCTATGGCCATCAGCCACTGCAGGTGGGTTGTTTTTTGTGTAAGGGGTGTAAGGCTGTGCAGTGTATGTACACCCTGGAAGGGACCCAGCACCCAGCCAGGTCAGCCTTGAAAGTGCTAAACAGGTTTAACCTTGCACTCCATCTGCACAAATCTTTTACAGTTAGGCTTGGCAGTAGTACTCTTTGAGTAAAGAAAGGTAGATTACTACCTCTGAGTGGCACCCAGATTCTGAGTAGGAAGTCTGAATTTTAGTCCTGGGCTTTTACTGCATCACCGTTTTTCCACTTAGTAGTAGAAAGCACAAGAAATCTTGGCTACAGTGATGTGATAATCCTTGAATTCGAACATTTTCCCTAGTCAGCATTTTTGTACTTGAAGTATCCTTTGAAATGTAAATTATGCATTAAAGTCATCAGTGTGTACCGGGCAAAGAGTGAAAAATTGAAATAAAGCCTTTATATACATATATATAGAGACAAGTATATATTTATGTACATTACACATACACAGTTAAACTTCTCTATGGATGTGGCTGTTGAATTAAATTGCTATTAGAAAAAAAAAATTGAAGTTTCATAGAAGATGTTAAGATTTTACTTTTGACAATGAAGAATTTAACAATTAAGATTAAATATAATTTTAAGGGACTTCCATTTTAATGCTCTTGATATTATAAGTAATACAAATGGTGTGTTGTGTGTGATTTCCACTAATGTGCAGCTCCTTCTGTCATCCAGTTTTCTACTGAGACATATTCTACTTCTATAGTAAGTAGAATAAATTAATTACAGAACCTTGTAATACAAGGATGTAGTTCCATCTAGTAGAAACCCCTGAAGTGGAACCTTGAGATGTTTGCTATGTAAGAGAAGAAAAGCATAGGTAAGCAGACTTTACTGGTGTGTCAAAGCTTTTCCCTAGGGCTAATGTCCAAAAAAAAAGAAAGATTGTTTTATTCTTCAACAGCTTGTTTTACTGGGCTTTTTTTGGCTAGCATAGAAAGGAGTATGATTCCTTCTACATTTCATCTCCTTCCCTTTCTTTTGTGTGTATGCATATGTCTCCAAATGTGCAGCATGTTTTCTTCCACACTAATTTCAAGCAATTTAAACACCTGCTTGGCTATTTTTTTTTAAGTAGGTAGAGCCCTAAGTTTGAATTTTAAACACATTTAAAAAAAAAAAAAATCTCAATCTACTTATTTGACCTTGTATTGTTAAAGGAACAACAAAAGTAAGATTTCTCTAAAAAATATATGGAAGATCTTGATGTGAGTGCAGAGATTTTATCTGTGTTTACAGAGCAAAACGTGCTTATTTATTTCTTCTACAGTTAAGCACTGCTTTCATAATAATTTCAGTCCATTCTGTATTGCAGAAGCCCTGTTAGGAACAGTATGGTTCTTTGCTGGTGCTGGAATGTTCCTGTGACAGTCACCAGACTCATCTGGGACTGAACAAGACATAATCAGGGCCCAGAGAACTTAAAAAATACCTTACCACAGCTTGATCAAAAACAACTGTTCTTCCCTAGTTAAACAACTTAGCATGTCTTTTCCCACAGCGATTCAGGAGAAATTAGTTGAATGAGAATGCAGTATTGATCCCCAGGAGCTGGCAGAGGACTGGGAGCCTTTTTTAAACTACTCTAGGGGTTTTCTTTTTGGAGAAATCAAGCTGGCTGTCATCTTGTAAATGGAACTGTAAAGCCCTCCTGCTTTCAGAAAGGGGAAGTTGCTTAAAGAGCTTCTTTGCTGTCATTACTTTATCCTCCAGGGACTATCACTTTGTGTTTCCTAGTTACAGGAGGAAGAGGATAAAATATCTGTGGAGAGCCAGTTGCAGAATCATCCATTGCAGTTAGCTTGTTACTCTGGCAAGCAAGGAGGGATTTTCAAGACTTTCCTTACGGCTGGAGACAAAGCACTGGAAATCTCAAAATCTTTTTGTGAAAATCTGAGTCAGTGCTTTTTTCTACTGATTAAAAAAAAAAAAAAGTTTTTACTGTGCAACTGCAGTTCTGCAAATTCTAAGCAAAATATAATGATGAAATGTTGAAATTATTGGTTATTTGTCCAAGCAGTGTTAGAAACAGTAATGATTCTCTTGCAGCCGTGGTAGGTCATGGGCCATGACTGGGATTGGAGTGTCAGGTTTGTCTTCCAGGGAAACACTGCCATTTCTTTTTGGTTCCTGCCTAAACTGCCATTTCTCTCTAACTTATGTATCTGGCAAGCAGATCTGAAGAGTTGGAGAAAAGATGTGTTGCTAGGCTGGAAATCCCTGAGATGCCAGCCACAAGATAAGGTGGGAAATATGATTAATAAGGGCAGGGAATTGAAGCCTCTTCAGTCCCTGTTGTAAATCTGCACTTCTTAGTTGTACCTTATTGCTCTTAAGAGCATCTAATTTTTTCCTGTGAAAACGGAGTTGTTCATTGTGTTAAATATTAATAATCATAGAAGACGTACTTCCTTCTAACAAAGAGGATCAGTATTGAAAGAAAAAAAAAATTTATATTATTCCAGCACAAACCTTGCCCTGCCCCTTCTTCTCTTATGAGTTGTTCACAGTCTTCCTCCAGATTCTTTCCTCCTTCAATTTTCTTTTTGTAAATTTAATGAAACAGTACATATTGCCACAGTCCAAACTATAGCTATTTATTTTCCTTTGAGGAAAAGCGCAAACCTTCTTGGAAGATTTATTTTCAACTTCCAAACTCCTTGATTTTATGGGCAAATTAAAACATCTACATTAAATTCAACATAAGCCTGTGTTACATAACAATTAAAATTCTCATTGTGAATCCTGGACAATTTTCCTAGAAGGAGTTCTCAGGGGGTTTTTATGACACAAAAAAATTCTGTAGCTCCCAGAGGCTGCAGTTGCAGAAAGAAATAGGCCAAATGTACATAATTCAAAAAATTTTCCTGGACTTAATGTCTCATAGTGCCTGACTAATGTTTTTGTATGACACAATGGGGTGATAAAGACCCTAATACTCTTATTGCTGTAAACATGCCTATGAAGTCATTATGTGCCAATTAACACGACTGTGTGTGCATGTTTAAACGATGGGCAGCTGCATCATGCTGCCCAACTCTTTGTGCTAATAAAGCACCCAAGGCTCTCTGCTGTTATATAATATTGGAAAGATTTATAGCTGAGAATTTTCATACCAAAGTGGGTCTCTCTAAAACATCAAAATATGAGTTACGAAAAATTCACTTTGTGAAATACTTAACATGAATGTTCTGGAGAGCTTTGTGCATCACTTTTCTTTGGTTAGTTTATCTACAGAGAAGTAAAATAGGCCTTATTAAATAGGTCACAGTAGCAGTGGCAAAGTATGGACATTTTAATCAAGTCTGTTTTAACATACCTGACAGTTCAATTAACAGGTATTAACTAAAAATATCTCTAGCTGGGACACTTAATAACTGAAAGTTAATTGTAACTGCTTTGAAATCTCATCTTTTTCTCTTCATAATTTCTTATGCCTAAAATCTAACTATAGTTCATTAGGATCATAATTCCACATTGTTCTGCAAGAAAAGTTATTGTACTCAAATCAGAGGAGAATGGAACATGTTAATTATATTATTAAATGGAGCTCTAATATCTCAATATAAACTTTAAATGAATGAGTAAACAAACGTATAATATTGTTATGACTAATTTAAAGACTGTTAATCTAAATACACATACTAATTACTTTCTTTACTGAGAATGAGTAAATATTGTTAAACTGAACATGTCAGTTTTAAATTAAGCTTATTTTTAAGTTCCATTTTGGTGCTTTTATTCTGTGAATAATCCTTACTGTCCAGTGGGACTGACATACGGACTATATGAAAGATCAGAGCCTCATAATATGTGAGCTTCTTTTCTCTGATAAGCAGGTTGTGTCTGTTCAGCTTCTATTGATTCTTGCTGTGTTTCTGTATCCCCAAAGACTAGATTTCTGGTTAGCTTCTTTGTTCTAAAACAAAAAAATATAAAAAAAAAAAGGTGTTTGAGGTAGAGAGAACTGAAGACAGCAACTGCATTAAACCTACCTGTTACAGTCTTAATCTGCATAACCGTAGAGTCTGTTTCAATTATATTCTGGTTTTTTCCTCCTGATTACTGAAGAATAGGATGTGCAATGCAAACTCTCCACTGCTGAGAAAGATTTACGAAGGTGATGCCTTTACCTGGGCTTGGAATTAAAAGCCAAACATGGTTAGAGGGGAAAAAGGGATCCTGTTTATTAAGGATCCTTAGATCCAGGCAGGAGCACCCTGCAGGAAATGGCCTCCCCAGACCAGAGCACAGAACCCACACAAGGCCCCCCACGATGGTTCACATCTACAATTACAGATCCTGCATATCAGCATATCTATCATTGGTTTCCCAATGGGAGGCTCAGGAGAAGCCCCCTCATAAGCAATGCCCCCCCTGCATGGGTCTATCTTAGTTTACAGAATGTGTTCTGGAGAGGACCTTGGGTCTGGGGTTCTCTGACAGCCTAACTTAAGCCCAAGATGTTTAGTCACTGGGCTTAACAGAGCTTTGGGTCTAAGCTAGTTATCAAACTAGGGAATTTCAAGTATGTGGGCTAAAAGCACTTGGGATACATAAAAGCTGCATAAAAGTGCATATGAAGAGGGATATGAGAGGACAATATGAAACAGCAAAAAATCATCATGGCATCAAAGGCCTTTGCGGTGGTAACTGACCATGTAGCATTGTACAAAGCTGGCCTCTAGCATCATCTCGGCAACAATTTCTTTGAATTCATAGCTTGCTTGCATAATTTGAACTACTTTCACATATATTTTATTTTTTGAGATCGGTGATGAACAGACAGGATGATGTGTTTGGGATTCTTTACTAGACCCAGAATCACAGTCCTGAGTTGAAAGGGACTCACAAGGATCATTGAGTCCAACTCCTGGCCCTGCACAGGGCAGTTCTTGAGTCACACCATGTGCCTGAGAATTGTGCAAACACTCCTTGAGCTCTGTCAGGCTGGTGCTGTGCCCACTGCCCTGAGGAGCCTGTTCCAGTGCCCAACCACCCTCAGGGTGAAGAACCTTTTCCTGATATCCACCCTAAACCTCCCCAGCCACAGTTTATGCTTCTGAGAGTTACCTCCAGGATTCATAACTGTTTTCTGGAAGTTATTCCATCCAGTCATTAGAAACTTTTCTAACTGAGTTGGATCACATGGTAGAATATGATTCTTCTCTACTGCATGTTAGACTAGAGATACTAACCTTCTGTTCTGGCCCCTGTAGGCATCTGTACATTGTTTAAATTCTCCATATTACAATCACATGCATTAACCAAAATGTCTTTTGCTATTTATTCATGAACTTCTAGTGTGATAAATTTTACTTGAAAGTGTTGAAGGTCTTTTGTTACTCACAAGACTAATATATATATATAATATTCTGAACATTTTCTTTTGTAAATTAGTGTGTATAATTAGGATATCTATATATATGGAAAATATATATTTGTATATATACATGTTTATATATATAAAATTCCTCATAAACATGCCAATTACTTTGTTTAGGTTTTAGGTTGTAGTAGTGCCTTGTTATGGTAACCTTTACCATTCAGCTCCTTTCCACAAAATGCATTGTCTTTTTCCTGTTTATCGTGTACATTGTAAGAACTTTTTTTCATTACAGGGAACCATTATTCACAGAATTTAAAGGTAAAAAAAGCAAGCTTTCAAATGCCACTACTGTGAAAATACTTATTAATTCTAATGATACAGGAAAACATACTTTTTGAGTATAGTATAGATTTTTTATTGTTTTTCTATTGTACTAACTGTTGTCAGAATTATTTAAGATGGTTTTGTTAAACGCAGAAAAGATACTGTAAGGTATTTTATCTAAACAGGCTCTCTATGACTTACAAATATTTTCTCCTTGATAGCAGTACGATGAACACTCTCCCCTGTCAATACAGTTTTCTCTGCTTTTGCATTCCTTTAAGTCCTGTAAGAAATCAACATTTTAGTTTCAGAAAAAAACAGAGCTGTTTACTATTTGCTACTCTTACACCTAGTAACACCTAGTAACACCTAGTAACACCTAGTAACTGTTACTTGGACCTAGATTTCTTGTCTCAAATGAATTTTCCAAATTAAAGGTAAAAGGGGTTCTAAATGAAATTTTATTGTAAACTTAAAAAAAAAAAAAAAAACAAGCAACAATCACTTATTAGAAAGGTTTTTAACTGACTGAAAAGCTGTATAAGATAAAAAATACCTAGTGCCAATACAGGCATCAATACTTTAAGAAGATAATGCTAAGTGCTCTGTTATTACTATGATTTTCAATGAAACAAGGACATCTAATTTTCCAGTATATATATTTCTGTACACATCTACCACACCTTAAACTGGATAAATAACATCTTTCAGGCTCAGGGAGTCAACAGCCAGCATTAACTGGTATCATCAGTTTTCTGTATTCTTCCTGCTCTAAAGCCACCATTGTAGGGGGATTTCAAGAAAGGAAGTGGAAACATAAAATTGAACAGGGCAATTTTGGAGGATAAAACATGGTATTTCAGGTTGAACTAAGAACTCTGACATTGGAAATCATGGGATTTAAGAACTTCATAGTAATTGCAGGGGACTACTGAGGGGACATCTTGTAATATATACTTCGTATTACACATACTTATGCTCTATGCTACAAATTCATTGACATTAATTTTTTATTTATGAATTAGGACAGTAATTTGAAGGTTTTCTGAGAACTGATTTCCCCCAATTGGATATGATTTCCCAGCTCTCTATAAATCTGGATCTTGCACCTGTCTCTGTGTCCAGGCTGTGGAAACTGTCATTGAGCCTTGTGCCAGACAGGATCTGAACTGCAGCAGAACCTGGGAACCAGAATGGGCTGCTGGGTTTCACTGGTGTTGACTTAGTATCTGTCCATGAGTATTTCATTTGGGTTGGGATCAGCTGCTCACTGTGCTCTGTCTCACACCAAAGTGCACTCTGGATTTAGCTCAGATGGAACCCAGGTGGAAGAGGCTCTGTCCAGAAGCCTGTCCAGTGTGGTCCAGCAGTTAATGGACACTTGAGGCAGGTGTAGCTGGGCAGCCCAGGCAGTCTAACACCCCTCAGTAGGACATGTGTCCTCTGTGCTGGCTGCCCCACCTTACAGCCACCATCCTGGAGTGACAGGAACTGGGACATGGAAGGACAGTGGAAATACTTGCTCAGTGTGTTGTGTAAACAGCAGCATTTGAGGCTTCCAACTCTGGAGAGCTCCAGAAGGGATGTTTGAGAGTGTCAAGATACAGCAAGGTTGGGGTAAGGGGCTGCAAGCAGAGACCTCTCCCGAAGTTCCCACAATACCTGAAAGAGGAGAGCAAAGCTGGCTCTGGCTGCAGTGAGAAAGGTGTGCTGTGGACAGACTTATGGAGTAGCCCAGGTCAAGGTCTGAGTTTAAAAATGGCCCTGAAGCCCTGAGCAGAAACCCCAGATGAGGTTTCTCACAGTCATTTCTCACTAAAGGCTGGTGACAGCTCATGCTGCTGTGCCACATCAGAACTGGCCTTAAGCAGGTCAGAGCCCCTGGGGTGAGGAAAGGAGGAGAACATCAACCTGAAAGTCAGAAGTTAATATGATTTTTCACTCATATTTACTTTTATCAGATGGATGCAGCCATAGGGTGGGTAATACTAACACGCTGCAGTATCCTGGCTGGAAGTGCAGTGTGCACTGTCACCTTTTGAGGATGACATATGTATAATACCCTTCATATCCAGGTAGAAAAACTGGCTTGAATTTCCATAAAATTGAGCCAGTGTTTGTTCCATGTAAAATTTTTGATTTGAGATTCCCTTATCATGCTTTTGGTGGTCACACCTCAGAAATTTATGAAATTTTTGGTTTCATTACCAATTGCATGGATATTTTAATGTAAAAGAGTTGAAAAATATGCTGCTCTTTCACCTAGGTCACATTTAATCAAGTATTTCTTTATTTTCTCTACAGAAAAGTTGTTACCTACACTTAATCCAGGTGTTGAGGCGAAGTTCTCTAAAATATATGATTGCATCTCTGTTCTGATGAAGGAAAATTTTGTAGGAAATAAAGAATTGGAATTTTGAAGTTCATATGCCTGATAAATAGTTTTAGTTAGTATAGAAAAAGAATGTATGTTTTATAAATTATATGGAGCATTTCTATTTAAACTATTGTTGCACAGCCTCCATTAAAATCCAGTGCATTTGCTTATATATATTAGTTGTAAATGGTTATTAAGTTTATTGCACTCTCATATATAATAAAAATGGATTTGTATATGCTTGAAAACCAACAATAACTGACATGACCTTGCTTTTTCTTAGCCAATTTAGTTCTCATTTTCTTTGATACAGATGGACACTGAATGGCATGGTATCAGTAACTAGGGCAAGAAGAATAATACAATCAATACAATTAAAGAACTCAAAATATTTATGATGTAATTGTAATGTAGAATGTTTTTAATTTATCTCATGCTGCAGAACCTTCTTTCTGGGAAGAGGAGAGAAATTAAATTTTGAATTGATGGATGACATTGCTATCGTTGTTTTTTTGCAGTTCATTATTTTTTTGGTAGTTTATGCATGAAAGACAAACTGCAAAGGTGTGATTAGAGTATGTAGAGCTAAGTGTAGTCCCAGAGTGGACCCACAGTGAAACCTGAGATCAAGATCAAGATATAGCAGTGTCTAAAATGAGATAATCACTTTGAGTCCAAATGCAGAGAGGATATAGAAATTAGATATAAATTAAGAACTCACATGAATTCTGTGAAGTCAAGTAAAAACATCAAAACCTCTGAAAATGGGTTAGCTTTTTCTTTAAGCAATTTAATTGTAGAAGTTGCTTGACAAAAACAAGTTTTCTTGTTTTGTTATCTGTAAGAATGGCCTTAAATAGTAAAGTTAATGCTCTTACATTCTAATACATAATTATTTATACTACTTTGATGTTTTGTGTATTTTTTACAAGGTGCTAATTGTGCTGAATCAAGCTGACAAATCTGTGAAATTTGTAGGTTAATATTAGCATAATCCTACAGTAAATTGTTTAGCAACAGTATAGAAATGAAGTTTACGGAATACGTTTCCCAACGTGAAGGATAAAACGCATGTTTCTTACAATAACAATTTCCATAACATAAATCATGTCTTTTAGGAAATTGTATGAATAATAGGGTTTTTTTTCTTGTGAGTCAATTGATTGTGAAGTTTTGCTGAACCAGATTCTATCACAAAAGTGGGTTTTATAGTTTATCAAGGAATGTTATCAAAATATCTAGGAATTAATCAAAACACAGATGCAAAATTAAGATTTGGTTTGCAACAACAAACCAACAGGCTTTTGCACCCTGTCTTATGTTTGTGTCTTTCCTGTTTTCAGAGGTCTTTCCTGTCACCTTTGCACAGCTTTTTAAAAAAAACAGCCTTGTGACACAGAACATCAAGTGCAATCCCATTATATAGTTTAGAGTTCCACTGATGGTAGATCCAAGTTGGCACTTGTAAATCTCTGTGCAATATTATGTACTGTGCTACCAAAGAATATTAAATTTTACTTATAGAAGGTCAGGTCCAAGGGTTCAAAAGAGAAGGAAAGAAACAGCCAATACTTTTATGATGTAATGTTAATTGTGCTGTGTATTACCCCAGCAGTTGTCTTTGGTAGTTTTTTTTTTCTTTCTTGCTCTCCGGAGGCAAAATAAATCCATTATGTACTAATATGATAAAATGAAATTGCTCCCACAAGCCACTGCTTAACATGGTCCCTGCTGGAGTGTCAGTACATATATAAAAAAACTGGGACAGTGTGACAGTCGTTTTTTGCTTATCAACCCAAATATGCTCAAGATAGAGGAATAAAGCTGCCTTATTGTGTCAGAGCTCGTGTACAATGTATAATTTGTAATGCGTGCGAGTCGTACAGTCTCATCCAGAATCTCCTGCTCTGTTTCAGGGTGTCTGTTTGCACCTTGTTATTGAGCATGTGCTAAGAAAACCTGAGAGAAGGACACATGAGACAGGAAATGGTGCCCAGATTTCAGACAGTCACCTGCCCAGATTTCAGACATTCACTGCTAGTGGCCACCCGTAAGCCACTATTTTGGCTTATGCCGGTCGGAGGGAAAGGGTTTGAGCAGAGGAGAACGCAGATGAATGGCTGCACTGGGGCATTTTAGCTCAGTGACTTGTCTCTGATGGCAAACAAGGGTGGATCCCTAGGTAAGGGTGTACAAGGCCTTTAATTTCCTCTGCTCCCAATTGTGTGCTTGGGGGTCCTGTGGCAGACACACGCTTTGTGAGTTTTCATAGTCCTCGGAGTACTGCTCTCGTGAATTTAGTCTCCATTCCGCTGGGCCAAGGCTTCAGCAATTTACCTGTTCAGCGTTGGTAGCTAATTAGGCTTCTCCTTCTGTGGGTTTTGAACTTACCCCCTGGTAACAGGATTGCTCATGGTAAAGCAAACAAACAAACAAAAGCCTCTTTGTTTTTAAAGTTTAAAAAGCTATTGGAAATAGTATTGTGTGTAAGCAGATGTAATACAGATTCAGCAAGGGAAACTCTCACTTAGGTATACTCAGGAGAGGTGTCCCATAACTTCCCAGAGCAGGAAGCTGCTTGATGATGTTCAAATGGACCCACACCTGCCTCTGCAGCAGAAATTACATTTTCTCCTATCATTGTAACAGTATTTAGGTATTTAATCACTGCAAGAGCCTTGAATTTTAGTTGCTTGGCCTGTTGATAGATTCTCTCTGTTTTTTACTAATGTTTTATATTGGTTTATACTTATACTGAAAGTAACAAGGTTTTCTTAGACATGAGCAATAAGCACTGGAAAGTTTTAAGCTTTAAATATACATATCTTCTTGTTGCAATTTTTTGTTTTTCTTCTCCTTACAATTGTTATTTCCCAGAGCAAAAGAGGGAGGAAGGATGTAGAGTGATGGAAGATTTAGTCTGCAAGTTCTGGAATGCAAATTCAGTGATACTGATATCAACCCCTCCTGAATTTTTTTTTACATTTAAGCTTCTGATAAGCTTCCCATGCTGAGACGAGTAATTTTGCTTTGTAAGGGACAAGAGAAAAAATGTTTTAATCTAGTGTCCAAAATGAGAGATGATTCTGGACCAAAAGAATTAGAATTTTTCTTTTATTGTCTATGAGATTTTTTATTAAAGTAAAATTAATTTTTTCCTTGTAACTCTGAGTAAGGTAGTTATATAAAAAGAAACCCTGTTATAATGTGCCTTTCAATTATGGTTTGACTAATTTTGAACAATAAAATATGATAACCATGATAATTTATCACAGTAATTTTAATAAAAAAGTTAGATAAGTGACTACAATATTTAATCAGGTCAATAGTCGGCTTATATTTTCATATAGAAAAATGAAAAAATCATCAGTAAAGTGGAAAAGATTATCTGTATTCCCTCATAGTAATGTCATTTTGTTTGATGAATTAAACTCCTTAACATTCAAATAATCATATAGTTTGCGCATACAGAACCAGATTATCTCCTAGAGAAATAATTGAGCATCTTTGTTTTTTATCCTTTAAGTACACCCTAAAATCTATTATAATCCTGTAAAGGAGGATTATTAAACTACACAACAGTAGCACATTTAATAATGATCTTCTAACAAAACATTCTGGCTAATCTCTGATTAGTAATTACATTTCCACACCAATCTAACACACAGGATAACTGAATTTCTTAAGATGTAGGCTATCTGCAAACCCCCCTTATAATCTGTTTTATAATCTGCCTTCATTTAATTTCTTTAGTATTTGGCAGTGGCCAAGTCAAACAGTTCTTAAAGCAGAAGATCAATCAGTCACTCTAGACAAAAACAGGTCAGATCTTCCCAAAGTGCTGGAAGTACTTATCTGGTCTTTTTGTAGTGAACTGTAGACTTGCAGACATGATCATAATAGTTTTTATCCTTGTTAATTGTTCAAAACCCTATTTTTTTAATTTTTTTTTTCAATTATCCTTTTATTTCAGGACTTTTTTTTCTTTTTTTTTGCATAATTATCGTGATAAAATACTCAAAGTGAAACATAGAAAAAGGTTTTATTAAAGAGTCCCTTGGCACAATGCAGGTGGAAATTTACTTGAAGACCATTGCATTTTTTTGAAAAGGATTTTAAAATTGATAAAACACTGATTTGTTATGCATTTGCTTAGTGATAATTTCATTTCAGAGGTACTGCCATATTGCCATTTGATATGTGTTATAAATGCTAATATATTATGCCATCAATATTATACTGATTTTAACCTGAGACATCCAACATTATTCTCTTTAATTTTTTTTTCTGTAGTCAATAAAAAAAAGTATCAATAGATTGTTATTTCATCTCCTTTTATACTTGCAGACTGTTTGACAAATCTTTGGAAAAGTGGCAGATTTTTCATTCTGACATGAAGAGATTTAATCATTGGCTAAGTGAAACTGAAGAGAAGCTGTCAAGAGCACAGATAGAGGCTGGAGACGTGGGGCTTGTTAAAACCAAGCAATTTATCCAGGTATGATTTGATTAGCCTATATTCTGTTTTTCTGTAGGGTTTAAGACATTTTCAGGTCTGAGTAATCTGTATAGTTTTGCAGTTCATTTGAGGAGGATTTCTAGTGTTGAGTGGACAGTGAGAGTTTTGTTCAGATGTGTCTGTTGTTCTGGTTAAATAAGAATTTTCACTAGCTTGTTGTAAGGTACATTTTTAATGAAGTAAGATATGGGATGACATGGTATATTGTGGTACTTTTTCATAGCTATATATTTATTTGGTCTTTACTTAAAGCGCTCGTAAATTTCCATTTGGTTTTCATGACCAGCAGGAGTATCAGGCTTAATTTTAAATTCTTGTGGAAGAAATGTGATTAGCCATTGAGCTGTACAAGAGATATTCCATGAATAATGTCTTGGAAGTATTGCTTATTTTGCCTGTTTCGTGTTTTAATCCAAGGACCTGGAGGATGCTTTTATTTGTGAAATGCAGTGTGACAGAATAGCCACTTAGTTGCTGTGTGTCCAGTTCCAATTTGTATGCTTTTCATCTTGCAAGCTCTTTGAGCGTCATAAGGAAAATAATAACTCTAGTTTCTTGGTAGTTTATTTCATTTCCCTCTTATGTGATACAAATGGTAATGGGTGTGAAGAATTAATTCCAAACTGATGTTTTGGAAGTAGATAATTTCAACTGAATAACTTGACCAAACTCTGGATTCATGTTATAAATTACTACTCGTGCATAAGAAAAAGGTGCTGTTAAAGTAATTGGCACTTTTACATTTGAATTGCTGGATTGAATTACTTGATTTCAGGTTGAAAGAAGTTAGGTCTGTCTAATATTAAAGCCAGAGGGCTTTTTTGAATGCAACACTAACCTACGTCTTGGCCTACAGTTAAAAAATGAATAATTTCATTTGAATTTTAATATTTTTAGTCAATTTTTTAAAGATTTACACTGTTATTTCTTGCCTGTAAAACTGCTGAACTGAAAAAGAAACAAAATTTTGTGGTGCAAGTGTAAAAAAAAAGGTACAACTGTTAAGTAACACACTAAGCTGAAGCAGTTAAAATAGCAAATAAATTTTTTTTCTGCACATTACTTTCAATGCTTTGAATACTGAAGAAAAGTGTCTAAGATCTGATTAAAAAATAGAATCTCATCAAGGAATTAAAGATGCTTTTTGCTGCATATGTAAAAGGTAGTAGGGCTCATGTGTATGTTCTCTGAAACTCCAACTCCCTTTCTCTGCAACTTCAACTCCCTTTCACTGTCCCACAATTTGAAAAATGTATGTATTACTAAAGTGAGATGTGTATCTATGTGGACACAAAGATGTTGCAAAGCCTTACCCATTCTTCATTGCTTTGCCTGCTGCACTGTCACCTTTCTTGGCACTATTCTTGGATCCTTGAGCAGCTTCAAATGAGGTTTACAAAAAAAAAAAATCCATGAAAAAAAAAAAAGTTTATCTCATTTTTTCTAACTCCTTGCTAAATCAGCATTTTCCCTCGGAGAAGGTTGATTTTTGAGAGTGTCCAGATGAAGGTAAGATGTATTATAGATGTTACAAATGCACTGGGTGTGTAGCACATTTCAAAGTCTCAGCAGATTAAAAGCATTATTTTCTTATCATCATTAAGAAAGAGGTTCATCCCAAACTGAACATCACACTGAAAGACCCTGAAATAATGTCTTGTTGTCCAGAAACTTGTATTTCAGTGCAAAGGACTGCTTCTGTTTTACATTTCCCTTGACCTAGCCTCCTTCTCATTTGTTATCCATTTATTATTTTCTTATGCAAGATATGAGAACATTTTGAATTATGTTTGCAGAGCGTTCTTTTCTTTTTGCCATCCATCAAGCTTTTTCTTTCTTCCCATTTCTCTTGTGTTAGAAATCCCATGAACTCATGGATTTGTCACTCAAAAATTTCATTTAGTTCAGTGCAACAGACAAAAGTACCTTTCTAATGAAAATTCAAGTGGTGCAAAAATATTCCAACTAACCTCAAGAACACAGATCCAATGTTAGTTAGCATTTATTTGTGACAGAATGCTAAGTCTGAAGTTGCACTGTTTCCATTCTTTTCATTGTTTCTTTATTTTGCTGGGTCTTGTTTCAAAAATGTTGGGCTTCTGTGAGGCTGGCTGAAGAGATCATTAGAATTTCCATTAGGGAAACAGTTAAAACAGCTGAGAGTTCTGATTTACTAGAGTAGCAACTTGTTTTATTAATGAGATCATGCTGCTTAGTGAACCGTATTCAGAATTAACAGGATTTGTTTGAAAATGCTTTACGAGCAAATGAATAGTCTGACGCTTGAGAAGGAGCTGTTTTGGAAAAAGAAAAATATACAAAACCTTCAGATGTGTAATACTATTTCTGAGTAGGACTGCTTTGGAAAAGTAAAGATTGATGTGTTAATTAATATTCAATAAATACATAGTGTCAAATGCTTATATAAAATGAAATAGTCAACAGTATGATTAGATGATTATGCTAATAGATGTTAAAATGTAATCACATTTTTCAGGTGTATTTGGGGAGGGGAGGTGTGTTTCTTTTTGCTGCATAATGGCATGATATTAAACAACATTATATATTATAAATAATGTGAATAAAATCTAAGAATAGTTTCACTTCAGGTCATGAACTCTTAAATATTCTTATTGTGAATTTTTCTCTAGACTTTCTGAGATCAGAACTTATGATGCTGAGAAGAAATACCACATTTCAGTTTTTAAGAAATTGTAATTGACATATTTCATTATTAGGAGACACAGGGTTAAAAAGGATGTTTCATGGATATCACATCATGTAATCCCTTTGAAATGTATCAAACTCCCCCTTTAAAGTAATTAAAGATCTTTTTTTTCTCTCATTATTGTGACAGAGAGGTTCTTCTGTCTCTTTGCCCCTTAATGCTTGGTGACTGTAACTTCTTCAGCTACCTGCATTTGCACTTTATTTATCTTGGTGCCAGGACTGAGCTGTAGCTCAGTTTTATCTGCTCCTTGATGTTTATCCCCTCTGCTCTTGCAGGCTGCAGTCATTTTCCCTATCGGATCATGTTCAGTACACTAAAGCCACAGTTTTCTAATCTGCCTTCACACGGTAGCCAGACAATTTGTCTCTTACTTCCTGTGCTCATTTCTCTTTCCAGAACGTGATTTCTCAAAATAGCACACAATTACCCAAACTGAAATACCATCTGCATCATCAACAAGGTAGCTCAGGTGCTGACTTTTGTGGTTGAATCTTACCATGGATGAATGCTAGAATAGAATTTTCAGTCATCTACCTAAACTTTGTTCTTTCATTTTCTTGTCTTGTGATCTGCCTTGCAGCCCTGATCTACATTCCATTCCATATGAGGAAAAAAAATGAAAACAAACCAGCAAAACAACCATGTTATAGTGGAAACTAATGCTAGGTTAACACACAGCAAATAAGCAAGCAAGGATTAGAATTGGGGTTTGAGGGGGGTTGTTCATGTGTCACAGGTACATGCTAAAAAGCTGCAGAAGAGGAATTCTATAACAGTTTCAGAACTGGGCTATGAAGTTACATACTGGAATCATTACTTGAGAATGTAAAAATAGTATTTTTATTTTAAAAATATGGAACATTCGAATATTTTTTCTTTGCATTGTTTTTAAGAAGTGCTTAATGGTCTATATTTCGTGTGCAATTGTGGGTTGCAAGTTTAAATTCATTTTATTGTTTTAAGTGGTGCAGTTTCAATAGCAAAATTATGAAGTAATGGGTCTGAATTTTGAAGAAATTTCATTGTATTAATGATATTCATTTATTGTGACTGATCGGTGATGAGTACTTTATTTTTCATAATTTCATTGATTTAAAAATATTCTTATTATGTCATTATTAGTTTCTCAAGTATTTGTTTTCATTTACTGGCATAAATATCAAGAGTATATTTATTTTTTAAGGTCTCAGAGGACCTTAAATATTGGCAGATGGGCCTTATTATTTATACTCAGCCTTCTGAGGAAGAAGAAATCGCTCTGTAAATTATTGATCTCAAACTGGTCAGACATTGAATGGTCCAGTATTTACATTTTGCAGTACTTATCCCTGCCTGAAAAAGGCTTGTGAATGACTCATGCCTTCTCTAGGCCTCCTTTCTGCTGCACCATCATATGGAACATCATATCTTTTCCTTGTAGATGTTTAAAGTAAGAAGATATCAAGAATCCAGGCTTCAGTGCTGAAAGTCATGGTCATGCTAATAATTTCTCTCTTTTATATCTAAATTGGATTATATGGATGTTGATGATTTAATAACCACCAAATTTAAACAGTTCTTTCTGGAATAGAGCACAAATGCAATCAGAGTAGAGAGGAGAAAAAAAAGTGTTTCAGTGCTCAAGGCCACGTCTTTTCTACCATGAAAGCACAGTGGTACGTGGGTGTATAGTTTGCTCTGTTTTCCCCCAGATATAAATATTGTAAAAATACTTTTTTATATATAATGATTTTGGCTTTCATATTTTAGATTTTGTATTTTTACATGTACTTCCTGCTTTACTGAGTGAAAAAGGTTATTCCAATAATTTCTGATTTCTCCTTATTCCAGTTTGGATTCAAACGGTTAAATTTTGTTCCACCTGCTTCAATTTTGACTTGTGGGTTTTTGGTGATGAGGGATATTTTCAGAAAACTTGTAGAACTGTAGCAAAATACTCTGGTCAAAGACATTTCTATTATTGCTTAGTATTGTATAAGGGAGAGAAAATACAGAATTTAGAATAAATGAGAAACCAATTTTTTTAGAAGAGTATTTAATTAGAACAATCAAGGTACATGCTCAAATCTCCTTCATATTGCAAGGACATGTCTGGAAGGATATAGATCTGACAGGAATGTATTATTGCCTAATATTTTATAAATACAAAAAAAGCACACTATCCCTTACTATTATGTTGAAAGGAGATACTCTAGTCTTTATTTTATTTTATTTTATTTTATTTTATTTTATTTTACTTTATTTTATTTCATTTTATTTTATTTTTTAATGTTCTCCTTACAATTTTACACAGTAAAAATTAGTACTTTGACTAAATATCCTGAACTAGGCACTAAAATGGTGTAAACATGATTGCCAGCACACATGACTGCTGTCAGTTCTTACTCACATATTGACTGGATCATTTATTCAGAGATCACTGGTTTTCTTTCTACTGATATCTCCCTCTTATCAACCACCTCTGAGTGCAGAATGCTACTGCCTCTAAGAAAGAAAAGACCCCAAGACATCCCAGGGATTTCAGTCTTTTGTCCTTTCTGAGGTCTCAGTACAAATGTTTCAGGTAACATACCTGAGCTCTGCATGTGACACCGGGGCCCTAACTGAGCCAAACCCTTCTTTTTCTGGTTTGAGCTCATCTTAAGAATAACTTCATGGGCCTTTCTTGACTAAAGTTCTTTCAGCAGTGGAAAGACTTCATTTTCACTTAATTCCTAGTAAAATAGTTGCTGCTTTTTCCTTACGCTAAGCAAAATATTAAATAATACTGTGATCTTTACAAGTTAATTTCTGTATATATATAAACCCTTACCCTTTCTTTTACTGTTGAAAGACTCCTCACTTTTGTTACTGGTACTAATGGAAGTGTTGAAATACCAAAATAGTTTATTCTAAATTTGTAGTAAAAATATTTTCTTATTATTTCAAGCCGTAAGAAGTGTTTCTTCACAAATAAATCTGTTATTTAATTCTGCTTTACTGCACACAATGGCTAATTTACAGTATCCTATTAAAAGTTTCTAATTAATTTATTGTCACTGGTAGTAGGACATTAAAATGTCTGAAGGCTATGGGAAATAATAAATTTAAAGTTGCTTATGTGATTTTGCCTACTCTTGCACCATTAAGTGACAATTTGTGGCTTATATTTAAGTTTTATTATAAATTATGGCATTGTTTATTCTGAAAATTGAATTAAATCTTGTAAGTAATTAATTAGGATGCATTTTTCAAACATTTCATTATGAAAATTTTTGAAATAGCTACTAGCACACAGATGTAGAGTGACATAATTTTTATACATGAGTAGAATAAATAAATGAGGGATTTTTCCTCTGTCTTGGAGAAAACAATGTTCTTGTGCTGGATCAGTCAAACTTTGTGGTACCTGACTATAACTGCCTCACTGTTTGGGGAAATTTATCCTCTCCAGTTCAAGTGAAGGCTAGCACATGGGGATCTGGGAAAGAGATTGAGGTCTATACCTATTTCACAAGCACTTTTTTGTCTGTGTATAAAAAATAAAGGAAATGGAGGATGCAATTCTTTTCATAATAATGAATTTATCTTGGTTTCAGGGCTAATGTGGAGATTTCTAATCAGTGACATGTACAGATAATATACTTAGAGTCGAATTTATTAATGCTTTTGTCATGGTATACATAGAGTAGTTAATTTGACTATGTCTTGGAAGTTTTGGGGAATGAGTGACTAAATGAATGACTACTTTGAAGGCAGATGATATTGGCTCTTTTGCCTCACAAAAATTTGTCTGGTTTGCTTCCATAAGTCTTCCAAAAGAGAATCTTGTATTGCATCAGAGATCACTATGACATATGATTGAGTCTGTGGGTGTTGATGCATAGATGTGAAGATGAGATCATTTATGAGACTTAAACCCTGTCACTTGATGACTGGTCAGCCTGGGAGTCTCCAGGCCTGGCCATTAAAAATGCTTACATAAAACAGGGAAGGGTAAGACTCTTGGGGAATAACTTTTTATACATATTAATTCCGTAAATTAGTACAACTAGGTCTTGATGGTGCACTTTTCATGGATAGTTTTAATAATCTTATTTAGAACCTTTCATCCCAACAGATTTTGCAAACTCTATCTATCACATACATCTTTTCATTGCCATCTAAAGCCATAAAGTACAGCCCTGTAGTAATGAGGCTGCATAAGACAGTAGGTTAATGTTATGTTGCTTCAAAAAGTGAACTGTTTTAAAAGAACCATTATAAAAATCTGCATATGAAAACCTTAGAGTTTATGCAGAGCAGACAAGAAAGGATCAGCATCTCCCTTACACTGTCAAAAAGATTACAAAAATTCAGAGAACTCAATGATATGAAATTTAAAAATCCAGAAAACTGGAGTAATTATTTTCCAAAAAGAACTTTTTTTAAAACTATTTGATGTGCTGTGTTAAAGAGTTATCAAATACTTCATTACCAACACGTACTTGTAAGAAAATATTTTAGAGAGAGGCTATTTCTTTTTTTTGTGCTATTTAAAGCTCCTGGAAGAAATTTGTTCTCACACTGTTGCTCTCATCAAGTCGTGTATGCAATTAATTTTCTTTCTAAAATTAAAAACAAAAAAAAAATTAAAAAGTGATATTATTTTAGTGAAGATTGTGGCAGAAGGTCAGGACAACATTAGATATTTATGAGAGATATTTTTTGATCTCTTCTTTTTTTTGTTATACTTCAGCAGACAGAAAATATTGTATTTCTCAGTCTTCTAAAAATAAACTCAATACAGATATGCTGTAGCTTCTCATTCAAAATCTAGTATTTTGGTGGGTGAAAAGAAACAAACCTATATCAACTACACAATTTTTAAAATCTTTAAAATCAGTTTCACTAGTCACAAGGGAATTAAGACCACTATAGAAAAAAAAACAGTCTTTTGTTTTATGAGTCTAAGTATTTTGCATTTGCTGAATATCTTCTAAATTCAAGCAATAATTCTACTCTGATTCTAGTTAAAACAAGAAATAAATATGTTATTTTGCCCCACATACTAAGACTGTTTACAAGCTTCAATTTCCATTGAATGATTGAAGGATATGTAATATATTGTGGAGTGTGGCAAATTCCAGTTTATGCATTGATCGAAACAAGAGTATGATAGACTGCTGTATTCATCCTCTGACTATATTAAATTTTAGATATATATATCTCAGAATTTTGCTGATTTCAAAATGGCTTCTTGAGGTTTTTTGGTTGGTTATTTTAATAAAGACAGCAAACCCTTGGCGTACAGAAGGGTTTGCTGTCAAAAATGCTAGAAGAGAAAGAAGAAATGAAAGAGAACATACTCTGAACAGCTTTTTCAATATACAATTACTATATTAGAATGGCAAATATTTCTCAGTTTCACAGTATTTTGTGTCTTACCATGTCCCCCCAAAAGGTGACAGTCAAAATAAATTATTTGTCATTTCTGTGGAAATGTAGTTTAAAAGAAGATTTATAAAGATGTACTGAAACTGGGCAAGGTCCTGATACTAGGTTGGTATTAGGAGTTAAATTAAAATATTCAGGAAATAATTTTGGAATCTGAAAATAATATTTCTGAATTTCAGGGTCCTGAGATGAGCAGAGAGTTCTATGAGTGTTAATTTTCCACTAGTGCAGTGGAAATGGGAACTATTATTCACCTGGGTTATGTAAGACAGTTCATACAACTTTTATTCTACTGAAACCTAGAAATAGGTGCCAATTATTTTATACAAATTAGGTGATCAGCCGTATTTATTTATTTTCCATTATTTGATAACTATGTTCTATTGCCTTCCATAGCAAGACAGGGTGGTTCTCTGCTCCCTCTTAGTGGGAAGAACATATTAATGACAACTACTGGGTTTTTTGGTTGGTTTTTTTTTTGCTACATTATCTGGCTATTTATCTCATTATCTGGCTATAAAGCTCAGCCTGTGTTCCATGATTGAGTCAGTACAGTTGTTTTAAATTAAAACTGAATATTGTTTCTGGAGACTGTAAGATGAACTAAAGGTTCTGATCACAAAAATTTTCTTTCTGTGCTTTTGCAAGAAGCACTACACCAATCTGAAGTATACACAAGACATTCTTCCTTTAAGAGTTGTTTTTAACAGCTGAATTGGAAAAGTGCATACATACATTGTATGTAAATCATTGAGTTTAATTGGATGACTTGCTAATAGGTGTTTCTGTGATGGTTTTAATACTGTTATTTTAGAAAATTGACTCCTTTAAAAATAAAAATACAAATATGAATATTTTGTTATGAATGTATTTAAGACTTTTGCTTATGCCTTCAGTGGCAAAAAAAACCCAAAACCAAAAAAACCACCAACCCACCAAAAAATCTCCCAAAACAATCTGATTTTGGCTACTTAACTTTCCAAAGAGGGAGATTCTTTCTAAAGTCACCTAAACTATTTGAGAGCTTTTTGTCAAGAAATTCTTAGCACAAATTAACATCTGCTCTGAGTGAAGGAGCATTTGGTAGATGTTGTTTAAGAGTAAAGTAGATCTCAGGAACTGCTCCAATCACACAAAGTACTGTGGTGTTTTCTATTAGATTATAAAGGCTTCAAGGCAAGGATTGTTTGTTTGTGATTGCCCAGTCTGGTGATGTGGGGCCTTAGTTTTAGGTGATCAATATCTCAAAGCTAAACTTTGCATTTGTGATCAATACAGAACAGAGATAAGGAACAGACTGAAAATACTTACTGTGATTAGCTTAAATTATTTCAGAATTTAAACTATATACTTCAGTTTGAGTGGGTGTACTCTTATCATGCTTGAATCCATAGGTTATGTTACATTTATGGACTGTTTTGATTTTTGGAAGACATACCAATATCATTTATCATGGTTGACAAGAATTTTTCTTTTGAGTCTTTTGTTAGTACTTCTGTTACTTCTGAGTGTTATAGGATTTAGAGACTCAGAGGAACTCATGCTCCTGGGAACATCCTTGTGATATTGCCTCAGATAAGGCCTGTTCTGGTATTTTCAAAATTTATTTTCATTATCGTACTTCATTCCCTCTTTTTTAGTTGTAATACCTTCAGCAGTGGTTCCTGTTACACAAGGCTGATGATTCTGCAATCTTGCCATAAGCATGGCAAAATAGAAAGTCAATGAAATTAGGCTGATAAACTTACTATCTTTGTGTTTATTTGTTTGTTTGTTTTAGAAGGGAAAAAAAATTTATGACCACAACAGTACCTGTTTTGTTTTAAAAGTACTAATAGAAAAGCCATCTAACAATTAATTCTGGTGACTTGAATTTTTGCTGCAGTACATCATGCTTTTGGAACATAGGAAATTTAACCATTTCAAAAATCCTAAATTATTAACCAGCAAATATCAAATGGAGGGAATGACCTAATTACAATTAAATTAGGCAATGACCTAATTACAGATTCACGATAACAACATTCATGCCAAAATCAATTCACACGCCTGCACATCAAGAGAGGTGTAGAACTATAGCTATATGTGTAAAATTCCCCTCAGTTTCAGTGAAATACTCAGGTCAAATCCCTTAACACTTCTGGACAGGCATGGGTTTCACGTCGAGGAGTAGAGGTGCATGAGGGGGTGTCAGCCTAGGCCTCACATCAGGGATGCTTTTCTGAGTGTTGCAAACGTGAGGGTTCTGGAGCTCCAAGAGGCATCCCACCCAAAGGTGCTGCAGCCCGCAGTGGTCAAGGAGATCTCAAAGGGACTCACTCAGGACTACGGTTCACAGGGTCATGAGATGAGTGCCTTCAGCCATCTGCAAAATTTCCATCCTCCGATCAGTTATTACCGGAATTTCCAAAACATTTGGAAATTTCTTCCAGAACTCCAGCAAAAATGGTACCATTCCATGTGGGATGATTCAGGTAGGAAATATTTCAAGGCTGTTAGGGGATGACTGATGGCTCCCCACCATGGTCGGGCAGCTGATGTTCCTGTTGCAGTCAGTGTTGTTCCCACCTGTATCACACAAGGGCCCCTGGTATGGTCAGAGATGCTGCACCTTGCATGGTCTGGTCAAGCGTTTCATCACTCAGCAGTTTTGGTAAAAGCCTCCCAGGTGCACCTGAAGTGATAGAGAGGCCTAGGGATGGAGGAGAAAGGCAACACCACAGTATATTTTTTGTTTCTCTAGAATACCCAAAGTCTAGTAGACAGTTCTGTGACATATGTTGAATATTTCATTTTAGTAGACAAATGTTTCTTGTTAAACTGAAGGGTAATGGGTTTTCATGGATATTTGTACTTCATTTATATTTGAAATGCTTCTGGTGCTACATCTTGGTTACTGCGTTTTTCTGTTATAGAATTCCAATTTATTTTTAAATGATAAAGCTAAAACTGGAATTAAAGTTTGCTGTTTTTTGGTTGGTTGGTTTGGGGTTTGTTTTTGGTTTTTTGGTTATTTGTTTGTTTTTGTTTTTTTTTCACATATTCATACTCACTGTTTAATTACATTTACAAAGAAATGAACACATTTTTCAATACTGTTTACTGTACGGCTAAACCTAATGATTTTTCAGATGATTTGACATTCCTGACTTTCTCCATCTTTCACAAAATCTTGTACTGTACTTACAGAATTTAGGTAACAGCTATATTTGGGAAAAACACAGAGGAATCATAAACTTCCTATTTCTTTATATGCCTTCAAAGAATTTTGCTATCTCCTTTGTCTGTGTCACAATGAAAACTCCAGGCATAGCTGATTCTTTACCACTTTCTTCTATCCACGATTCTCTTGCTTTCACATCTTTTTCAGAATTGTTGTAGGGTGTTTTTTTGATGGTTTGTTGGGTTGTTGTTTTTCATTATGGGAATGCTCAAAGTTTTGAGCAGGGTTTGCGTTCTTCATTCCTAGAGGTAGACTGTACCTTCAGTTGTACTGGTGTGTGTGCTGCTTCATTTTCTCTTTGCTTTCTAACAGACCTATAGTTCTCTATCACTAGAGACTCTTAGTCTTCAAATTCTTTAAGAATGCAGGGCTGATTTACCATTTTCCCTGAATAAGTCTTAAAATCCGATTGCTTGGAGATTCTGACTTATCTTGGGCTCCAGCTGATTTCCTGAAATCCTTGGAGACCAGTCAACGTGAAAGCAATGTTTAGTTTAAATAAAACCAAACCAAACAAAACAAATTCCTGTCAATGTGAGTTTTGAGAAACAAAGAACATTAAGAATTTTAAATTAACAAAGTTATTTTGATACTGAACCATCAGTCTGGACTGAGATGGAGTTGTAAGCATGTTGCAGCAATAAGGAACAAGTAGGAACATTGCTGTACCCTCATTTCCTCAGATAAGTTATTTCAAAGAGCAAATATTTTCCTTTTATTTCATTCATATAACTAATCTAGTTATAATACTTAATGCTTTGACTAGGTTTATGTTTGATTCTTTTCTAGCTGATTTATTTCTGGTGAGGCCTCAACAGACTTTATGCATTTTAAAGACAATGTTTTCAAACACAACCCTTGGGGTAACTTAAGTGCATTTTCAGAACACAATCTTAGAATACAACTTTTATTCTTAATCCGATCTTCCTAATTAGAAAAAATTACATACATCTTGTGTTTTGACAGAGACATGAAGAATTACAACCTATTTTGTTCTGCCTATATGGCTGGATTATTTGCAGTAACACTGAGAGTGATCAAGGGAAAGAATAACACATTCAGGAATAAAAACCACTGTAATGAAATGTAATTATCTCATAACGGTATGGCTAATTTTTAATTATTTAAGGGCATCCCAGTCTACTTGACTCTTACATTGGTATCTGAAAAAAACATGAATTCCTTACTGCATCTGGAAGTAGGAATTATTATACTGAGCACATAGCAGCAGGAGAAAAGAAAAGAAAAGAAAAATATAAACTTAGTAAAGTTAGTGTGAATGTATAAGCTGAGTTTAAATTCTACAAATAATTAAAAATCAGCAAGTGAAGTTATGTTTAGTATGATCCCATAAAAAAATGCAAATGTAATACAAATGGGATGTGCACTGTTTTCTGTAGTTCATTTGTGACCAGAATATTGGCAAAAGGCACTTATGCAAATAATACTATGCCATATTTCTTACTTATGTTTTAAAATTGTTCACATTCCTCCAGAAACAGAATAACAGCATACAAACTTGAAATAATGTAGAGAGAAGCTTAGAGTACAACTTTAAATTCTCTTTCTAATAGCTCAGAATATGGTAAAAATTTTTGCCATGTCATTGAAGGGTCCTTATGAGTAATAACTGATGCAGAAAATAAAGCATCAGTTAAAATGTAACATATTATAAAACTTCTATTTTCATATGGAAATTTTTCAAAGTTGCATTTCAAATCAAAATGAGCTTTATAGAAGAACTTACAGCACCCTATCTTATAGTGCATTGTAGACCTGACAGAATTGTTCACAATAACTAAAATGTAGACCATTTTACCATTTGGTCTTGGCAGTATTTTCTGTGGTAGCGAAAGAGAGTTATTCAAAATTGTTTGGAATTTTAGAATCCTAATTAAGCTGTTTTATTACATTAGCAGGTACATTGTCTTTTGCTTCATAATGCTGTCAGTTGCATTTCAAGTGGGATGCAATTACTTTCAAAGTGAATATCAGCAGCTATTATATAATATTGATTTAAAATCTGTTGAACACCCTTGACCTCAGAGACAGTTTATCATGAAGGGAGAAATTAATCATGTTAGCTGTGCTTGATGTCATGAAGACAGTAAAAATTTAGGAACTATATAAACAGGGCTAGGTAATTATTTTGAGTGTTACTGGACTGTCATACCATAATACCTTCCTAATAATTAGGCACATTAAGCAAGTGATGAAGTAATATAACAGTAGACTAAGTAATTCTTTCCCCATTCTGCCATCAAATTGCTAAAAATTTCTGAAAATAACATGCTCCCGATTTTAAAGCATTAAAATATAAGTTTCAAAATTTTGACTATCCTCACTTTTGACTATTTTTACTTTTCTGTAGTTAACTCAATTCCTTTTGAATCAATCATTTTTCCATTATTACATGGAATTTTGGGTTTTATTTGTACAATTACCGTACAGTTCTTAAGATCTATGGACTTAAGTATTTATGTTTTTTAAGATCTTTTTAAGATCTCTGAAATTTTTCTATCCTTTTGTTTTCTGACTTCTGGTAAGTTTTCTTAGATGTTTAAGTACTTTATATAGGAAAGAACCTAAAGAGAATATAAGAAGTAGCAAACCAAAAAAATCAAAATATTTGAAATTCAAGTCCTTTGCTTGCCATTGATCTATATAATACAGGTTTTACATTTTTTGCAACAAAGAAAAGCCAAGGCAAGTGACCCTTGCATTCTAATAAATTCAGTCTTTCACAGCTTTCATTATAGCAGTGAGAAATTCAGATTTCAGCTGTCTGACATGAGGACATGTACCAGTGATTTCCACACATATATCTGAATATATAAATCTAATATATCCATTTTTTAGGAATGACAGGTCAGGACAAGTACCAATTAGGGTTTAGCAAGCAGTAACTAACATACATATTTCAGCATAAAATACTGTATCTGGATGAATATGAGGTTGTAACACAGCTCAAGAATACTCCTTTTCTGCATGGAATTATTTCCAAAGCACCTCTTCAGCTATAACCATGATTTAAACTAACATTATTCCTATTATATTGTCATTATCCTATAAAGTCGTTCAGAACAATGACCAGTATCAGTCAGAAAGCCCTTCTGTCAGAGAGGGAAACTTCCTCTCCATTCCATATTCCCAGCCCTCCAATGCTTGCAGTCCTAGTCTGAGTCAGAAATCAGCTGCCACATTCTATTAAATATTCAAAAATTGTCCAGATGTCATAATCAAAAGAAAGACATTTGGGCAAAATCGAGAAATCTGTAATATTTTCTCCTATCTTATTAACCTGTTGTCTATAGTCAACAAAAGTCCTAATTTAAGTATAATCTAGCTCCAGAACCTTTTATTCAAGTCATACCCAAAGGTCAAAAAATCACACAGAGAGCTTAGATAGTCTTCTGTGTTTTATACCATCTCTACATTTTTTTTTCCATTGGTAAAATCTCAGTGGCCTCTTTGATAAATGGAGTGATACTGTGAGTGCTATTTTGTCAGATTTTTTTACTCTTATTCTGTTTAAATAAAATCAGTGATAAAGAATTAAGTTTCTAGTGGCTTCACTGCTTTTCTATTCTATTAAGTGATTTTACCAGTGCAGCTCTGAAGCTGAAGCCACTGATGGAAAAGTATGACCAACTGAGAATTTATTTTACACATTTCCCTATGTCCACAGATGACTGTGCAGAATAAAATTATTCCTAGTTTTGTAAGGGTATTTCCTAACATTATTAGGAAAAAAATAGAATTATAGAAAAAGAATATTTAGTAGTATCTATGTTTTTTTGAAAAACTGATTTGAAAGAACTGTGTAACAATGCACATTTTTTTTTTCTGGAATAATGTCAAGCTTGATTGAAAGCTGGGCAACACCTCCAGTTTCCTTTTTTTCTCTGCTAAAAGTTTAAAATTAACTTCCATAAACAAACAGGTTTTTGTTAGTCCAATGGGACATGATAGAAAATGGATCTTCAATTCAGAGCCAGCATATTGTGATTAAAATTCCCAGTGAGGTTCATAGCTCTTTTTCCATAGCACAAACTGGACTCTGATCTGTTTATGGCTCCTGGGAGAACAATACTGTAGCATAATTTTCACATGTGAATGTAGCACTTTTTCTACCTTGCATAAATCATTCTTTGAAGAAATTTTACAAGGCTCTATTGGAAACGAAAGCTGTGCAAGATTTACACAATATGGGTAGGGAACATACTCAGATGTGACTCAAAATCACACGGCAAAAAACAAACAGAAAATATGGTGGAAGAGGCCAGAAATTAAGGCTAAGATAGTTTAGAAACATGATGGTGATATGGAAATAATGTCTTAAAGTATAACAATATGTTATGCTCAAATGTTTAACTTTTTCCTATAATTTTTATGTGTTTCAGCATGCACATGATTAGATGATTTCTCAAAGTTAGGACAATGCACCTTTCAGGAAGCATCTAAGAATGCACTTTTTTACCCTTGTAGCAATAAAATGGCATCCCTGGAATTTTTGGTCCAGATCAAGAAAGAAACAAGTAAAATCTCCCATAACTGGGAAAATCTAAGACAATTTTTATTTTGAATTAAATGCATTCCCTAACAAAGCCCAAAGCAGCTGAGGTTAAAGTAAAAGTTAGTTCAAGTGAGATATTGCAAGCAGAAAAATCTCTGGACAATTACAAAAGCCATCAAAACTATTGGGCTGTCCTTTGCAGCTGCTGTAATGTGTCAGCATGCCTACTTTTTGTTTCCATATTTATTTGCTGGTTGCCATCTACTGTATCATTCTACTTCATAGAATTCTACTTCATAGTAGATTTCTGAGCGAATATGATTGTATGTACAGCAAATTTTCATTTTGTATGTTCCTTCTACCCAGGCCTTCTTTTATAAGGTTTCTGCATATGCACTCATAAATGAGATGTCAAGCCATGCTATTTCTATCTGACAGAAAATTATCTAGTGATCTGATCTCCTATCCTACACTGGATTACTGGAGTTTTTAGAGACTTGGTCCTGTTTCCTACCACTGGACATCAAAGTATTTAAATGATGTGAAGTGAGGCAGCAAAAGTAAAATATGAACTGTCATCTGTGACTGCAACTCATCCATGTACGTTCATAAATTACTATTATGGTCAATTTACCAAGTATAGTCTCTTTCAGTGTAAGAAACACATGGTCTATCAAGAAAAGCTCATAAAATAAAATGTAGGACTCAGATTTTTTTTCTAAACAAAAATGAGGGATTTGCCTATGGACATTGCATTTATTGTTTATCTTTTTGAAAAACATTTTCTAGTTATACAGTAGTACTGAGATGTAGTAAAACTAATTTTAAACCACAGGCTTTCGTAAAAGTAAGACTAAATGGAAAGGCAAACAGGTGATTTTGAAATGTGGTAGTGGCGTGGTAAGAAAGCACATCTCTAAAGTGAACTTTCAGTGACTCCATTGTCAGATTTGCTTTTTCATCTTGTCTTTCTTTATTCTCCTAGAAAAGTCATATTTCTACCATGACTGATACTTTGCAGTCTTGGATCAAGGAGTTTACTTGTTTTGAAGGAAATAAGTCATGCACTTTTGGAAGGGTTTTTTGCAAAAGTTTCAGGAACTCTTTTGCAATATTCGTAGCAGCCATCTATAATGGAAATATTATTTTTGGTCAGTGTGTCTCCATGTCTTGCTTTAGAGTTTCAAATAATCAGGGCTAAGCAAAGCAGGACTTTGACAAAAATATTGATGGTAGAAACTAGTCTTCATGTATTTCTATTGTATCATCTTCAGTTTGACAGATGGATGATTATGTTTTCTTCTTTTTTTCTTTTACACAGCCTTGGTTGTTATAATTTTATCTTACAGAGTCATAGGACAGGTCTGCAGTGATAGAAGTAGTAAACTATTTACCTTAATGGAAAAAAAAATGAAGAAAATCCCCTTATTCCCTTCAGACAATGTTTATCATTAGGTATTTATTTAGACAGAAAAAAAAAGGAGTAAAGTGTAATGCAGTTCCTGAAGCATCTTGGATTTAATGGAAGCACAGATACTCAGTTGCCAGGAAACTTGATAGTAAGAATGATGACTACCACTTAGAAGGTCTCATTTTGAAAAGTATTTACAGAACCTGATTGTGACCATGATACAGTGAATATAAGTATGAAATTCTCACTTCTCCAAATTTTATGGTTGTGAAAAGCAACATAGTCTAACACTTTTTCAACAATTATGTGTTCATATAAAACCTCAGAGGTAAATATGGACTTTATTTTTACTTCTCAGACAAACTTACTCAGAATGACAGAGGTCTATTTATACACTTCCCTGCTTTTCCAATTAAAATAGAAAATTGTTTTAAGAGTTTGTTCAGGGAATTGGTATTACTGAGAAAACAATCACTTTTTGGTTTTTTTTTTTTTTTTTTTTTTCCCCAGTACCACTGCACTATAAGAGTAACATTATAATATAAAATGTTTAGGCTTATTTTTCCTTTTTTTTTTTAATTATTATTATTTTTATTTTAATAGTTGCATAGGCCACGGTCAACCTACTCCCAGTGAGGGAGAGATTTTCCAGTTCTGTGCAAAGCTGCATCCTTCACTTGGTACTGCCTGCAGAAGGGGTGTGGAATATAAGAACTCGAATGACATGGCAAAACTTAGATTACAAGTGGGTTTGTGTCCAGGATTTTTTCTTTCTTAAATGAATCCTGTCAGCTGGAAATTGCTGTATTCCTATTTGAAGATCAGAAAGATCCTTCCATAGAATCACAGTTTTCCTGCATACCACCCTTATGACGTTGAATGATAAATATTTTACCTAATTTAGTCTAATTATTAGGTGCAATTAATTGAACTTTGTCTCTTCAGATATCCCTAGTTTATAAAGGTCTATGCTTGTTGAAGCCAGCTTTAACTTGAATGGTTAAACCTGGATTTTCTTTTTTTCCTCATAGACCTTAGGCAGGAGATCTGCAAACAAATATTTTATTTCTGGTTGTTGGGAGCTATCCATTTAAATGAATGATTCATAAGTTTTCTGCAGAAGGTCTTTAGGTCAAACAGATGCAAGAATAAGCTATAAAGACTGGCAAGTATGAAGAAGCAAGGCAGAATGCAAATATTTTAAATTTTCCCTCTTTCTATTTTTTTTAATTCCAATGTTAAATGTGCTTTTAAAGTATTTATTTTTATAGTCTGCAACAGCAACTTATGCTGAAACTTGTTTTATTTCATGCATACTATCCTTTTTTTCAATACCTAGTTTTGAGAGGAAAAGGTCTCCCAACAATCATGTCTGGCTCAGTCCTAGTGAATGTGTCATCCAAACCAAACTTGAGAACAGAAACACTGGGAAGAAACACTCTATTTTTATAAACCTGGTTATATTTATCTAATGTGAGGTGCCCTAATGAGGAATAATAATAAAAAAAAAAATTCAATAAATAAATAAAGAAGATAATCAGTTTAAGGAATGCACTTTTTTACACATACTCAAATAAAAGAACTATTTCCCTCCTGATTGAAGATCTGTTAAACTTGCTGTTTGACAGCTTCTGTAAGTTTCAAATGTGTAAAAGATCTGCTCACTGCATTGACTAAGGTCAGAGGTCTTTATCCTTCTGCTTCCCAAGGCCATGACACTTTGATACTTACACAAAAGAAAGCTTGGCTATATGTGATACATACTTGACATGGACTTTAGATTGCTCATGGTTTTCCTTCTGAAAGGTTATTAAATGATAGAGCTAAGTTGTAATAACTGTTTAGTACAGTCATAAGAATAGCTAACAAATTTTGAAAATATTAACTTAGTAAGGTTTAAAGTATGTTGTAATTATGAAAAATAAATTGTGAATATAAGTAATGTGTAATGTGATCCAGATGACTGCCTGTCAGTTTTTGGCTTGCTAGTTTTGATAGTGTGGAGCTAGTTCTGACCTAATTGGGGCAGAGTTAATAAATGGTGGTTACATTGCATAAAAGGGATGTCTGCATCAGCTTTCCCGTGCTGTTGGGGAGGGCGTAAAAGTTTTTGAATTTTTCATAACAGATCAATTTTTCTCTTTCCCACCAATTTTTTTACATTGTTAAAAAATTACCCTATTGCCTAGTTTAAACCAGTTAGTAGATGACTACTGACTTCTGACTTTATAGGGTGTAGGACTATGGAAAGATGGAGTAAAGCTGATCTGGATACCATATAACTAGCCCTACCCTACTGCTGAAATTGAGAAAATAGACATGCCCTTAAAACTGGAGGAGATGGGGTGGGAAGGTGATAATATTTCTAGTATATCTTCTGGGATGTCTCTTGACACTTATTGGATAAAATTCCTAACTAGCTGTCATTAAAAAACATCTGCCCAAGACATAAAGGTAGGAAACAGCAGGGTTTTAGTCTAAAAGAACAGAGATCTTCAACTGAATCATAAGTCAATTTTGAGTTTAATTTTATGATCTTCAATGGTGTCTTTAATTCTACATGTAAAAGACTCTGAAGTTATTTTCAGTAATAGCAGGTCCTAAGGTATTTGGAATTTATACAGCCATCCAGTTTCTTCTTTTACTGTTTTGATCTAATGAAAATTATTCCTTGTATCCTTATGAACTGCATATACACAAAAAAACATGGAAAATATTTAATCTAACTCAGATTTTATATAGGGTTTTTTTTTCTATAGAAATAAATTTAATTTCCTCCTTTTTGTTATAATTCCATGATCTGTTCTGCCTAACAATCTTTTTAGGGTGTTCTGAGGATTTAGGAGTTAATGTTTCAATATTGCTATCAAAATGCAAATAGCACAAAAGGTTTTATTCACACTAATAAATTTATAACTGTGATGTATCATTTTCTGACATAGCAGTATAAGCGATACGATGTCAAGTTGATGTTTGACCTTGAAGACACTCAGTGATACTTCTGCAGCTTTCCTAAGATGGATAAAACTGTCTCTTGTCTGCAACTGTATTATCTAGCCCAACTGTGGCAGTATTCTCTCCCTATTATGACTTCAATTCAAGCCTCCAATGATTAATTTATTCAATTGAGATGCTATCTATTTTTTTATTCTGCTTCATAATATTAACACTATGCACAATTATTTTATTTAGTTTTTTAGACATATGCCTTCTAAAGCCCAATTCTAAGCTTTGACAAGTAATAAAGACAAACAACAAAACAATTGGATGACTTTGCCAATAAATTTCTAGAATATCCTGTATATTTTATTTCCATTTTTGAGGAAAAAGAAAAATGTAGCTGATATTTCTTTCATAAGAAGGAGGCAAAAAGATTCCAAATATAGAAACTGATAGTTATGGTACTATAAGAAATCAATATTGAATAACTGTAAACACATCAGCACAAGTCTTAGGGGTGGTTTTAATTGGTAGGTTTAACTATTAGCAATCATAGATATTTTCAATTGTTTAAAAAGTCATTTTCATAAGCTATGTATGAAATTCTCTGTCATCAATATATAAGTTACTTAGACTGAGAACAGAAATAGGACTTACTAAGTATGGGCTGTCTTTTTTATAACAACTTTTTGTGAAATAAAATACCACTTTTCAGTGATGTCCTCTCCTTGTAATATTCCAGCCTGTCACGCTGGCCACAGCTATGACACAAATAGAACATGCTAGTACTTTGTGCTCCTGAAAATGTGGAGATGCTGTAGCTGCTTTTACTGTCTTGTTGCTGATGTTGGTGACTGAGTCAGAAAAGAAACAGAAGAAAGAAAGGGTAAAAAAAGAAAAAGAAGAAATAAAAAAGAATTTGTCATCTACTTAAATGACTGTAATTTGAATGACATTGTATTTACTGTAAGCCTTGTACTCTCCTCCTTTTTTGCTAATAAAAAAGCAGGGTTTTTTAATCACTCTTACCTCTGCTGAGGGCAGTTAAGTTATCACTGCCCTTATTCCTGAATCTAACCCCATGTTTCCCTTTGATCATGTTCACATCACCATCATCTTTCGGCAATGTGTGCACATTTTTCATATTGGGTACCCCAGATAAGTAAATTTTATGTTCTCTTCAATAGACGGATAATCAGGGAAAGGACGAAGGATTTTCAAAGTCATCCGAGAAGCAAGGGGCTAAAGGATCATCAATTCCACGGAGATAAGAGAACTTGGCTCCTTCAGATTCTTTGAAAATCAGGAATAGAATAAATGATTCTGCATTAAGTCTCAGGAAAAAAATCTTGTTGAGGAGAAAAAAATTTGGAGGTGCCAAGTCCTTTTGTATTACACTGCCTTTGTAACTGAGACACCAAAAGGATACGTACAAACAGACTTCACAAAACATTAGGTAGAAAAACAGATATACCTCATTTTATCTTCTTATCAGCACTCATTTGGGTATTACATATCTGTCAGATGATATGACCCATGAGCTCTCTAGACACACTCTTGCTTCACTTTTGATGTATTAAATCAAACATGAATACTGTGTCGACTTTTCATTTGCTATGCTCATTTCTAATATTACTCACATGTCTTCATATAATTCATGGATTCATTTTCATAATTAAGTTGTATTTTTTTTCAAGGAAAAAATTATGCATTAGTGTGAGATTAAGAAAAATTTGATTTTCTTCCTTAATTAACTATTTTGATGGAGGGATTTGGTGTAGCACAAAAAGATAAAATGTATGTAACAGTTTAAATATATCCATTGAAGTTGATCACATTACTATAGGATTGAATTAATGAGGGAATAAATCAGTGAAATAATACATAATCAAAATGAATATTTAAGATCCATACCCAGTGTGATAAAATACAAGTCTAAATAGAACATGCATTTCTTTGAAGTAGAATAAATCCATCTTTCTAACTGGTGTGCACACTTTGAGTGATGTTCTTTTTCATCACAGGACAATTTCTCATGCTAAATTTCATCTTGAATGGAACCACAAGATGTGCAGAAGGAGCAAAATCAAATATTAGCTTTAAAATGCGCTTTTCAGTGGTAGCATGATATATGTAAATTTATATATTGGAGCTACTGAAACTATTCACGGTGTTTAATGTAGCTGACAACCTTCCTGTAACGCACCTCGTAATTTTTTTCAAGATATATGGCAATTGGTCTAAAAATACTAAGCTGCAAAAGAATTATTGACATTTTTTCTCTCAACTGTAATAATGAGAATTATAATTTGAAGATAAAAATGAAGTTTTTTAATGTTTGTTGGATGATGAGAATAAAGCAATTATTGTCATGGAAAATTGCCATCTTTTAATAAATCTTTTGCTAAAAATTTGTGCATCTATAAAATCTCATATCCGTTGTCCTGTATGGACAGGCACAATCCAAGTGACTGAGATGTGATGATGTGAACTGCAGTATGAGAATCCTGTGTGAACTCCTCCTCCCTGGTAACTGTCAGGTGAACAGTCACTTTGTCAGCCAGCAAGGCAGGTGATCAGTATTGGTGACACCAACAGAGAGAACAGGTCTCGAGCCTCCCTGTGCCCTTTGTGTCTCTAAGACTCCATAGAGAGGCTTCTGGCAAATTAATTAATTTGCCTAGAAAGAAAAAGCATTGCACGATATTGCAGTATCGTTTTTCAGATGTGTTAGTCAAAGCAAATTCTAGAGATAAACTCACTACTGCATCCAGAAGTAATCTGTGCACATGCCAAGAGCTGAAGGAAGGGCATGGCAGCCACAGCAGAAGAACAGGCAGTATATTGGCAGAAAGATCTACAGTGCTGATAGCACAGCAGGTGCCCTAGCAGTTACAGGCAGTAGTTTTTGTTACAGGTGAAAGAGCAGTTTCTACTCCTTTCTGTGTTCAACTTTGATGTTGTCAGTGTTAAGGAATTTCTTACATCTCAACCCCTTTAGAACTTTGCTAATAACGTTTTATGGGTATGTTATACTAATATACCTTACTATACTCTTTTTAATATAACTTAGAAAAAAAATAGGTATCTGTAATCTAAGCTGTTTTCTGTGACACTAACAAAACTCAGATTACTTCAAACCTTTGTTATTTAAAAAGAAAAATGAAAGGTGAAATCAACAAAACCAATTGTACTTTTGAGTGAATGACTCAACAAGAGAGTTCACCCATGAGAGTTTTTGAGTCTTTTGACTTATTTCAACTTCATGAACACCTGCAGAATACCTCACCTGTTGTGCAAGGACTTCCAGCCTGGGGCGACACAGCATAGTGAAACCATGGAACAGTTCTTCACAAATGGTACAAAGCAAAAGTCCATGTAATTTAAGCACCTTTTTTTTATGATATCTAGAAAGCCTCATCTGGATGATCTGATATGGCTGGTAGAGCTGGGTGTAGTTCTAAAGGGGGGTGGACAAAGCCTAAGGTTTAATCTGTTGACTTTCCTCTTCACAAAAGTCACTTAAAATGATCAAGATGAAAAGAGGAATGGAGGTGAGTAAATCAGGAGTTCATAGTAAATCCTGCTCCTCTACAGCACCTCCTGCTCAAGGTTCAGAAAAACCTGCATTGTCAGGAGGGTTTATAATGGATTATAACTAGACCTTTTCTTGCCTAATAGCTGGAAACTGGAAATATCTACTTCACAGTAGGTAACCAGTCTGTAAAAAAGCCAATAAAAAGGAGCTTGCCTCCTGAGTTTGTTTGGCACACATGGGAGGAAGGGATGGGGAATCACTACCTCCTGCAGATGTGTTATACAATGCTGAACAGGGACCGGTGCTGTGAGGGAGTGTTCACCTTTTCACATCTAACTGAAGGATATCTTTTTCATTCTTTTGCTCTTAATTTAATTTTTATTCTTAGTTGTGTCCTTGTAATACTTGCAGTACTTGATTGTGTACTGCAGCAGCAGGGCCTTTTTCCCTAACAATGTTAGCTCCTGAATTCTCTCATAGTCATGGGAAGTAGAAAACATAAACTTAAGTTCTAAAAGCATAAAGAATAAAGAATACCATGAGCCCTGAGGGTTGTAGAATTCTTAATGTTAATATTACCATTATCCTACATGCTGCAATAGCCTATAAACTATGCCAGCTTCAGGTGTGGCTGCATCTTTTATGCAGTTTCTGTTTTCAAGGATCTTTGGCCTAGGAATGACAGGAGTGCTTAAAGCCAAAATGGCAGCGTTTTTAGCAGTAAGAATAGAGAATTGGTAATAGAAAGGAGCCCTTTTTAGATCCTCTGTGTCTCCTTTACCTGTGGATTCTTAATACCTCCTGGAAATAACCTAGACGAATAAAATACCTATCTATAAAGTGTCCCTTTCTGTGCTGTTTTTACAAAAAAATGAACACTGTCTTTGAGATACAGTCCTTTTAATGCTGTTGAAATTATTTTTTCTCCTGAATTCCTATTACGATATCTGTCTGACCAAAAGATGTCAGGCTCAGCAGGACAGTGAATCAAAAATTTGAAAGCTGATAGATCTGGCAATTTAATTTAGTAACATTCACTGCTTTTAACTTAAGCCACTCTTTTTCCTGAGAGTTTTCCTGACTTCTGGTTTTGGCTACCCAAATCACACTACAGACTTGTGTTTAATGTGCAGAGTACAATCTCCAGTGTGGTCACAAGCACAGGTGTCAGTAATCAGGGCAAGGTCACTTGTACATTCCTTACAGAGATGTTCTAGATGATGATCCAAGAGCAATGAGGAAACTCTTCCAGGATTTGTCTGGCCACAAAACACTCTGAATATGGACCCTCTACACTGATGTGCTTCTTTTCACATTCAGATTGTTTTCCACATTGTCTGGGATCTGCTGTGGATTATCCACATCTGTTTAAATATGCAGCCTTCTGACTGTTGTAGGAGAGTTCATAGCAAACACAGACACATCTCTCTGTTGAATTCCTATTCATTTGCTAAGTCAAAGTTTGTTCTCCACACACTCAAGCTTAGATAACTTAGAAACCATTTTATCTCTGTGTAACTCCTTGATAGCTGCAATCAGTGGGGTCATTTTAGTGACTTTTGTTTTCCAGGGTCTAGTCCTCTGGTTTTCTGAAAGAACTGTGATTGGGGAGATGGGATGTGTTAGCTCCTCTGAAAGGCTGCAAAATGTCAGGGGGGAAAGTAAAACTACTTTAGGGTGTAGTGTAAATCAAAATTGGGATTAGCACTTGAATCTTTTTGCAACGAAGTTTCTTTACATTCAGTTCTTGTACCCTACAGTCAAAAGGAATGACAAATGTATATATAATATGTGTGTGCAATATTTCTGCATAGGACACAAAAGGGACTAAGTGCACATGAAATGTATGTGCACTATCATTCCTGAAACAGTGCTGTAGTACTGTAGCAGCTACATAATGAACTGTTTGCAGAGAGGTTATCTGGTTTCCTGCTTACTTAAACAGTCATCATACATAAACAAACAAACCATTTAAAGTGTCTTTTGTAAAGGCTCTTTTGCTTTCAATTACTTTTGTGCACAGGAAAGATGATGTACGGACTGCCCTTAAACGCTAAATACTTTTATCACTGAACTTGCAGCTAAGAATTATCTTCTGTTCATAACCCTTTCAATGAGCCTGTATTCTACCCTTCAATTAATGTATTTAAGTATTTAATATAGTAACTTATCTATTTATTTTTTTATCTCTTTATTTTGGTGATCTTAACTAGCCTTAACAAGTACTGAAAATAAATCTCCTTTAAGGTAGAATATTCTAGCAATATTGTAAGCTTTTCTTGTGATGGATGTATTTTTTTCCCTTGAAATTAATAGCTACATTTTGCATTTCGGTTCTTTCTCTGAGATGTTACTTTCAGTAGGTGCACAGGTTTTACCTGGTTTTAAAATTTGCAATATAATTTTCAGTGCATTACAGATGTTTGCAATAAAACCAAGACAAGATTGAAAGAGAGCTAAGGTATTCCAGCAACCTAGGTAGTTTTCTAGAGCTGTTCACAGGAGTGTGTTTGAGTGCTGATAAGGCACTAACTATATTAAAAAGACATGGGCAGAGCATAAGTATTGTTTTCCTTTTCAGTCACTAAAGGATGATTCCTCCACTCATTAGCCAAAAACGCAAAACCAAGGAACATTTTGTACATATTAAAGTTTTCAAGATGTACATCTTAAGAAAGTTGTTTTTTTTCTTTAAAGATAAATGAAATACATCTGGTATTTTAACTTCTCTTTATTGTTTCTAAACTCATTAGAGACTGATTGCTTAGAAATCACAGCTGTTTGATGAGGTCAATAGGAGCTGAAAAACTTATACAGGCCAATTTAACGCCTCATAATTGGTAATGCAATTTGGAATGTAAACTCCTTAACATTTAGACAGATACAATGTTTGTAGAGAAAAAAAAATACACTGAATAGATACAGTTGTGAGCCATGCCCTTTACCTTGGTGGGCCTTTTTCCTGCTTGACCTTTGTTATGTGTCTTATTTGTTTTAATGGGTCCTATGACCTTGGAGGGGATTGAGATGTTCCTCCTCACCCAACCTCACTACTTGAAGTACTACTTGAAATAAACTGTGCTATTTAAACTATATGCCAATTTNTTTTTTTTTTTTTTTTTTTTTTTTTTTTTTTTTTTTTTTTTTTTGCCAAATGAGGTCATCACCTCTATGGTACATCTGGCCTCTTATCTTCCTGGCACTTTTACTTCTAACCTCAAATTGCTGTGCCAGTGCCAAGAGAGTAGAGCCACTAGAAAATGGTATTTTCATTGTCAGCAAGAGGAAGTAAATTTGTACACTACTATGGTCTGAGAAAGCCTGTATGATAAAGCATATATCGTATGTTATTCAACAGTATTCCTAAAACGGTAAAGGCCAAATTTGGAAGGAAAAAAACCCCGTCTTCCTAGATACATAAAGTTTAGTTTTTTATTGTATATACCATGTATATCATTAGCTATAACAGGTAAAAATGTTTCATTTTAAACAGATTCATCAGAATAGTGTAAGCATTGTTCTGGTAAAGGATATTTAAAGCAGGTGTAATGTGCCAGTAGCATCTCTGCAAACTCGGATTCACTCTAGACTGACTAGCACATAAAGGGTAAAGGTGGGACTTAGTGTTATAGGTAGATTTTCTACAAGGACTGGATAAGTAATGCAGGTGAAACAGTCTATACTGATGGGCCGTTATATGCGAAATTCAATATCTATATATAACAGGGAAGAAAGAAAACATTCTTTTACAGTTGTATCTAAATCAGTACACAAATCTGCAGAACATTAGGAAAATTGTAGTCTAACTATATCTAAAATTAGTTTTATTCACATATTGCACTTTCTTTTTATGATTTTAGCATGAAGGCTGAAATGCTCATGGTATCCCCTAATATGTTAGTTAGGCAAATAGTTAACACATTCTATATTGAAATATCAGCTGTTAGACTGATGGCATCTTATGGTACACAGTGGAATGAAAATATTACAGAAGAGTAGTTTTGCAAGTATTTGTGGGACTCTGAAGAGCAGCTTGTATTTCACAGCCAAGACTGATCTAGTATCCAGGACAGGATTTTTCTTTTCTCTTCAGACGTGCCCCCCCCCGCTTCCCCTTCCCGCTTCTCCCTTTTCCCCTTTTAAATCCTTGGTCTCTCTCACAGTTACTGGGTGCTGTTGAATCCAATCCGCAGGCGAGGGGAATTTCGGTCCAGCTTTTTCAGGGAGCCGCGGATACACACAAAGTTGGCTGATGTGCCATTCAGCATCCCAGCAGCTCTTTCTCTTCACACTCACAATGGCAAAGCTTTGTGCGGATGCACTGCTGGATGCTCTGAACTAAAACCGTCTGGGGGAACTTTGCAGGTTCTGGACAGCCTTTTAAAGGTAAGGATGCGAAAACAGGCGTGCTGGAGAAGGAATCTGCCGGTGGAGAGCGTGGCGTGTTAGTGCTGTGCAGGCTGCATCTTAAGTCTCCTGTTCTGATGCAGGAGTCTGCGAGCAGTAGGTGGGAGGGGATGCTTTTGTACTTGAAATAAGAAGCCCCAGATTAAGTGTTATCGCAGTGACTACTTTGGAGCTTGTGACAAACGGTGCGGTGATCAAAGCTTTCTGAAAATACCTCTGTCAATTATTTATCCGCTCCCAAGTTAAACATAACTGTATTAAAAACAGCAGTAGAGGCCAGCAGCCCAAAGCTGCAAGGTGCTTTGAACATCTCTTCTCTTGCTGCTTTTTGAAGTCCCCTTATTGCAGTCAGTTTGGTTGAATACTCTTGAGAGAGCATTTCATGCACGCTTATCTCTATTGGAGCCTTTTCTTTTTCTGTAATCCACGAAGGAACAGTATGTTTTAACAATAAAAGGCCATTTTTAATGCTCAAATCTCATACTGTGTTTAAATATCTTTTAAAAGACTACTTTTAGAGCCATATAGATGTCTGTGCATTTAGGGTATAATTGGCTTCCATTCAAATGCTAAGGACTTCACTAAAATGTATATTAAAATTTAATTTCACTTATAAAGCAGTTGAGGCTTTCTGCTTAAAATAATCTGTATTAGTAAGGTTGTTTTTACTTTTGGGTGGTCTGCTTCATCCCTTCATGTATCTGCCTGTTTCAGGTTAATGTTATATCAAATGTCAGAATAAGGTGAGGAAATTAGAACATTGATGCTCATAGACTATTAGGAGTTTACTACTTTGATGATAAAGTGGCTTTTGTTTTGTAATATTTTCCATTTTTTCCAGTATTTTTTAATCTCAGAACATGAAGTGCATAGTGTTTTTCAAGTTTATTAAGGTAGTGTTTTAACAAATGAACAGTACCCCTGCTACTGTAGATTTCTAGTGGTGTGCATATTAGACAAATGTTTGTGGAATCATGCATTACTTCTTAAAAAGTTTCCACCTGACAATAACTCTGAAAACCTTCTTTAGGAAAAAGTACAGAATGCTTATCTTCCCCAATCTTTAAACATTTCTTTTCTAATAAACTTCTTTTGAAATTTAGTGTGTAGTTTTTGTCTTCTTAGAATTGCATGCACTACCCCAAGCTGCTGGGTTTTTTCCTCTGCTGTTTCTTGCGGAAGTATTTGACAGTTATAACCATGCATTTTCCAATCTGAGTCTAGAGTAAGTTAAACCACAAGATGATATCAGATTAATTTTTCATTTTAAATGAGGTGTTCCAGGTAATAATATGAATCAGAAAGTATGATTTTTTGCATACCACTGTTAGCATAGTTCATAGAAAGTATGAGAAGAGATTATATATTTTAATAATTAAATGACTTATGGAATTGCAGATTGATATTTTCAATGGTTTTTCATTACAGTTTCTGCCATTGAGGCAATGTGAGGGCTTTGAGAAAGATGGAGTGCTGTAATTACCAGGTGCACATGTTCATTAATCCCTCCTAGCTAGAAAAAGCTTCAAGTTCTTTTCCAGTGGCATATTCGTAAAGCTATAAATATCTGAATTGTGTCAGCCAAGAAGTCACACAGAATGGAGGCTCTTTTTGAGTTCAATTTCATGCACTGTTGCTTTGGTCTTGTGAGGGAGTGCTTTGCATTCTTCATGATGGATATTTGTCCTCTTCCTTATAAAAGTTCAGAAAACAAACAGTTAGGTCATAGATTATTTGTATCAAGTATGTGCGAATAAATTAATACAAGTATTCCTGAGCATAAAAAATATGTAAAAATAACCTTCTTAAGTGAAGACAAAACAGAAGAGTTGCTAAGATAATTTTAAATCTTAAACATAATATTTTAGTAAACAAATTAGGAAAGCTAGAGTTTAGAGTTAGGTAAAATCATGTTAGAGGAACATCTACAGTACTCTGCATTGTTTTTTTTCCTTTATCTATATACTGGCAGGTTAAATAGCATAGTGATGGAATACTGCAGTTTTATTCTCTGACTTCCTTTTAAATACTCTGATATAATTGTCAGTCTTTAACTTTATATGAACAGAAAGATTAGTAAACCCATTTGTATCTCTGTCTATTTCCTCGTGGATGTCTATACATAAGCATTTAGGTATTGTATTTAATTACAGAGCATTAAAGGTAATTTTCATCAGATGTTATTTTTAATAGATATTTGAAGCATGCAATAGAATCTTTAAAATGTCTATATATAATTTCTCTGTGAACATGCTATTACTGTGTGCACCTTTTGAAAATATTATTGTTAGCATTTACTGGAGCTGCACTGAGATGTTGATTTTCCAGTCAACTCCCTGTCTCCAACATGCCATTTGATATGTAGGACTGTTTCAGGACTACACATCAATTTGTTTGAAAAGCAGTAAACTGTCTATTTCCTTCAGTCACAACTGTCAGTAATTTTAAACTCTCTTAGAAGTTCAGCATTAAGGTATTTTTTTGATTGTGAAATTTTTTACCTTTTTTTTTTCTTTTCTTACAATGAGCTCAGAAAGTCTCAAATAACAGAGATTGAGAAGAGGGCATACCTTGCTTGCACGTGAAAATAGTAGTCGTTCTCAAAACAAGCTTGAAAGAAGGTACAGATGTTGCCTGTAGATAGTGCACTTCATTCACATTACCAGCCTCCATGAATTGCTGAGATCCAGTGCTTCCCTCCTGTCCTACAGAAGCGGGTAAAGACCAAGTGTTTTGTTTTTTTAACCTCCTCAAATAAGTAAAAAAAAAAAAACCAAAACAAACCAAAACAAAAAACCCAAACAGTACTGTATCTCTGCATTATTTAGAGGAGGATGCATACAAAAGGTGAAATGGCAAGAAGGCTGGGCTCCGCGGCTGGGCTCGCAGGTTGTGTGAGACGAGCCTCCCCTCCCCCGAGGGAGCTGTCCAGCAGCAGCCACTCGCCAGCGGCAGCCCAGAGCCCACTGCCCTCACCCCCTCGTCTCACAGCTTTGGGCAAACATGAAATAATTATGTCTCAGGATGTTCCCTTCCAGGGAGCTGTGAGTTAGATGGGAAATATATTACCTGGTGTGGATCATGGGCAACTTCTTTAATGGTTTGTGGGATCTGGGGAATGGATTCAGATCACCCTGTCAGACAGTGTCTCAGTGCAGCTTCTTAACAGGTAGCATTTGGGCACAGTAACAGTGACATGGTTTAGCCTAACATTCTTATGTTAAATAGCATAGTTTTTAATAAAGATATTATAGTGGCTTTGCATGGTGAGGTTTTGGTAGCACAGGTTACAGGAGTGACTCCTGTGAGAAGCTGCCCGAAGCTTGCCCCATGTCCAGTTGAGCCAATGCCAGCTGCCTCCAAGATGGACCCTCAACTGGCCAAGGCTGAGCACATCAGGGACAGTGGTTGCACCTCTAGGATAATATATTTAGGAAGTAGGTGGAAAAAATTCTATGCAACAGCAGCTGGCAGAGAGGTGAGAATGTGACACAAACAACTCTACAGACACGAAGGTCAGGGAAGAAGGAGGGGGAGGAGGTGCTCCAGGCATCAGAGAGAGACTTCCCTGCAATCCGGGGTGGAAACCTTGGTGAGACAGCTGTGCCCCTGCTTTCCATGGTAATAAATTAAGCTAATTTCCCCAACTTGAGTTTGTTTTGCCCATGACAGTTAACTGGTGAGTGATTTCTCCATATCCTTATCTCAACCCATGAGACTTTTATTAAATTTATCTAACTTTCCCGGCTGAGGAGGTAAGAGATAGAGTGACTTCCCTTCCCTTCCCTTCCCTTCCCTTCCCTTCCCTTCCCTTCCCTTCCC